>OX578139.1:29009834-29399834 GCA_951213105.1 Amaurobius ferox
TATATAACATATACTTTTATAAAATTAGCGGTATATATTGATGGTACTCAAATATATTTCAATTTTAATTTTACATAATTTCATACTTTATAGATCAAGTTAGAAATTTTGGGCTTATCTAAGAAAAGTACAGAAAATTATAATATTTATTTTATTACAAAAAGTAATTATAATTATATTATAATCATATTATAATATAATTATAATTATATTACTTTCCTTACATACATAGTATAATATTTTGGGGAAAGTATTGTCACGGGGTCGAGAATTCGAATTAGAGTTTTCGACGGGAGAGCACGTTTGAAGCATTCCTGAACACAAATTAGACGTGTTTGCGTTGTGTGTGTAAAAATATGTGTGTGTGTGTGTGTGTGAAAATATATGTGAGTGTGTGTGCGTGAAAGTATGTGTGTGTGTATGTGTGTGCCATTGAGTCCGTGGAAACGATAATTAACGAAAGAATGGAGCGATCCAAACGAAATTTGATACAAATATTACAATCCATGAATACTGGAAGCATATTGTTTTATACGCAATCTAATGTTCAGAGCCCACTTACATTTTGAAATGAAATTTTGAAAAAATCATTAAACAATAGAAACATTCAATAAACAGACGTAAATAATTATTTCGTATGTAATGTTTCATTAGATAACGATTGGCACCAACTTTAGAACGCTAGCATCAGCCGTTCTCGAGATATTGTACATTTTTCAAATAAATATATTAAAAAAACACATAAAATTCATAAAAAGTATTAACTATGTTCACTTTTGTTATGTACCATTATACGATAAATTTATTATAATCGTTTTCGTAGATCTGGCTTGTTCCATTCAAGAGAGAAGACACTTTGGGTAATAGTATTCTAATTTGACGTCATTAGTCGTTTACTATAAGAATAACCTATTTCTGTCATTTCACATTGCTTGGCGAAATTTTGGCGACGGATTTAACGGAATATCGTCAACTTGGCGAGTTTTTAAATGTTGCCATGTTAATTGACGAAAATATCGCCAAATTGATAAAAATATCATTAAATTGATAATATTTTATCTACTATAAGAATAACCTATTTCTCTGACCATAATGTTTGACAACATTTTTGTCTGCAAATTTGGCGGAATATCGCCAAATTGGCGAGTTTTTTAAATATAGCCAAATGGATGAAAATGTCCAAAATTGATAAGAATGACAATTAATTGATGAAATTTCAACATTTTAGAAAGAACATAAGAATAATCTATGCCTGTGTCTGTAACGCTTGGCGGAATTCTGGTAACTAAGTTTAGCGGCCTCTATTGCCAAGTTGATGATATTATGCCAAGTTATTGCCATCTTGGTGATATTTAAAAATACATTGACAAAAATATAGTTAAAATTACAAAAATGACGCCAAAATGAAATGACGCCTTATTGATGAATTTATTATTAAAATATTTAAATATATGGATTATATTACTTTCTGAGGATGAAATCAATATGGATAATTGTTAATTTAGAGTTACGTAAAATATCAGTTAATTAGGTACGAAATAGCTTTATATGGTTGTTATCCGTAAGAGCGCCAAATGTATAATTTAACCTTACAAACACTGTGGCGTTGATTTTTTCATCACAGTTCAGTGTTTGTAACGGTAAATTGTACATTTGGTGCTTTTCCGGATGACAACACGTAAAACTATTTCGTACCCAATTCCCAATTAACTATTTTACGAAACTCTAAATTAGCAATTATCAATATTGATAGCATTTCTTATAATAAAATGTAAGCGCATCATATAACGGAATTAAAAATCTGCAAAATATTACATCCTATTTGGCGTCATTTTTATCAATTTGATAACATTTTTATCAATTTGGCAAGAGTTTCATCAATTTGGTAACATTTGAAAAAGTCGCCAAGTTGTCGATATGCCGCCAAAATTCGTCGCCAGAATTTTGCCAAGCGTTACACACGGTAAAAATCAACTTAGTGAAAATCAACATTTTCATTAAGCGAAAAAAAAAATGGATTACATCTGTCCCCCGATTTACACGGAAGATAGGTTCTGCACAAAACCGTGTAAATTGAAATCTTGGATTTTGTAAATCGTGTAAAACGAAAATAACCCCAAGATGTGCATGATTCAGTCATTTATTTAAGTAAAACAAAAGTAAGACATCTTAGAAAACTTAAAATTATACTTAGTTTATAAAACAACAAACATATGAATGTAGTAATATAACATATTTAATTTATTTTACATTAAGAACAAAGAACAAAAAAACAAAAAGACCCTTAAAAATTAATTATAAGTTTAATCACTGTCATCACTTTCATGTACTATCAGTCTTTTCTTTCTGATAGGTATGATGTCACTTTCATCACTTAAGCTTTCTTGATGCGATTCTGGCTCAATGGTTGACGAATTAGGCAAGATCTCGGGTTGACAAGACTTTGTCATGAAATCGGTAATTAACAATTGCGTAGGGTTTTTTGCTAAATCTTTATAAACCTCTTCATGTTGATTTAGGCATTTACGAAGGTCTCGCTGGAATCGGAGAGCTCGATCAACATTTGTGTCATATTGTAAGAAATGGTTGTCCCATTTTCTTCCCAAATCAAGTCCTACGCTTATGATTCCTGCTGTGAACGCAACTGGCTCAGATTGCTCTTCATCAGAATCACTGTCTTCATCATGTTTGTTTCTTTCACGAATCATGTTAATTAAATCATCTTCATTCAATTCTTCATCTGCCATTATTTCTTCAATATCTGCCTGAGCTAAATCTTCAAAACCTTCTCCTCCTATAGTATGGGCCAACTCCGTGATCTGAAAATATTCATGCTCTATTGGTGATTTATCATTTCCACTTTCAACAACATCCGGCCATATTGCTTTTCAGAAGGCGTTGATCGTTGATTGCTTGATCTGAGTGTATGACAGTCCAACATGCTTAACACAATCTGAAATTGTAAATTTCTTCCAAGCATCCACCAGAGTAAGATATTCATCATTCTCCATTTGTTCTAAGATATACCTGAAAGTTTGCTTGATGTACAGTGCTTTAAAAGTCGAAATTATCCCTTGATTATCCCTTGGCTGTAATAAGGAAGTATTCTTTGGTAAAAAAACAACTTTTACATTTTCGTGTTGTAAATCTGGAGGATGACCTGGTGTATTATCAATGAATAGAAGAGCCTTAAAAGGCAATCCCTTTTTAGTTAAATAATTTTTGACATCTGGAACAAAGAAGTTATGGAATCATTCATTGAAAGCTATGGCAGTGTTTCTATTAGCCATCCAATAGACTGGAAGGTTTTTGTTATTTATTCCTTTGAATGATCGTGGTGATTTTGATTTGTTAATCACCAATGGTTTCATCATATAATCGCCAGAAGCATTGCAACAGAAAAGAACTGTTATACTACTTTTCGCTACTTTATGACCACTAGCTGATTTGTGAGCTTTGGCTATAAAGGTTCTTTCCGGCATTTTTTTCCAGAATAATCCGGACTCGTCAGCATTGAAAACCTGATCAGAAGTGTAGGATTTAGCGGCAATGATTTCAGCAAGTTTTGCTGGATATTGTTGTGCCGCATCCGAATCAGCAAATGCACTTTCACCTTTCATTCTCAGATTATGTAAGGAACGTTTTTGTTTGAATCTCTCGAACCACCCATGGCTTGCGGGAAAATATACCTTATTTTCATCGGACGAAGTCGACGGCGACTGATTCTTAAGTAATTGATAAATCTTCAAAGCTTTATTTGTAACAGCATTGCTATCGATCGGGATTCGCTTTTGAGTTTGGTCTTCTACTATTCATATCACTAAGGCTTTTTCCATATTTTCCATTGTAACATCTCTAACATATGAAGTCGTACTCATACTGCTGCAGGTTCCAGCTGCTACACTTTTTCTAATGGAATCTTCATTTTTTCTTATTGTCCTTATTGTGGCTTCATTCATGGAGTAAAATTTAGCAACATCCGTTACTCTTTTTCTATTACGTAGACGGTCTAATATTTGAATTTTAGTTTCTAAAGAAATAACTTTTCTTTTCATTTGATTTTTCTTCAAATCCTTTGACATTATAGAACCTTAACAAATTTACGCAAACTATAGAGATGCAAGAAAAACTATAAATGTTGAAAACTTACCAGTTCAAAAGATAAACGCACAATAATATAAGCTTTGCTGCTAAAATGTTTTTGAACTATGTACTTGCATGAACCAGATAGCTTTACTGTTGTAAAATATATACGGGGATTCCCCTGTTACGGGGATTTCCCATTACGGGGATTCCCCTATATATTTATATTCCCTTATATGTATATATTTTACAACACAGGGAATCCCCTGTTGTTTTCATCAGTGTTACCAAAGGAATAAAATTGAAGAATGTCGTCAAATCTTTGTATAGGCGTATATGGAGCGGAATATACATTTTTATCAATTTTTTGAAATCTGTTAATTTATAAACCGTGTAAAAGCAAAATCGTGTAAAACAAGTGCCGTGTAAGTCGGGGGATAAGTGTATTTTATTTTGTAATGAGGTAGCCAACGGCTGTACCGTGCTGAAAACACCGGTTTCCGTTAGATCACCGAAATTAAGCAGCATCGGGCGCGGTAAGTACTTGGGTAGGTGACCACCTGGGAGCACCGCGTACTGTTGGCTCATTTCAGTCAACATGGTGGCTGAAAGGTCAAGGCGAGCGTTTCCAGCGATTCATCGGCCGTCACGTTGTGGGTTCGAGTCCCACGTAAGACATGGATGTTGGTGTTGTTGGACGCAATGTGTCCCCATCCCAACTGGTGCGCTGGGGCAACGTCATTTGACGTCTAAGAGGTTCACTGTTCTGGCCTATGTGTAGGCGAAGATGAAAGAGTCAATACCTGGTCATTGGAAAAAAAATTGTAATGAGTCACGTGATCTGTTTATATAATGTAGGTGTAATTATTATTTGAATTTTTATTTAAAAACTACTTAACATATTTTGATGAAATTCCTTTTACACGTTTTAAGTGATAAAACGAATAAAAATAATAAATCTTCAAGGTAATTTGTGAATTTTAACACCGCTTAAAAAATGCTTGAAAAATTAGGTTCCATAGGGTTAAATGTATTTCATTTTTTCAACGAGGATGATTTTATTCTTTTACATTCCCATATATCTCACATACAGAAATGTTTATTTTGATAACGTCATTTTTACGGCAGTTACAGTGCGAACGGACAGACAGACAGAATGAACAAAGTCATAAACACTTTACAACTATGTTAAAAATTCGTGCACAAAACAGGAATGTTCTATTTGTTTGATTTAACTTACATAGTTATACAAGTTACTAGGCTATCTTGTGATATTAATTGTGTAATATGTAATATTTATGAATGATTTATTTAGGTTTTTCCATTATTAAACATAGCTGGATACCCTGTGGTTCGGTTTGGGAAAAAAAAAAAACTAGTTTATTTTTTAAGTACTCTAAAATATTTTAAGATTTCTGGCATATAATGTACTAATTACAGTTATTTTAATATAAGGTTGGAGCTCGTTAAGATCAAATAATGCATACCAAATTTTGCAAGTTATTTTTAAATTTTTAAGAACATTTTGACAATCTATTTAGTTTCGAAACCGCTGGAACACTGCTGTGGAACCCCAGTGTTCCTCGGAACGCACTTTGTAATCCAATGGCATGAGACATTCGTGAATTATGGACTGCAGACGGTTAATCTTGGGCGGTTAATGCATGACAAAGCATAAAATTACCATTTTCCGTTTGTAAATTCTGGACATAGTGAATACATGATTATCCCTTGCGACTTATTTATATTCGCGTTCCACTGTGTGCATGTATACAAATTTTTACTACTTCAAACTTATAAAAACAGTTTCTTGAGAAATGATTTATTCGAGTATTTAACTCTTCACCGACAACAACAAAAATTTAATAAATATTATCGCAGCGAAGAGCAACGAACAATAATTACCTCAACTGTTGATCCTTTGAGTATCCAAGAGTAAGACCATTTTGGAAGTATTTTTTACTCCCTTTTTCACGGAGAAGTAGTAAAAGTGTATCAAATCCGTTTCATTTTATAGATGACAAAACAGCAGTAAAGCAAAAACATTCGAAGAAAGATTAACCTTCCGTTTTAAGGAGCATTTTCTGTTTTGTTTTGTTTAGTGTATTATAGCTGCTGAACATTGTTCGAAAAATATCATTTGCGATATTTTGTTAGAAATAAATAAATTGTTTCTCCGGTAGAGCTTTTTTATGAATATCTGAAAGATAAGAGATAGGACTTGATGTGAACAACGCAAATTCCAGTTGTACCTTTTTACAAGAGTATTAATTATCTTACTATTAAATCGTTATATCGTATACATGTATGTATGTATGTAAATGGTATTGCGAAGTCCTTAGTCGGCCTAGAAGCACACCGGTTTTTTGTAAACTAAGGTATCGGACAGATAAGGGGCTCGAGACATTTGAAAATTCGAAACATTTGACAAATTTTTAAATATTTGTAAATACCCTATTTTGGGTGTCAAAACACTGGTGTGCTGAAAAGCTATCTTCTTAACCAAAAATGAAGTTAGAGCCTCAGTTTTTTTAACGATAGACAGTTAAATTTCAAAGGGCCTCTAAAAGCCGTATTTTCGATAAAACTCGATAATTTGTTTATACAGATTTTTAGAAAATTCCGAAAAACGTGAAAGAACCCATTGAGAATAAAAACCGATTTTCCATCTTGCTTATCGATTCTCGGTCAGACCATCTGTCGTCAGGGTAGTGGAAATAAAATTAAATATTTCTGCTAGGAAATAATAATCGCTGCGCGGGTACAGAACCTGATAAAAAACGAATTGCAGCAAAAATTGATTGCTATACATTTATGACTATATTTAGTGACTATATACTTAAGTAGTATTCGTCGTTCTCAAGATATTGAGCGTCTGAAAATGAAAATGGAAAATATCTAAAAAAGTATTTTACTGTTATTAAATAATAGCAAAAATATATCTAAATACTCTTTGTCAGTAGTTTTAGCTAGAAATTAGCCACTTTGTTTGTAGTTATAAGTCGCTCTCGAGATATCCAAAGCTTTGCTCTTCTGTAGGAAGTGCAACATCTTTTGAAATAATTAAACTAATTACATGAAATCTGGTATTCTTATTTCAATTACTAACAGAAACACGTCTCTTGATTTTCAGTTATATCTTGTAATGTGAAAGTTGCAAGTAAGTTATTTCCTCCAGGAAACTGAAACATAGGAACACCCTCCCGTTGCAGTTACCAGTGTCTTGAGATCGGTTTCGTACCTATTCTCTTCATGGAATATCTACAATGGTAGCAAGAATTTTGCTATAAGCTAAATTTTATGATAATTTCTATGGGAACTGACAGTTGCAATCCTTTCACGTTGCCTGCATAAAATGTATTGTAAGCTTGAAACAGTTGCACAGATACTGCTATCTGCAGTGGGAGTGTCTTACGAATTAGTCAAACGTCTCTTATAGGCGGGTTTATAAGCTTTGCTTTTGCAGTTTCGTGGGGGTCTGAGCTAAATGGCAAATGCATGTTATACTCGCATCGGCCACGTAGAAGGACTGAAATTGCTGGTCCCCATACAAGTTCACAAAATTTGTGGCGTTATAGAAAGTTTATTGTTGCTATTGCAGATGTTTGTTGCTCTATGATGGCTAGAACATAAGAACCGTGAAACCGGTCAATGGATATAGGCATCTTCAATGGAAGTGTCTTTCGAATTTTTTTAACGTTCTTATAAGACAGTATTTTTATGTTTCTAAAACTGAAACTTGTCAATCTGCCATGAAAACCATGTCTTGAACAGAGATTTTTCGTTTATAAGATGACACTTCTATAAATTACTTATGAAATCAAACGAAGCATTACAAGTCACACTTCAAACTTTTTAGCGATACAGTTTGGACATACTCTCAATTTTATTTCTGGCTGAAGAATAAGATTTTTTCCGGAAAAGGATGAAATAAGTTGCCTCTCTTTCCTTTGAATGGCACAATAAAAAGTATAATATAATAAATAATAAGAAAGTAAACTAAATTTACTTGCGCTTAGGTTATTTTAGATTTTTAAGACATATAACGTTCTGGACATTTTTCTGGTAAAAGGAAACATGGAAAAGATGGATAAAATAGAAGGCGACCAGGGAATTCTGGATTAACTTAAAATATTTTTAATTCCGCTTTAAATGTACTTAGACATTTAATGTTAGTAATAGTGATAACTACTTTGTTTGTTATAGATTGGTGTAAAACATTACGTCTTTCGAATATTTGAAATAGGAAACGGTGCTATGTGAAATGAGAAATATTGTGTGTACTGATTGTGCAAGGAATCTGGGGAAATTTTTTTAAATATATGTATATATTTTTATTCGTTTATTTATATGTTAAATTATACAGTTTTGATAGATTAATGGAATGTAGTTTATTTCGGTCGAATCGGACGACCAAAGACGAAGTTGTTGCCGTTTGGATGCAATTTTTGAAGTCCGTACCAGCGTGCGGCCGACGCAAGCGATAAACGCACACCGGCGTATAGCGCAGATGTTGATGCAGAGATGTCGTAGATCAAAATCGAATATTTTTGCACGTTTATACCATAATTATTTTATAAGAGAGTGTAAGGTGTGGGGCGGGATAGCCCAGTGGTTAAGACACCGAGATTGCACTCGGTTCCGAGTTTGACTCCCTGATCTGAACAAATTGTCCCCGTGTTTAAGCGGAGTACATGCTTGATAAATCTGTGGGTATGAAAGTTCCTCTGAGAGGTTGGTGGCAGGGGATAGAAGGTATGATCACTGTGAATGTCGCCCCCACTGGGTTCCGGTCTAAATTGGGTGGCACTGTACCAGCCATCCAAACAGATATCTTACACATTCGAGTAGCTCAGACTGCCTTTATCGAAAGAAAATAGCCTAAAGCGTATAAAGAACGGGATAGGTGTTTAAGGCACGGAGATTGCATTCAGAGGATCCAGGTTCGATTCCAGGAGCCACTCAAAATACCCCCGTGTGTACCCAGAGTACGGCTATGTTAAATTTATGGTACTAAAAGTCCTTTAGAGAATGTGATAGTAGGGATATGTGAGTAGTGCCCCTGTATGGATATCACATCCACTGGGTTTCTGTCGACATTGGGTGGCACTTCACAGGACGTCGAAACATATACCTTACACCTTCGTGTAGGTCGGACGGTCTGAATCGAAAAAAAGAAAGCTAAAAGTGTATATATAATCACAAGAAAATTTATATAAAAGTTGCTGTATAGAGTTCGGTATATACTTTAATTCGTATCACATCAACATACAAACTAAACGATGACGACCTTCTATACCCTCTGTGGAAGGTTCTGATAAAGCACTGGATTATCTAGAAAATTCAAGCCTTTCCAAGAACTCGTTAAAAGTTGCTAAGTTGGCGATATTCGCCGTCAAGGTCACCCAGTTATTCACTAAAGCCAAATTACACATACCCTCAAATTCTAACAGTGGTTTCTTAGGTATTTGTAACAATATGATGCCACTTCCGTTACAAACTTCTGGTTCATCCACGAAAACATTTTTTTTTCATGATTTACTTCTTACTCCGTACCTTAAGATGTTTCACATGAAAAACGTAATAAGAAATATCCTCTGGTAGTGGGGCTGGATGTAATGTTACGAAACTTTAACCTCTAGAATCGTGGGTGTATACTCAGGATACAAGAACGAGTCCAAGTTCCTGGATAACTTATGTTTATTCACAAGCACAAAGTAAACAGGAATAATATACAAACAAACAGCACTTAAATGCTCCACTCATTTCACAGAATAAGCAATAATATTTTCAAAATGTTGACGAAAGTAATTTCATAAAACAGCGGCTACTATTCTCGAATCATTGACAAAAATCATAGACTAATATAGCTCGTATCATCTATATTCGTCAACTCCCCCCCAACGGACGGGCGAGTCATTTTATAGGCTTTCCATCGAAACTTCTGGAAAAATTTATATCTCAAACAATAATCTTTCTATCGAAAAGTTTCTGGAACATTTCGGAAGTCACCAAATTGGTGATAAATCACCAAATTTGGCAACCCTTATTTTGACTCGAAATTCTAGAAACCATAGAGAAGGTCAACCTCCCGCGACAACCATAGGTTTATGCCGACTACGAGGGGAGGAAGCACGATGCGAAATCCACTTCCAGCAAAGCCGCAGCCGAGGACTACGTTCTCGAAGGCATCATTCACCGGGCAGGGTCCCGAAGAATGCACGCCAATTCCGACCCCAACCACCGTCCGGACCTTGACTCAGGCCATGAATAGTGATGAGTTCCGGGTGTCCATTGGTCTCGGACACCCGGAAGAGTCGGGGACTGATAGACTCGATGGTTCTTCCGAGGATCAAGGCTACAGAGCCAACATCCGTAACTACCATCTCAGGGTGGCCCGCCCCCAGGGGGGGGGTCTAGAAACCATAGAGTGACGTTAGGGAAAGAATGCCGGTACCCCTGTCTTCTGGAGAAACCACTACGATGGCAACGTTTAGTCTGCGATAGAGATGAAAGACAAGACGGGGGATGCCAGTGAGGGAATATTACACGTTCGCAACAGTAATTTGCTTAGATCTCCTTTTAACTTTTGTGATTTTAATTTTTGAATGGATCACTAATGATTTACAAATTCTATACCTGACCTGGACAAGTGCGAAAGTCTGTAAGACGCTATAAAGAAGGAAAACATGAGATGGATTGATTGTGTAGACAAGGAATTTGAGATTCTGAAAATAAAAAAACCAATAACAAAAAATCTGATGTGGGCAGCACATGACTTTCCCTGCAGCCTTATATCCACGTTCTCTTTATTTTAATTAAATTTAATTCACTTTTAATTCACTTTTCGTTCTCATTTATTAAGTGTACTTATTTTCAAAGGTGGCGTAAAGAAAATACGAAAAAACTGAAATATATCGAGAACGGCTAGTCCTAGTGTAATGGGGTTGGTCATACTTTTTTCATCGTTAAGAATTACGTATAAAACAAGCATTTAATGGATATATTTCAGCATACGTAGTTTCTTATTTTAGATTTTGTCGTTTTTGCGGGCCATTTTGCAAAAAAAGGCAGGTTATTTTTTTCTGAATCATACCAAAATCTAATCAGCACCAGGGTGACACACAGGCGACTTTTCTACCAAATTTTATGAAATTTGGTCCATTAGATTTTCAGCTAGAGTGAATACAAGCTATTGCGGGCTATTTCGTAAAAAAGGGCGGGTTCTTTTATCCCGAATCGTACCCAAAACTAATCAGCACCAGATTCGCCTACAAGTGACTTACCTGCCA
The DNA here is from genome assembly GCA_951213105.1 of Amaurobius ferox. Classification (NCBI taxonomy): domain Eukaryota; kingdom Metazoa; phylum Arthropoda; class Arachnida; order Araneae; family Amaurobiidae; genus Amaurobius; species Amaurobius ferox. Next base: position 29,021,210 of record OX578139.1, read on the forward strand.
AATTTTATGAAATTCGGTCAATTAGTATTTTAGTTAGAGTGGATACAAAATCTGCACAGACAGACACAGTTAGACACACAGACACACAGACAGACACACAGACGGACACACAGACAGACACACAGAAACACACATAGACGTCACGCTAAAAATAGTTTTTTCGTATTCTAGAGGTCTCGAAACGTGTAGATCCGTCGAAAACTCTAGTTGCGATTTTCGGCATGATTCCAATAATTTCCCTATACATTACCATGTATTGCAGGGAAAGTAAAAAAATCTGATGTGGGCAGCACATGACTTTCCCTGCAGACTTATATTCACGTTCTCTTAATTTTAATTACATTTAATTCACTTTTAATTCAATTTTCGTTCTCATTGGATAACTGGACTTCTTTTCAAAGGTGGCGTAGAGAAAATACGAAAAACTAAAATATCTCAAATATCTCGAGAACGGTTAGTCCTAGTGTAATGGGGTTGGTCTTATTCTTTTCTTCTTAAAAAATTACGAATTAAACACGTATTTAATGGATATATTTGAGCACACGTAGTGTTTTATTTTAGATTTTGGCGATGTTAGCGGGTTATTTTACAAAAAAAGGCAGGTTATTTTTTTCCGAATCATACCAAAATCTAATCAGCACCAGATTGTCCCACAGGTAATTTATCTACCGAATTTTGTGAAATTCGATCCATTAGTTTTTCCGCTAGAGTGGATACAAGCTTTTGCGGGCCATTTCGCAAAAAAAGGCGGGTTCTTTTATCCCGAATCGTACCCAAAATTAATCAGCACCAGACTCGCCCACAAGTGACCTACGTACCAAATTTTATGAAATTCGGTCCATTAGTTTTTTAGTTAGAGTGGATACAAAATCTGCACAGACAGACACACACACAGACGTCACGCTAAAAATAGTTTTTTCGTATTCTAGAGGTGTCGATACGTGTAGATCCGTCGAAAACTCGAGTTGCGATTTTCGACATGATTCCAATACTTTCCCTATACATAACCATGTGTTGCAGGGAAAGTAAAAAGGTCAATTTGTGAGAAAACAGTTTAAAGATGGCCACGCCTGTATTGGGTTGCCAAGCCAAACGATGACTATCCTCGTGCAAAGGGTAAGAAAGAAAGATGAATCATCCACAAAACATTGATTATGAAACACTTTCCACACACAACTGAAATGCAATTTTTTTAAACATCTTTAAAGTGCGATAGATTCAGAGGAGATATTTTTTTAATTATCATAGAACTACAATAATTTACTTTACTTGAAAACTTCATCGAAAAAAATAAACTTTATACAAGTGACGTCATCTAAATATAAATCGTCTGGCTCTCTAAGTAAAAGCAGTGGATATTTCATTCATATCACTTTTATTCCAAACTCCAGAGTTACATAATTTTGCGTCAAAAAAATTCAGAAATTCTTATGCAACTCATCTTACAATCAATTGTTTACATTCTTCATCCATTAAAATTAGACTTTGTTATAGAAATAATCAAAGTTTCATGATCATTTAAACTAAAAAATTCTGTAATTGCGTTGGCGCAGAATATAGATGCATAGAAAATACGCAAAAATAAAGCGGTTTTAGGATGGATGCAACACTAGATATAAATGTAAAAGAACTTTTAAATATTTTTGTGAAAAGATAGATGGAGGCCATATATTGTTTTGAAGTGAGTCACGTGATCTATTTGTATTATATGGGTGTAATTATTATTTTAATTTTTATTTTAAAAACTACCGAACCTATTTTGCTGATTTTTTTATATATTTTTTGGAATAATTTGAATATTTCCTGAAATTTTCGAAGCAATTTGTGAATTTTAAATTCCCTTAAAAAGACTTGAATAATTAGGTTCCAGAGGGTTCAATGTATTTAACTTTTCCAACCCGGGTTCATTCTAAAACTAATTTGCTGATATTAGACATTTACATTCCCATATGTCCCAAAGACTGTCTCAACAACATACTGAAATTTCATTTTGACAGAATCATTTTCACGGCAGTTATCGTGCGGACGGACAGACAGACATGCAGAATGAACAAAGTCATAAACACTTTTCAACTATGTTGTAAAGTGTTCAAAATCTGATGTGGGCATCACATCACTTTATTTACACAATGCAAGGAATTTATGTCTCCCACAGTGAAAAAATGATATATAAGATCTACAGCATAATATTTTTATCTTGATTTGCACATTGGGCGATTTTCCGGATGACAACATGTAAAATTAATTTGAAGTACCCGATGGATTTATATTTTGCACAACTCTAAATTGATTATTATCAATATTAATAACATCCGCGATAAAACAATAGGGTCTATATATTAAAATATTTTAATAGTTAACTCATCAATTTGGTGTTATTTTGTTAATATCACGTCCTTTTTTAAAATTTGAACACAAATTCGTCAAACTAGGACAAAATATCGTCATGTTGGTGAAACTTTGCAAAATCAGTACCAAGTTCGTCGAATGCATTTCCAAGCGCTACAGACAGCCGAAGAGACGAACATTTCTTATTCATGACTATTGATGAATTGTTGGGCGTCAAAATACAATACAATTATCCAAAGTATTTTCTCTCGTGAACGGAACGAACTAGAACCACGAGAATGATGTTAACAAATGTTTCGCATAATATTACATATGAAAAGTCAACACGTTTCACGATAATTGATATTTATTTTAATGTTTTGTATTCTTACTTTCCCTACAATACTTGGTAATGTATAAGGAAAGTAATGGAATCTTGTCGAAAATCGCAACTCGAGTTTTCGACGGATCTACATGTTTCGAGACCTCTAGAATACGAGAAAACTATTTTTAGCGTGACGTCTGTGTGTGTATCTGTCTGTCTGTCTATGTGTCTGTGCAATGTATGTATCCACTCTAACTCAAAAACTAATGGACCGAATTTCATAAAATTTGGTAGATAAGTCACTTGAATGGGACCCTGGTGCTGATTAGTTTTTGGTACGATTCGTAAAGACAGAACCCGCCTTTTTTTGCGAAATGGCTCGTAAAAATTTCATTTATCCACTCTAGCTAAAATACTAATTGACCAAATTTCACAAAATTTGGTAATTAAGTTACTTGTTCGATACTCTGGTGCTGATTAGATTATGGTACTATTCGCAAAGACAGAATCCGCCTTTTTTTTCGAAATGGCCCGTAAAAATTTCATTTATCCGCTCTAGCTAAAATATTAATTGACCAAATTTCGCAAAATGTGGTAGATAAGTTACTTGTGGGATACTCTGGTGCCGATTAGATTTTGGTACGATTCGGAAAAGAACAGCCTGCCTTTTTTTACGAAATGGATCGCCAAAATCTAAAAAAAAAGACTAAGTAGTGTAAGCACAAATGTATCCATTAAATTTTTGTTTTATATGCAGATTTTCTTCTTCGACCCAGACCGTCCGACCAACCTGAAAGGTGTAAGGTATCTGTTTGAACGGCCGGGAAGTGCCACCCAATTTAGACCGGAATCCAGTGGGGGAGGCATCCACAGGGACCGTACCCTCCTTCACCTACCACCAACCTCTCGGCAGGACTTACGGACCCATGTGTTTAACGTGATCGTTCTCCGCGTGAACACGGCGACAGTTTGGGCAGCGGCGGGAATCGAACCCGGGCCTACCGAGTGCAACTTCCGCGCGCTAACCACAGGGCTACCGCGCCCACATGGAGATTTTGAAGAGGAAAATCATATAGCACACTTCATTATACTTTAGGACTAACCGTTCTCAAGATATTTGAGATTTCTTGCATTTTTGTTAAGCCGATTTTCGTAAAGGTGTTCAACTACCAAATAAAAACAAAAATTGAATTAAAATGCAAATTTAATGTTATTTGGTTCAATTAAACTCAATCTAATGAATTATTAAAGAAATAAAGGAAATATGAATTTGAGTCTGCAGGGAAAGTCATGTGCTGCTCACATCAGATTTTTTAAATCAATATTTGAAAAAAGTGCACTATCTTCAGTTCAATCCAGCATTCTAAAGTATATGTCATTAATGTTTTAATGAAAGCTAACATAAGAAATGGCCGTTTATAAAACAATACTGAAGGTTCGGATTTCTTACCAATTTTTTTTTTCAAAATTTTTTTCGGAAATTTGGGGAACATCCGAACATTCGATTGCGTTTAAAATCAAAGTGGTTCATCCAACAATTATAATATTTGACGATAACTGACTGGACCAGCTGCAGTCCAATTGGAGGTGTGTTAGTCTGTCATTTAGGGTCCTTATTGTGACAAGTTTTTTTAAAAACGTCAGCGTAGTTTAGAACGCAGGACGACTATTTTTCTGAGTGTGGATTTCGGCTTAAAAAGCAGAGAAGATTGTGCGAGATATAAGTATCTGTAAAGCGAGGGAGGGATTGCTAAATTTTAATAAAATATTTAAAAAATAAACTTTGATTTTATGGTTTAAATACCCCATGGGCTGAAAGGAGAAACAGCTTATAAATACTAATAAAACTTCGGCAGATTTTACGTTTTTCCCAACTTGAGAAATAAGATTTGTTGAGGGAAGCTGTGTATAGACTAAATCGCCTTTATTTTAAAAATATCTTTTGGAAATATATAGGTTCAACGGCACAAAAATACAATTACCTAAATATTCTAGAAGTTATGTGTTTAAATATTTAGGCCATATATAGTATCTCGGAGTATATCTCTGAAACTGTAAGAAAAGGTTTTATTTTATTTGATGCATGCTATATAAGTAAATGTGAACAAAAGAAGATTTTAGATTAACTTAAATATCTTTACAGCAAATTCGTCTTGAAAGTGGTTTTCATTTTTATCTGAAATAGCATTAAAAATATATAACCGTGAATTTCTAATTACATCTATTTTGATTATTTTTTTTACTTGGTATTGAACAATGGACTTAACTGTTATAGTAGGTAATCTAAATTTTAAAATTGTAAAAGGTCCAAATTGGGCTCCCCCCCCGGAGATGTTTTATGTTAATCTAGTTTCTGTTTATGTGACACAGCATTTAGGGTAAATAGAAAATTTATTTAGGTCATTTATATAGAAAACTTATATGGAACTTATATAGTACATTTATATAGAAAACATATATAGAACATCTATATAGGATAAATAGAAAACTTACCACCTCCCGCCCTTAAAATTTCATCTGCCCACCCAGCCAAAATGTCCTGAAATAAACACTGGGTAAGTAGGATTTAGGCGCAACATTGCTGGAAGTATCTGTGAATTGTTGATTCCATGATGTTTTCCCTTCTCTTTATGTGATATTTACTGTTTTAAATTTCTATGAAACTTTACTTGACAAGAGAAGTTATGCGTTTACTAACAAGAAAATAATTAAAAGCAAAATCTTTCTTTGCAGTAATGTAACGCGGAGTTAATATTTTACGTTTGAATAACAACCAAAAAAATCTGATGTGGGCAGTACATGACTTTCCCTGCAGACTTATATCCACGTTCTCTTTATTTTAATTAAATTTAATTCACTTTTAATTCAATTTTCGTTCTCATTTGGTAACTGGATTTAATTTCAAAGGTGGTATAGAGAAAGTAGGAAAAACTAAAATATCTCGAGAGCGGCTAGTCCTAGTGTAATGGGGTTGATCTTATTATTTTCTTCGTTAAAAATTACGTATAAAACAAGCATTTAATGGATATATTTGCGTATGCGTAGTTTTTTATTTTAGATTTTGACGATTTTGGGGGGTCTTTTCACAAAAAAGGCAGTTTTTTTTCGAATCGTACCAAAATCTAATCAGCACCAGGGTGACTCACAAGCGACTTATCTCCCGAATTTTGTGAAATTCGCTCTATTAGTTTTTCAGCTAGAGTAGATACATGCTTTTGCGGGCCATTTCGCAAAACAGGCGAGTTCTTTTATCCCGAATCGTACCTAAAACTAATCAGCACGAGATTCGCCCACAAGTGACTTACCTACTAAATTTCATGAAATTCGGTCAATTAGTTTTTTAGTTAGAGTGGATACAATACCTACACAAATAGACACACAGACTCACAGACACACAGGCAGACGTCACGCTAAAAATGGTTTTTTCGTATTCTAGAGGTCTCGAAATGGGTAGATCCGTCGAGAACTCGAGTTGCGATTTTCGGCACGATTCCAATATTTTCCCTATACATTACCATGTATTATTGCAGGGAAAGTAAAAAAAAAAGTAAATGTTATTAAAAGTGATGTTTCTGTTCACAGACTAAACGTGGCGAGTTGTATATTTACATATTTATGGAATTTATAATCATTTATTTATATACGCAAATCGTCCATGCCGAAATGCATTCTTAAAACAACATTTATTTTATTCATATTCCAATACTTCTGCTCTGTCAGAGATAAGCACCCCCAACACATTTCCTAATAATCTTTATTCATTAATTAAAAACATTAGCTTCCGTATATTTTCCTTAATTGCGTTTGCTATTTTCTTTTACTCGATATACATAAAATAAATGCAAATACTTACGCCCTAGGCGTATTCAGTTTATATCAGTTTGTTCGGTCTCCAGAAAATATGTTTTCATGCTTCTTGAAATAAATTATGTCCGAATGGAATAAAACTTTCCATCACTTATCGCAAAATTGCATTTATGTTGTTGAATAAATATTGGTTTTCACGCAAAGACTGAACTAAGAAAAATAAACCACTAACATTTGAACTGACGCTGCTCATTTCATTAGTTTCTTCTCAATATTTATAATTCTATCACTCAAAATATATTTTTACAAGCATTATTTATGCCTGATAAAAGACAAACTGACATAAGTTGTCAGGTCTGCATAACCTTTGCTACTATTTACCTCAGTTACGTCATAATTTATGTTCTCTTTATATTAACAACTTCTGATTGGTTGTATTATGTAGACCAATCGCTGAACCAAGCAACATTCTACGGTCCTGTCGATCGATAGGACCAGTTTCGAATCGTTATTAAGAGAGTTAGTCCGGAGAGTTCATCCAAAGGCTTGACTGACTTTATTACTCTCTTTATATACAATAATGTATAAGGAAAGTATTGTGACGAAGTCGAAAATTCGAATTCGAGTTTCCTGATCACGAATCGAACATTTTTAAAGTGATGTATGTGTGTGTGTATGTGTGTGTGTGTGTGTCAGGGAGACTGTGGAGACGATAACTGACGAACAAATAGATCAATTCAAGCGAAATTTGGTACAAAAATGACAATCCGTAAACACTGGAAGCCTATTGTTTTTATAAGCATTCAAATGTTCAGAACCCTCCTAAATTTTCCAGTGAAATTTTGAAAAAATCGTCAAAAAATCAAAACCTCTAATAAAGTTACATAAATAGACATTTCTTATGTAAATTTTTATTAGAAAACGATTGACATAAATGTTAGAACCCTAACCTGAACCGTTCTCGAAATATTGCACATTTTTAAAAAAAATTATCAAAAAATCATATAAAATAAAAAGAACATACTTCTATTGAGAAACATATTCACTTTTCATATGTAATACCATGCGATAAATTGGGTGACATCATTCTCGAGGATCTAGCTCGTTCCATTCATGAAAATATACTTTGAGTAATACTTTTGTATTGAACGCCAATAGTCATTTATCTGCTGCATGAATAACTTATTTTTTCCGTCCATAACGCTTGGCGAGATTTTGGCGACGAATTTGGTGGAATGTCGCCAACTTGGCGACTTTTTAAAATGTTGCTAAATTAACGAAAATCTGGCCGAATGGATAACAATGATGCTAAATCAATGAAAATGACGACTCATTGACGAAAATTCAATATCTTGGAAAGAATATAAGTATCTACTATAAGAATAACATTTTTTTAACTGTAAAAGTAGTAAATTTATTGCATTATATAAGGAAAGTCATGTGCTGCCCACATCAGATTTTTTTTATTTATTCTGGCTATGCACGTATTATGTCACGGGAATAGCAAACGCGCGCATTCTATTCTTGAGCTCTCTGAAGAGACCGAGAATATCTTTGGACGTCACTGAGGAAGGTGTGCATAGCACTATCAAAACTCTCTGCGCAGGTTGGTTACTTCTGGATAATGCTACTTTAAAATTAATAAAAAATTTTAATTGTAATAATGGGAAAACTTGCTGTATTTTAGCAACAACAAGCCTGGTCCGGTTTGTCACGAATGGCGAGATGCTTAGCTTATCGACGTCGGACTGACAGCTTTTTGATTGGTTACCGATCTGATGGCCCAACCTCACATTAAAGAACTTTGGAGTTAGTTGAATCAGAAGAGACGAGTCTGTCTGGAAGTCTAGTAAGGTTTGGAATTGGAGTCAGGTTTGGATTTTGGAAGTGAACCGCAGTCGCTCTGTGAGTACGATGGAATTGGGAAGTTCATCTCCATTGGTGAATGCTACTTGTGTTGGCATAGCTATGATAGGAATGATCTTGTACTCACTAATTGTCTAGGACAAGATTTAGATGTCATCGGATGTAGTTTCGTAAACATCAGCTATGTCTTGTTTATATGGTTTATTAACGTAAATTTAGTTCTCTCACCAGGCTCGGTAGAAATTCACTGTTGAGCTCTACGATATATGAACGGAACGAGCAAAACCGTCTGTTTGGTATATGTCTATATTTCATTGATATATCATATGTTGTTATGTCTATATTTAATTGTTTACGTAGAGGTCCACTCATCATTTGTAATCTTCGGAACTCGTTTTGGCCGATATTTGTTAGATAAGTTAAACAATATGTTAGTTCGGGGACTGCAGTTTCAAATTTCACCCCTGGCGGTCGAAATTTGAACTATTTTTTTTTCTTCAGAAATCAAATCCATATATGCAGGAAAAAGCGTATACGAAATTTGGTTGCGGTTCATCCAGTAGTTTTTTCTACAGAGAAGTTAATTTAAATCACCCCTTACTATAACGGAATAAAATTCAGATTACGTGCTAGTAATCAGTACCGTTATAAACTAAATTTTGATTTGAAGAAATAATGTAGGTCTACATTTTATTTCCAAAAAGTGGTGATTTAAACTATTTTAATGAATTTTGAAAGGAGAGAAAGAAATTGAGCTTAAACCTGTGGAGAGTGCCATGCCGACGTATGGCATTAGAATATTTTGTGTTGCCATTTTAGATTTCGGTTATCCCATAGAGAGAACCACATAAAAGCTTGTCATAGATCCATGGACTCCATGGATAAATGCAGAAAGAATGTGATCCCACTAATACATTCTCTCTATTTATTTATTTGTTGTATTGTAGCTAAAGGGAACATAACAGGTTATATAAAACGCCCAATTATACCGTCACTCGGATAAACACAAAATATAAAAACAGCTCAATAAAAATACGTAAAATATACACAAATTTAAAGACAACAACAAAATACACACGCGCCACAGCCGGCAAACAGGAAAAGACAAACATATCAAACTGTATCAAATACATATATTTTTCTATGTAGTTATACACAATCACTTTAATTCATAGATGGGCATGAAAAAAAATACCGGATCGTGACAGGAAATATAAAACAATTTAAAAATTTTAATAACTGCAAAGATTTAGTTGCATTTAGCTCACAAAATTTTTTTTCAAACACTATTTCATACATATTTTGGGAACATGAAGCTGAAAAATTTGGTGTAGTCAGTACATAAACTTTCCTTATATAATGCAACGAATATACTTCGTCCACAATGAAAACATTATGTATAAGATCTTCGGCACAGATTTTTAAACGTTAAATTGTACATTGGGTGCACTTCCAGATGACAACATGTAAAAGTATTCCGTACCCAATTAACTTATATTTCACGTAACTCTGAATTAACAATTATCAATATTGATTGAATCCTCAATAAGCAATATAGTCTATATATTAAAATACGAGTATTTTAATCATAAATTCATCAATTTGGCATCAGTCCCATTAACTTGGAGTAATTTTTGCAATTTTAACGATATTTTTATCAATCTGAGGTGAAATATCGCCAAGCTGGTAATATTTCGCTAGATTATTCACCAAGTTCGTCAAATGCATCGCCAAGTGTTGCAAACAAACACAGAGAAGAACATTTCTAATAAACTAAAAGGTATGTCCGTCATATGAAAGAATTAAAAAATTGCAAAACATTGCATCCCATTTAGCGTCATTTTTATCAATTTGGTTAAACATTTGCCTAAATGGTTACATCCCGCCACATTTTTCGCAAAGCATTATGGACGTCGAAATAGGTTATTCTCATAGCAGAACCTTCTATAAAAATAACCCATTTCTCCAGGGTTCTTTCCAAAATATTGAATCCAAATATATCCAATCTTTTCAAAATATTCCTTCAAAAATATTGAATTCTTATCGTCATTTTCATTGATATAGAGTTATTTTTAACAATTTGACAACAAATTTATCATTTCAGCGACACTATCAATCTGGTGTCAGTTTTACAATTAAGCGACAAATTTATCAATTTGGAGATATTTACGTCAATTTGGCAACATTTAAAAATGTCGCCAAATTATTTATACTTGCAATTTCACAATGATTTATTTGTATTCCAAATTCTATTCCCCACTATACGGTCCCAATTCATTAAGTAATTAACATTGAAATGAATCTTTTTTTTTCATTTAATTGCATTTGGGTGGCCGACCTCTCTACCAGGTGTTGGGTTACAGATGCTTAATTAGATATCATTTAAATTACTTAAATGTCCCTTAAGAGTTTGTATCGCAACAATGTGGCCGACCTCTCTACCAGGTGTTGGGTTACAGATGCTTAATTAGATATCATTTAAATTACTTAAATGTCCCTTAAGAGTTTGTATCGCAACAATGTGTTACAAAGAAAGTTATAAAATAAATGTTAAATGTAGTTCTTAGCACTGCCAATTTGAATTAGTAACTCGAATTGCACTTTTCATTCGGAATAATTAAATATATTATGCAACTCTACGCCATACATTCTAACTGCTAAATCACTTCTGCTACTGATTAGTTTAGAACAGTTATCTGCCAAACCATTTCCCTTAGCTGATTTCATTGACAGAGTATTTAATCATCTAACAATGAAACTCACAAATTAGAACCATATCACGTGGCGTTGGGAGCACAAATCACCCAATGCAATCGTTTGATCAAAATGTTGCAGAAAGTATCAATTTCCGCAAATCGTAAGCTTCTGACATATCCAGTTGTAATGCATTTGTTGATGTCACCGGGTGCAACAAACGTTGGTGATTAGTTAGTTCATCTCTTAAGTCTCTACGATGGCTTCGAATCATTATCATTTGATAAACATATAAAGTGTGTTATTTATGGCACATTATGGTTACAGATAACGAAGTGCGATATTAATATTTAGTTCTTTAGAATGTGGATTTGTAACATATTCAACAGTTTATGGGAAAATGACGCTAAAGGGAAAGGTGCAAGTTTTAAACCAACAAAAATGCGTTTTGCTTTTCTTATTATATAGTTAGTATAATAGTCATAAAGTATTGTGATGGAGGTCAGAAATACGAACTTCGCATTTGATTACGCTACGCTTTTGGAACATCTCGGAATACGCATTAACAATTTTTCAATTATTTCTGTCTATCTATCTGTTTGTCAGTCCCTGAACAGTCCCTATAGATGTAAAATCATAAAATCTGCTATGCGCCAGCATTTTGCAAATTTTATGGTCACCAATAAAGGTATACTACGTAGTTGGAAACGAGTTTTCAGAAAAATCACATGCATGCTGCAGTTCATGTTGACCATCAAAAATGCTTCATATCGGATTATGATCCGTTCGGACTTGTTCGCTAGTCGAATAGATATCACTCTCAGAAAATTACCTGCATGCTACAGTTCATGATGACCATCAACCCGTCAATGGTAGATCAAAGTTCTGAGAGTAAAACCGATTTAGCATGGCTAGTTGCTATAGTTTCAACGGGATCCTTAGTTAGTGGTAATGCTTCCTATCGGCGGATTTCATGATTATGATCTGTTCGGATTTGTTCACTAGTCGTACAGATATTGCTCTCAAGCTCAGCGGCATAAACGATTGTTAGAGAACAAAATTTATTCATCTCACCCATTGGTACCAACATCACTTTTTAATTTATTATCTGCACCGCTTTAACTTTATATCATAAATACATTCATTGTAACTGTAATAAGTTTTCTAAATGAAGTGAAAATGTTAGATAATGTAACGTTTATACATTTTTCGAAAACAGAATTAAAGTAAATATAGAAGTTATGATTATTTTTTTTTATCAAATGGCCAGGCACTTGACTCATCATCATTCGCCTTTGTCAGCGGCCAGAACGTGAACCATTTAGCCGTCCAAGGACGTTGCCCCAGGCGCACCAGAAGGGGGCGGAACACACTGCGCCCACAACACAAACATCCATGCCTTACGTGGGACTCGAACCCACAACGCGGCGGTCGAGCGATTGCTGTGGAAACGCTCTCCTTGACCACTCGACCACTACGTCGGTAGAAGTTATGATTATACACGTACTTCACTTTCCCCGTATTATGGGCTTATAACAAAAAACGTAAATTTCTGATAGTACCGTATACATATTCAATTGCATTTTCAAATAAGTTTTCAATATTTTCATTAATAACAAACTTTAATGTTTTAAATTGATCACTGTTAGCAAGGCAATTTAACAGCACCTCATTATCTACAGAGATACTTCATTCCAGTATATGTCGGACCTAGACATTCACAACTATGGATTAAAAACAATATAATATTCGCCTAATAGCTAAATCCAGAGTGATTTACCAATTCGGAAGAAGTAAGAAATATAAATAGAAATGTATATATCATATAATTTAATGCTCTTTGAATGTTACATTGTTTAAAACTCTATAAAGGAATTACAGAATATTAAACTTATTTTAAAGGAATATGCTATGTTTAAACTCATGAAAATTTATTTTTTATTGCGTAATATAAAAGAAGTCTTGTAATTTTTGAACATTTTATTACAAATATTGTTTCTGTCCATTAATTATGTCCTGAAATATTAAATAATACAAAACATTGACTCGCAGATGAATATTACAAGGTTATACTTTGAACATGTTTTCTGAAAATGTAAATTTTGAGCTTGCGCTCAAGATATTTCAAGAATCGCTTGATGTATTCTTATGAATTACTTTGTAATAACATTATTGATGAAACTAGAACTAAATCTGTAACTGATAGAATCATTTTTCAGCAAAATGATTGTTAAAAGTTTTGAGAAATTATATAAAAAATAATGATGTGTACTATTTAAAAATGAAATAATCCAATAATCCTAGTTAACAAGTGACTGCTGCTTTGAAAACCAACAGTAGTTTGATTATACAGGGTGATTCAAACATTTTTATGAGGCCAAACTTACGAGGTGGTAGTATACACAAAACCAAGCATCTTTCGCCATATTTTACCGGGTCGGAAATGAAACGCAAAGGCTCTTACTCGGTGGGAAGCGGCCGCTCCTGAAATTTAAAAACGTGATTCTGGATGAAGAAGAAAACCACGTAAGGAAATTTCATCTGGGGTAAAAGTAGAACCCTTATGCAAATTTTCGTAACACCGAATGTATGGTCATATCAGTTTACAGCAGTTATTCACAGCTCCAAATTTTGAGACGACGAAGGAATTTACAAGTAGGGAAAATGTCGGTATGCATTTCATCTATGGAGCTGCAAATCTGAATGGCAGAGAGGCACAACGACTGTACGGAGAAAGTTTCCCTCATAGGTGGTTGTCCAATCGTAAAACATTTGAACGCTTGCATCGGCAGGTCTCTGTAAATCGGGATCCTTTCTCGCTACCAGGTCTGATGTAGGTCGTGCAAGGAATGCTAGAATGTCAAGTGCGGAAAATGCGATTCTAGACACAGTAGCAGTCTGGTCAAGCACAAGCACAAGAGTAATGGGGCATGCATTTAATGTGCCACAATCCTCGGTATGGCGAGTTCTGCATGGGGAACAGTTACACCAATACCATCTTCAGCGAATCCATGCAATGACTGCAGCGGATTATCCTCGTCGCGTGGAGTTCACCCACTAGTTCCTGGGACAGAGTGCTACACAGCCAGTTTTTCAGACGACTGTGCTTTTCACGGATGAAGCATCCTTCGCACGTGATGGCACATTTAATATCCACAACGAATATGTACGGGCGAGTATTAAACCACATGCAACATATCCACATGCGCATCAGCGACGATTCTTCGTCAATCTGTGGACAGGAATCATCGACGACCGCCTAATAGGGCCGTGTCTTATGCCGGAACGACTTGATGGGAGACTGCACCGTATTTACCCGCAGGATTTCTTTCCAGAATTGCTGCAGGATAACAGACATCCAGCGCCGTATGTGATTCCAGGACGATGGAGCACCAGCTCATTTTGGGCGAGAGGTAAGGAACTATCGGGATGTCACTTTTCCTGGCCAATGGATTAGACGAGGTGGTCCCATAGCTTGGATCCATCCCATGATCGCCCGATCTGTCGTGTCTTGACTTTTTTTGTGGATATTTTAAGAGTCTCGTCTATGACATTCCCTTTGAATCTGACCAGATCGTTACCAGCATTTCGGCCGCTGCTGCCGAAGTGCGCAACATCCCTGGTATGTGCGAGAGAGTTCCCCAATCCCTCCATCGCCTCTGCTAGACGTGTATTCAAGTTAGCGGTGGCTCTATTGAGCCTTTACTATAATTATTGTTTATTAAAATCATTTTATACTTTCGAAGTCATTCTTGTATTTTCGCCTCATCTCATAGGTCTTACCATTAAGCGCCCCCTGGGGTCCTTACGTTTCATTTCGGACCCGGTAAACTGACGAAATTGCTTGGTTTTGTGGGTACTCCCACCTCATAAATTTTGTCTCATCTGTTTTGAATCACCCTGTATATGTAAAAGTTATAATTTCATGAGCGCAACAAACTATTATGATTTTAACAACCACAAAACATAAGTACTTTTTTATGAATTACATCTCAATTTTTATTTTCTTTTTATTCTATATATTAAAATACAGTCTGGTGTTTGTCTGTCCAAACAGTTTATGTCCATACCTACAACAGCTGTTATTTTAAAGATGTTTAAACTTTTGTTGATTTTGTCGATCTTTGAATATTTTAAAAGGTAAAAGTCCCTTTAAAATATAAAGCAATTAGCTAGAAACTAGGTTTGCATCTAGACCTCCTGGATTGTACAGTGCTGCTCTGTCTACTAACCCAATGATGCTCTGTAAGGAATTAATATACTTACCTTACATGTTCCTTTAAATCTTTCATATTAATCAGCTATTTACTTTATAAGCTTACTCATCTTATGCCCTTTCTGTGAATATCAATACATGTTTCATTGCCTGATTCCAAACATACAAAACATGCCATCGCTCTAATTTAAGCACTAATCATTCTCTGCAATATAATATATTAACTGTAGATTCATTAGACAGAAGCCTAACGAGATTTTGATCTTCTTGTCACTCTAAGTGGTTTGCTACATTAGAATTCTGACTTCAAGAGTGAGAAGTTAGTTTTTATACTCTGTATCTAATGGTCGTATGAGAAGCATTACACTTTAACACTTTTCTAGATGCAAATTCAGAAGTTCTGATCTAAATATGTGTCATTTATTATTCCTTGTAAATGCAAATACATCAAGCTTAAGTTCCATACAAAAGACAGAGCCGTCAAATGAATTTCCTTCCAAACTTTTAATTCTGTGGCTCAAAATATACACCGATAGTCTGCTAAATAAATTCTTTTAAAGCTTCCATTTTAATCAACTGCTTACGTATATGCTCTATCTGTGAATATCAATATTGGTTTCAACGCCTGATATCTAATATACTAAACATGGTATAGCTTTAACTTAAGCACATCGCTCTAATCCTTCTCTGCAACATTATATATTAACTGTAGATTTATTAGAAAAAAGCCTAACGAGATTTTGATCTTCTTGTCACTCTAAGTGCTTGCTGCATTAGGGTTCTGCCTTCAAAACCGACTAATCAGCCTTAAATTGTAAAGAGCTTATTATAACACATGGGGGGGGGGTATATTATTCATCATGTCATAAATGGGTTTTTATACAGTGTATCTAATAATGGTATGAGAGAGTATTACTCTTTAACATTTTCATGAGAAGTATTACTATTTAACATTTTTCTAGATGTAGTAGATTAAATAATTTATATCTAAATAGGTGTGTCATTTAATATGTTCTGTAAAAGAAAGTATATCATGCTAAAGTTCCATACTAAAAAAATCTGATGTGGGCAGCACATGACTCTCCCTGCAGACTTATATTCATTCACGTTCTCTTTATTTTAATTAAATTTAATTCACTTTTAATTCAATTTTCGTTCTCATTTGATAACTGGACTTATTTTCAAAGATGGCGTAGAGAAAATACGGAAAAACTAAAATATCTCGAGAACGGCTAGTCCTAGTGTAATGGGGTTGGTCTTATTCTTTTCTTCGCTAAAAATTACGTTTTAAACGAGCATTTAATGGATATATTTGAGCATACGTAGTTCTTTATTTTAAATTTTGGGGATTTTTGCGGGCCATTTTGCAAAAAAGGAAGGTTATTTTTTTCGAATCGTACCAAAATCTAATCAGCACCAGCGTGACCCACAAAAGACTTATCTACCAAATTTTGTGAGATGCGGTCCATTAGATTTTTAGCTACAGTGGATACAAGCCTTTGCGGGCCATTTCGCAAAAAAAGCGGGTTCTTTTATCTCGAATGGTACCCAAAACTAATCAGCACCAGATTCACCCACCAGTGACATACCTACCAAATTTTATGAAATTCGGTCGATTAGTTTTTTAGTTAGAGTGGATACAAAATCTGCACAGACAGACAAACACACAGGCAGACAGACACACAGACGCACACACAGACGTCACGCTAAAAATAGTTTTTTCGTATTCTAGAGGTCTCGAAACGTGTAGATCCGTCGAAAACTCGAGTTCCAATTTTCGACATGATTCCAATACTTTCCCTATACATTGCCATGTATTGCAGGGAAAGTAAAAGAGTCGTTAAATCAATTTCCCCCTGAACTTTTACTCTACACATCACTGTAATTTTTCTCTGCAGCATACTATATTAATTTGAGATTTATTAAACAGAAGCCTAACGAGATTTGAATCTTCGTGTCACTCTAAAAGCTTGCTGCATTAAAGTTTTGAATTCAAAACAGAGTGATCAGCGTTGAATAATAAAGAGCTTATTATTGTAACACAAGGGAATCAGACGATGAAACAGGTATTGATATTAGGGGTATCTTATTCATCCTGTCATAAGTAAGTTTTTGTAGTGTGTACCTAATGACTGTATCAGATGCATTCCTATTTAACACTTTTCTAGATGTAGATTAAACAGTTCATATCTAAAACAGTGTGCCATTTATTATACCTTATAAAAGCAAATATATCATGCTTATATTTCATACTGAAAAGGGGTCGTCAATTACCCCCACCCCCTCCTAGACTTTAAGTGTTGTGGGTCAAAATATACACCGATAGTCTGCTAAATAGATTAATTTAAAACTTCCATTTTAATCAGCTGCTTGTATGATCTTTCTGTGAATATCAATACCTGTTTCATCGCCTGATTCCAAACATAAAAAATCTGATGTGGGCAGCACATGACTTTTCCTGCAGACTTATTTATATCCACGTTCTCTTCATTTTAATTAAATTTAACTCACTTTTAATTCAATTTTCGTTCTCATTTGATAACTAGACTTATTTTCAAAGGTGGCGTAGAGAAAATACGGAAACACTGAAATATCTCGAGAATGGCTAGTCCTAGTGTAATGGGGTTGGTCTTATTCTTTTCTTCGTTAAAAATAACGCTTAAAACAAGCATTTATTGGATTTATTTGAGCATACGTAGTTTTTTATTTTAGAATTTGGCGATTTTTGCGGGCGATTTTGCAAAAAAAGGCAGGTTATTTCTTTCCGATTCATGTCAAAATCTAATCAGCACCAGGGTGTCCTAAAAGTGACTTATCTACAGAATTTTGTGAAACTCGGTTAATTAGTTTTTCAGCTAGAGTGGATACAAAATTTTGCAGGCCATTTCGCAAAAAAAAGGCGGGTTTTTTTAATCCCGAATCGTACCCAAAACTAATCAGAACCAGACTCGCCTGCAAAATTTTGTGAAATTCAGTGTATTAGTTTTTTAGTTAGAGTGGATACAAAATCTGCACAGACAGACAGACACACAGACAGATATACAGACATACAGACACACACACAGTCGTCACGCTAAAAATGGTTTTTTCGTATTCTAGAGGTCTCGAAACATGTAGATCCGTCGAAAACTCGAGTTGCGATTTTCGGCATAATTACAATACTTTCCCTATACATTACCATATATTGAAGGGAAAGTAAAAAAATAGCATGGCTCTAACTTAAGCACATCACTCTAATCCTTCTCTGCAACATAATATATTAACTGTATATATATTAGACATAAGCCTAACGAGATTTTGATCTTCTTGTCACAGTAAGTGCTTGCTGCATTGAAGTCCTGACTTCAAAACAGAGTAATCAGTGTTAAATAATAAAGATCTTATTATAACACAAGGGGTATATTATATTATTCATCCTGTCATAAGTAAGTTTTTGTAGTGTGTATTTAATGAATGTATGAGAAGTACTAGTCTTTAACGCTTTTCTAGATGTAAATTCAGAAGTTCAGATCTAAATAAATGTGTTTATTATTCCTTGCAAAAGAGAATGTATCATGCTCCATTATAGCAAAGGAATCATCAAACCAATTTCGTACTAACTGTCGCTCAAAATATCTACTGATATTCTTTTAAATAGATAACGCCGATTTATATATTTAGAAATCTGATGTGGGCAGCACATGACTTTCCCTGGAGACTTATATTCGCGTTCTCTTTATTTTAATCAAATTTATTTCACTTTTAATCTAATTTTCGTTCTCATTCGGTAACCGGGTTTATTTTCAAAGGTGGAGTAGAAAAATACGAAAATCTAAAATATCTCGAGAACAGTTAGTCCTAGTGTAATAGGGTTGGCCTTATTCTTTTCGTCGTTAAAAAATTCGTATTAAACGAACATTTATTGGATATATTTGAGTATACCTAGTTCTTTAGTTTAGATTTTGACGATTTTTGAGGGCCATTTTGCAAAAAAGGCAGGTTATTTTTTTACGAATCATACCAAAATCTAATCAGCACCAGAGTAATCCACAAGTGACTCATCTACCGAATTTTGTGAAATTCGGTTTATTAGTTTTTAGTTCCTCCAGGCGGGTTCTTTTATTCCAAATCGTACCCAAAACTAATTAGCACCAGACTCGCTCACAGGTGACCAAATTTTGTGAAATTTTGTCCATTAGTTTTTTAGTTAGAGTGGGCACACAGATACACAGGCAGACAGATACACATACACACAGACAGACAGACACACAGACACACAGACACAGACACAGACGTCACGCTAAAAATGGTTTTTTTGTATTCTAGAGGTCTTGAAACGTGTAGATCCGTCGAAAACTCGAGTTGCGATTTTCGACATGATTCCAATACTTTCCCTATACATTACCATGTATTGCAGGGAAAGTAAAAACACTGTAACAGAGCTCGGGTTTTAAAAACATACATAGAAAATCTGATGTGAACAGTACATTAATTTCTTTATACAGGGTGTCCCAAAAAGATTGAAACGCGATTTAATTCTTTACCTGTTGGAGATAAGCGGGCAATGTAAAGTGCAAATATGTTGAAAGTAAGGTAGGAAATATGACTACGTTAATGAAATAGGCCTCCCATTAATTTTTAAAAAGTTGCAATTTTTAATTTTTATACGACCCCAGTAGTTTGGTCATTTAGAAAATTATTATTTTTAATGCTGCATCATTATTTAAAAAACTCGCATGTCTGTATCTTTAAAATCAACTGAATTATGATAAAGGAAAAACATCTGACTTATGCTAGTTTTCCGTACCATGTGAAAGGCTGCTTCTTTAGTGAAAATAGGGATCATAAACAAATTGACGATGGAAATTGTTTAGATCAAACATATGTTAATATGTGTCAAAATTATTTACCACAAATGCATCTAAATAAAGCATTACACAGACAGAGATCGTATAAAGCAGTGGTACTCACTACGCGGTTGGGTATCCTATGTATTATCATCCAGTTTTATACTTTTTGTGATATGTCACAAATTTATATTTCTAATTTGATATATGGCCCCCATTCACAATGTTCAGTTTTTCGCTAAATTTTAAAGATACAGATATGCGGGTTTTTTAATGATCTTGTTGCATTAAAAATACAAATTTTCTGATTGACCAAATTTGTCTAGGGGTGGTATAAAAATTAAAAAAGTGTAACTTTTTGAAAATTGATGGGAGGACTATTTCATTAACATATTCTTGTTTCCTACCTTACTTTCAACATTTTTTCAATTTACATTGCCCACTTATCTCCAACAGGTAAAGAATTAAAACGCGTTTTAATCAATCTTTTTGGACACTTTGTATAATACAATGGATTTACTTCTTTCACAGTGAGAAAATGATGTATGAGTTCTAAGGCATAATTTTTTCAATGTTGAATTGAAAATTGGCCGCTTTTCCGGATGACAACATATACAACTACTTCGAAGTGCCCAATTAACTTATATTCCACGCAGCTCTAAATTGACAATCACTAATATCAATACCATCCGCGTAAGCAATATAGTCCATATATTAGCATATTTTAATAATTATGCCATCAATTTTGCATCAAATTTACAATTTTAACGATATTTTCGTCAATTTGAGGCGATCGCTAAATGAGTCGCTAACTTCATCGCCAAGCATTCCAGACAAATGGAGAGACTAACATTTCGCCTAATTCCTTTTAATTTGCAATTGCAGTGACTTGTTTAGCTAAAGGTTTGGCCATATAACAGCTAAATTTTTCAATATCACCAGAACCCGATTAAGACAGTGTTGGGCTCTAGGTACATCATTATTCCTGCCCCACACCTGCCCGTCCTTTTAGTGTTGACAAAGGAGAAAGATAAATATTGTACTTTTCTCAATAATATTATATTTACACAAAAAAATTAAGGAGTTATTTATATTTTTAGCTGTAGGAGTGCAATATAGCATTAAGGAAAGCAGCAGCTACTCAATTCCAACTTAATAAATCATATATTACCTTGTCAAACCAGGGTTTAAAAAAATGAAAATTTTAGGATTTTAGAATGCAATTAGCTGATTACGTGGAGCCTCCTAAAACCTGGAGACCCTATGTTCGGATATTGTGGAACTAGGCCATAATTAGGGTCTGGTTTACAGAATTAATGAATTGAACATTGGAAAACCTGCTTAATTACATTTTTTTAGGTGGTTGGGGTGTAGAAGGTATTATACGGCTTGACGGTGTATTAATCCGTTTATTACTTTCCTTATATACATAATGTATAAGGAAAGTATTGTGACGGGGTCGAAAATTCGAATTCGAGTTTTCGACGGAAGAGCACGTTTCAAGCATTCCTGATCACGAATCAAACGTTTTTGAAGTGGTATCTGTGTGTGTGTGTGTGTGTGTGTGTGTGTCAGTGACTCTGTGGTGTGGTAGCGGTTTCAGAAACAAACTGCATGTACTGATTCCACTACACACAGGCCAGTGATCGTAAATTTAGCAAACCAAAAAGAACTGTAATTAACATTTTTTTCCACAACAAAAATACCAAAATTTACTCCAGGTTCGGTTTTTGTAAAGATTCCCAGTTTAGGAGAATTAAATCCTAAATGATA
Organism: Amaurobius ferox; assembly: GCA_951213105.1. Classification (NCBI taxonomy): domain Eukaryota; kingdom Metazoa; phylum Arthropoda; class Arachnida; order Araneae; family Amaurobiidae; genus Amaurobius; species Amaurobius ferox. The sequence continues at coordinate 29,043,045 of OX578139.1, forward strand.
TACAGTGAGAAAAAAAACATGAAAGAAATGCAAAAAAAACAGGCTCATTTAACAAACAAAAATTACTTTATTTTAAGATTTGCAAAAATGATTATATATATATATTTCCATCTCTTATTCATAATTATTTAGAGCTTCATTTATCCAATATAACATAGTAATTTAATGCTCTGGTCAAAATATATAGCAAACAATATTTAAATTTATTCAACAAGCATATGATTTTTTTAATCATAAATTTAAATCAAACATAAATGTATTTTCAATTCTGAGCCAATTATAATCAAATAGATAGTCCTTCCATGCCTGCGGAACTTCTGGTTCCGGAAAAAGAAATTTTACCTGAGCTCTTATTTAAATTAACAATTGAAGAAAGGGTCCGTTCAGGAAACACGGCCAATTGCCGAACAAAAAGTTCAAATGAATTTACGGACGTCTCACTTGAAATAAGCGTCTTGCCAAGCCACCGCTAAAAGGTCTCATCATAAAAACTCTTCGGACTCATCTGTCAGAAATCCTGGAATAAAGAAAAATAAATTTAGACGAGTTGAAAATGAATTATCGAAATTTTCCAGGTTCTTCTCCATTCAGCTCCAGAAAGGCAGGGCGGTTTCAATTAGAAACAAGTGCCCATCTCCGCCAGCTTAGCCATTTTGGCCAAAACCCTTTGTCTATTCCTTAGACAAAATTTCGATGCGACTTTTCAGTCGGAATCTCCAGCTCCCATCTGCCGTGGGTCTCTTGAGGACCACGCCAAACATTTCTCCTTGCGCCGCTTCCTGATTGGTCAGGCAAGCACTCCTTCGCAACAGCTGATTCTCTCCGAGCACACGTCACGCCTCACAGCCCAGACACAAATCCTAGACATCTCAACGAATTCTCGACGAAACTCGGTTTTCAGTGCGAATTCAATACAAACAAGTCCTAGCGAAAAATACAACACAGGCACGGAGGGAGAGACGGATATTTCTCTCACAGAAAAATAAGAAAAGGCTCATGGCGCAGAAATGCGACATGACAGCTCTCCCCTCCTGGGAGGCAAAAATTTTCCGAAAAACAGTGAGGAAAATTTTTCTCTCACTCAAAAACACAAAAACACAAAAATTTACAAAGAGTTTTAGGAACCTGTAAGTGTAAAATAATTTAAAACAAAATTTTGGGCGAGAAAGGTGCGTACGTTCACGTTTCTCAAGACAACGACACTGTAGATCTGAATGACCGGCCAAGCCATTCATCACCACAGGAAAAGATCAAAAGAAAACCAAAAGGATGACAAGATGTCACCGCATCTTAAAGGAACCTTTACAAAAATTTACACATAAACACTTAAAATCCAGAAAAAAAATTTGTCAAGGCATTTTGCCTGACAACAAAAGGTCTCAATCATCAACATTGAGATCAACCAGATGATGCGAAGCTAAAACATGATATGGTATGAATTTACAATAAAGTTACACAATATAAATAATTCGAAAAATTCAAATTTTCAAACATTTGTCACTTTCAAAACACACAAGTGACACAAAACAATTCTTAATTTTCATCAAAAGGGATTAAATATTTTGAAAATTAATTTTTAAATTAAATTTGTCATAATCAAGTAATGAGATTCTTCACTCATTCAAAAATGTCTCACTTTTTGAGAACAAAGTCACTTTCAATATTTCAATTTTTCAATTTCAAACTTTTTCATTCCAAAACTTTCATTTCAATTTAAACTTTCACTTTAATTCACTTATTTCAATTTCAACACATTAACTTTAGATTACATTTACTTTCAATTTATCAACATTTCAACTTTTCATTCAACATTAACTTCAATTTAACTTATTTTTGATATTAAAGCAATTCAGAATTTTCTTATTCTGACTCAACTTTCAATTACTTTAAATTATTCATTTACATTAAAATTATTCAATTTATATTAAAATTTCAATTTACTTTACTTTCAACAACTCACTGAAATTATTTCAAACAAGTGACCACTTCATGTGTCACAAAACAAAAATTTACATTCAAACACATTTGTCTGCTGAGAGAGAGAAAGGAGGAAAATTCTCTTGAAATTCACGTCAGTTATGTAAAAGAGCAGGAACACATCTAAAGAGCAAACTCGGCGGGGACTAATGAGTTGCCAGAAACGAAAAGGAAGTGTGAAAAGAAAAAAAAAATACTCGCGTGCAGGATGCAGAGGCCGCAAAACAGGACGCCAGGACACGCCTCAGAAGCCACGGAAAACAAAAATTTTGGGACAGCTTGCGCTGACCCCATCATCGTCATCATCATCATCTTCTTCATCATCATCATCATCATCATCATCATCCTCATCAGGCTTCACCAGTTTCCCACCTGGTCATCACAACCGTCCTAGGTGGGCTCGGAACAAGTTGTCGTCCAGGACTCCAGTCGTGCAGCATACACCGGGGATTTTAAATTGCCTAGCTGCTTCTTCATCTGTGATCCGTGTAAATTGTACAGTGTTTGTGTCCACCAGCCAGCTTCCAGGAAAAAAAAAAGGGTTACAGCATTACAAAATGATGACTCACTGAAATTTGTGTAGATGTTTTAAAACTGCTGGTCAAAAAAAAACAACAATGTGAAATGGAATTTCAAGAAAACAAATTTCAACAACATATCAGCCAAAATTTTCACCTCTCTCAGCAACAAAGTTTCAAAAACATTTTTCAAAAGAGATCATTTACTTTTGATCTTCAAAAAAATTTCATTAAATTTCAAAAATTCTCAAATTCAAAACTTTCCATTTTCAAAACAAATCACTTAAATTACTTCAATTATTTCAATTACTTTATATTAACTTTATATTAATTTCAATTTTACTTTAACAAAATCATTTACTTTTTTTTTTCAAAATTTCCTCCTTTTATTTAGGGGAACAATTCAAATACCAACACCATTTCAATTATTTCATGAACTTAAATAAGTAATCAAGACATTTTTTTTTCACAATAAAACACAACAAAATAATTAAGGTCAATCAAACAGGACTCTCGAAAAATTTTAAAGTCCAAGGAGAGTCAATTAACAAAATTACTTATTATTTAAATAAATATAAACATTTATAAATTATGGTTCACAAAAATCAATTAATTTTCTACTTACTTTAACTTAAATGCAAGATTTCCAATAAATTTAAATCACAACAATTTTTTTTCATAAATTCTATTTTAAAAGACAATATTGAAATACAAAAATTTAAACAAGTATCAACTTTAATTTAATATAAGATTTTTCTTGCAAAATTTAATTTCTGAAAAATTGTGAACTCAACCAAAATTTAATATTGTGAAAATCTTTGATAGGATCTAAGATTATAAGGTGTACGTGTATTTCTATCTCTCATATAATTATGATTTTGGTGTGGTGTATAACTATTTCTGTAGTTATTGTTGTAAATGATTCTTCCATTTCCTCTATTATCAAAGTTATTTGAATCATTTCTTAATGTGCAAAATTGATTTTTATTAGCATGAAAGTTTGATCTAGTATGAACAGCATTGTCATTCACTTTTTTATTTGGCAAATTAAATCTTACTCTTTTCACAGTCTTTTTGTTTTGAGATTTTTCTGCAGATTTTGATAAACAAGATTTGAGTTTCACAGAGTCTTTCTCAGCGGTGATCACAGGAGTAAGTTCATTAGGCTTAGAATTCAGTTTTTGATTTTCCACAGTTTGTTTTGAAAATTTTTGCAATTCCTCTCTTCTTGGAGGTAAAAGAGTCAGTCTATTCACATGAACCAATTGTTCATTTTTGGGATTCATCACATGTCTGATTAAAAAATTTACTGCAGATGTTTGTTTTATCACTTTAAAAGGACCTCTATTAAATGAACTCAGTTTTCTTGACTGTCCATGAGGCAAAAAGGGAGTGTAAAGATACACTAAGTCATTTACTTTGATATTGGGTATCTTCGCTTTCTTATGTTGTTGTAAAATTTGTGAATTTTCAGCTTTTTCCAAGTTACTTTTTACTACATCATATGTTCTTTTAAGTCTAAATTGTAAATCTTCTCCATAATCATATGTTGAGTCATACGTTGGAGGTTTAAATCCAGCCATCAAAGTATTTGGGACTGTTAAATCTCTTCCATAGAGTAAATACGCAATTGATTCACCCGTATTCACCCGTAGAAGCATGTATGACATTTCTATGAGCCAATAAGGCAAAATGAATTAAATTATCCCAATTGTTTTTATCATTATATGCAATATTTTTCAAAGACCTGACAAAAGTACCATTTAATCTTTCCACACAGCCATCTACTGAAGGCATATAGGCAGTAGTAGTATTCTTTATTATTCCCAATTTCTTATAAAAACATCTTGCTGTTCTAGAAACAAAATTCGTCCCTTGATCCGAGACGATGTATTTAGGTATGCCATGCTGAGCCATATAGTGCTCTAAGCAATTTAAAATGTCTTCAGTTTTAATTGAAGACAAGGGATATGCTTCAGGCCATCGAGTAAAATAATCAGTAATCACAAGAATAAATTTATTTCCAGATCTAGATATAGGTAATGGTCCGACACAATCCATGGCGATTCGCTCAAATGGATATGTAGATCTTGAAAACCTTTGAATAGGTGCTTTATTATTTCTAAAACCACGATTTACCACACAAATTTCACATGAAGCTACATAGTTTTGGGTCTGGGAATACATTCCCTGCCAAAAGTATTTTCTACTCACAGAAGCTAAAGTTCTTCTAAATCCACAATGTGCGTAACTAGGACAATCATGATGTAACCATAAAATTTCAGACACAAGTTCCTGCGGAACAACAACTCTTTCTTGTTCTTGGTGTCTACGTTTAGGGTGTCTGTGAGTACACCACAGTATATCATCTTTTCTAAAAAATACTAAAGTTTGTGGGTAAGGTTTTATGTTCTTATCTAAGAGATCAATAATTTTATTGCATCTAGGGTCAGATTTTTGAGCATTCTTAATTCTGATGAGTAATGTAGGACAAGTAAATGTCTGTTCCAATTGACCACTTTGTATGTTATTTTCATTTTGAATTTCACTTTCACAATTGTCAACAGCACAACTTTCATTTGTTTCACTTGTATTGGCTGAATTTAAATTGACTTCTAATTCTCTTCTACTACTACTATTATTATTGTTTACATTTTGAGAACTTTGATTTTCAATGTTTACATTTGGAAAATTCTGATTTACATTGTTTACATTGTTATTTATCACTTTATATTGTGATACAAATCTTCTAGGAATATTCTCAACAGAATTAGTACATTCATCTACATTTCTCGAAAGATAATCAGCCACCAAATTCGCTTTTCCTGGTTTATGTATTATTTGGTAATCAAATTGTGATAGAGATGCAATCCATCTAGCTAATCGAGATGTAGGATCTTTTAACTTAAATATGAAAGACAGGGATATTTGATCACAAAAAATTGTGAAAGGTTTTCCAATTAAATAGTGTTTATAATAGTTAGTAGCCCATACAACGGCTAATGCTTCTCTTTCAACAACACTGTATTTGCATTCAGCTTCATTTAATTTACGACTAGCGTAAGATATTGGATGTAAGACCTTGTTTTCATCTTCTTGGGACAAATAGCAACCCAAAGAGTGATTTGAAGCATCTGTGTGTAAAATAAATGGTTTTCTAAAATCTGGAAGAGTCAAAATTGGTTTTGACAAAAGTTTTCCTTTTAAAATATCAAAAGATTTTTGAGCTTCACATGTCCAAATAAATTTCTTTTTACTTTCATTATTCTTAGTTTTCAGTATATCTGTCAAAGGCAATGACAGTTCAGCATAGTCTTTTATGAATTTTCTATAGAATCCAGTGAGTCCAAGAAATTGTCTCACATTCTTAATTGATTTAGGAATTTTAAATTTTTCTACAACTTCCAAATTATGAGTATCAGGGTGTACTTTTCCATTTGATACTAAAAATCCAAGATACTTAATTGCTTTTCTGAAGAAATGGCATTTGTTCGGTTTTAACTTTAGACCATGTTTACTTAATCCTACAAAAATTTCTTCTAGTTTTTTCAAATGTTCTTCAAATGTTCTAGATGCAACAATGATATCGTCTATGTAAATTCCAGATATGCCAGCCAGCACCAGAGACATCAATCTCTGAAAGGATGCGGTCGCATTCTTAAGACCAAATGGAGTTCTAGTCCATTCAAAGTGTCCGTCGGGTGTTGAAAAAGAAGTCTTCTGATAATCATCAGGATGTAAACACAATTGATAAAATCCACTGGTTAAATCAAGGGTCGAAAAATACAAGGCTCCAGAAAGGTTATCGATGAGTTCCGAAATGTTTGGAATTGAGTAATTTTCTACAATCGTAATTTTATTGAGCTTCCGGAAATCAGCCACTAAACGGTAACTTCCATCAAGTTTCTTAACAAAAAGCACGGGTGTGTTATATGGCGAGGTGCTGCGCTGGATAATCTTAGCATCAAGTAACTCATTCACTTGGCGCGAAAGTTCTTTCTGTAAATTATGTGGAATACGGTATGGTTTCTGTCTAACAGGTATGTTAGACTCCAGATTAATTTCATGCAGTATTGTATCACATCCAGACAATTCTTTCATATTCTTAGCAAAAACATGTTTATATTTATTTAGTAATTTTAAAAGTAAAGTTTTCTGAGAATAGTTCATATGTTTCAAGTCAAAATCTCCTCCCCATGCATCAAATGTATCATTATCTTCAATACAGTTCTCATTGCCAATTCTGTTATTTATGTCAATGTGAGATTCATAGATGTTTTCAAAAGTTCCCAATTTCATACCTTTATTTATGTAAACACATTTCTCTGAGGGGTTAGCTATTCTTGCATACAAAAAGTCATTCTCTGGAATTTTATGAATACTTCTAGCAACAAAAATTTTATTTGCAGAAAATTCTTTATTATTGATAAGTTCAAGTAGAATTGTCGTGTTTTTCTCAATTTTATAATTTCTTTTTAATTTGACAAATGATTCTGTAAAAGGTTTCAAAACACATTTCTTAAATGCTTTGGCAATAGCCAATATATTGTTTTGTTGTGAACTTCCTTCATCATGTTTATCACAACTTGTTTCAAAAATTTCATTATCACTAGTATTGTTTTCTTTCAAAGATCTGTCTGTATGTACATAATCATTCATCTGCATTTCATGTAAATCATTTTCACATTCATAATTTGATCTTTCATTCACATTTGCATCAAAATCTCTAAAGTCGACATATCTAAATTCATTGTGGTAGTTGTTTTGTTCAAATAAATATCCATTATCACACTTATTTTAATATCCTCTAAAATTTCTCGAAAAATTTGTGTCTTTGGATCTGTAATCCACATCATTTGTAAAATTGTAATTTCTTCTATCATATTTATAATTTATTGCATTGCACTCAGATATTCCAGGTTGAACATCTTTGTGCATAAAGGCAATGGTCACTTTATTTTTAATCAGAAAAGTACTTCCTAAAATCATGTTATATTCATTTGGTGCAGGTGTATTTAAAATGCAGCATTCAATCACAATGTTTTCTTTTCCAACGGTCAAAGGAAAAGAAGCTTTCTCATCAACCCAAACATCTTGATCACCAACTCCTTTCAAAATAGTGGATGTATGTTTTGTTTGCACTTTTCGAGGATCAATTTTCTGTAAAGCATCACTATATATAATGTTTATAGAACTTCCAGTGTCAATTAAGGCGTTTAATTTAACATCTTCAACAAAAACTGAGATGACTGGAAAATTTTTCTGGCAAGGAGCTTTAACTTCGGCCATACAACTAAATTCAGAATTTGATCTATTAAAATTTGGAGATTGAAATTTTTGTCCTCTAAAATTCTGTCTTCTAAATTGTCTTCTATTACCAAATCTACTATTAAAATATCTGTTATTTCTTCTATATCCATAATTAATGAAATTTTGAGATTTGTAATTGTCAAAAGAATTTCTAAAATTTGAAAAATTTCTTCTCTGGAAATTTAAATTTCTACTGAAACTGTTGCGAAAAGGTCTTCTAAATGTTTGAAAGTTCTTTCTTGGAGAATAATTTTGATATGGACTTTTAACATACCACTCCTCTTCTTCCTGTGAGGCAACCGGAGTTCTTCTTTGACTGAAATGGTTTCTATTGTCAGTTCTTCTAGATGGTGTAGAAGTTTTGAAAGATGTTGATGGTTTGTGTTTCTTCATTACTGGAATATCTTCCCACTCTTCTTCTTCTATCAGTTCATTATATCTGCTTGTAGAGGGCGTATCCAAGAAGGATTCTTCAAAACTGGAATTGCTTCTCTCCAAATCTTCTCTTATCTCATTCAGTCTTTTCTTTCTTTTTTCAGAGTTCTCACTGAATTTTCTTCTTAATTTGTCAAATTCTTTCTTCTTTAAATTTAATTCTTTTTTCAGTTCTTCAATTTCTTGTTTAGGGTCATTTTCAGTTCTCACAGTATTTATGTCTTCTGTCATTTCTTCCAGCTCTTCATTCTGCACTTCCTCTTCCAAAATAGCAATATCTTTAGCAGCTTCGAATGACTGGGGGTTTGCAGATAACACAGCTTTTCGTATCGAGATCTTCAACCCCTTCTTAAATGAATTCAGCAAAATTGCAGTTCTCAGGGAATCTTCGTTGTCAGACACAGCATCTTGTGGAAAAGCCACAAAAGATTCAGCTTCGATGCGGTTCGCATAATCTCGCACATCCTCGTTTACCAGTTGTTTACAATTAACAAGAGCTGCGACGTTTTTGGCAATATTCGATTTTTTTGTAAAATTTTCCTTGAGTGTATTTATCAGTTCAGTAAAATTCGTGCTTTGGTTTAATTTGGGAATAGATTTGACAAGTCTTTCAGCACGACCAGACAATTTCAGTTTTAGGACGAAAATTTTATCACGATTTGACCACTCAGCATGGTCAGCAACCAGAAGGAACTTTTCCAAAAATTCTTCAAATGACTCTTTTGCATTGCCAGCAAAACCTGGGATGGATCCAAGGAACTGCGATCCAACTCCCACCTTCAGTTTGTTTGAGTCTCTGACAGCGGAGGCTGATCTGCCAGAATTTGGAGAAAGTCGTGGTGGAGACACCGAAGGCACACGGTTGTGTGAACTTGGTTGTGCAGAGGAGTCTCCACTCCTACTTGTACGAGAATTCTTACTATTTTGAGGTATTTTATCACAGTTTGTCACAAGCACAGTTTATTTCGAAGATAGTTTTACTTTCATTCACTTATTTATGTGTAAGTATAGCACAGAAAAACACAATTTGTAACTTTCTTTTCAAATTTTTGTTCATTAACCTGAACTTCGAATCACTTTTGTATGTGCACAAAACGTTTGTATTCACTTTTCATAAATGTGTATATGCACTTTATGTATTTACTTTTCAATGTATGTGTATTTGAAAATTTCAAAACCTTAAATTCACTTTTAAATATCATAAAGAATTTTGTGTATATTTATGTATGTCATATATAACTCAAAGAATATATATATATGCAACAAATATTTAAATACACATATACTATTGAGGTGCATATGGGCTTTTGTGCTTTTTGCACTTTAATTTACTTTATGACATATAAACAAACATTTCTTGCCAATTTAACTCAAATATTTTGCACCAATAAAGAAATTTTGTGACTTACTTTGACATTCAAATTCTGCAGTACTTATATGCATATAATCACAACAAAATTTTCCTGCATTCCTTCATAAAAATTAACATTTCTCACTGTAATACTCTGGGAAAGGGAACAGGCACCAATTTGTGGTAGAGGTTTCAGAAACAAACTGCATGTACTGATTCCACTACACACAGGCCAGTGATCGTAAATTTAGCAAACCAAAAAGAACTGTAATTAACATTTTTTTCCACAACAAAAATACCAAAATTTACTCCAGGTTCGGTTTTTGTAAAGATTCCCAGTTTAGGAGAATTAAATCCTAAATGATATACAGTGAGAAAAAAAACATGAAAGAAATGCAAAAAAAACAGGCTCATTTAACAAACAAAAATTACTTTATTTTGAGATTTGCAAAAATGATTATATATATATATTTCCATCTCTTATTCATAATTATTTAGAGCTTCATTTATCCAATATAACATACTAATTTAATGCTCTGGTCAAAATATATAGCAAACAATATTTAAATTTATTCAACAAGCATATGATTTTTTTAATCATAAATTTAAATCAAACATAAATGTATTTTCAATTCTGAGCCAATTATAATCAAATAGATAGTCCTTCCATGCCTGCGGAACTTCTGGTTCCGGAAAAAGAAATTTTACCTGAGCTCTTATTTAAATTAACAATTGAAGAAAGGGTCCGTTCAGGAAACACGGCCAATTGCCGAACAAAAAGTTCAAATGAATTTACGGACGTCTCACTTGAAATAAGCGTCTTGCCAAGCCACCGCTAAAAGGTCTCATCATAAAAACCCTTCGGACTCATCTGTCAGAAATCCTGGAATAAAGAAAAATAAATTTAGACGAGTTGAAAATGAATTATCGAATTTTTCCAGGTTCTTCTCCATTCAGCTCCAGAAAGGCAGGACGGTTTCAATTAGAAACAAGTGCCCATCTCCGCCAGCTTAGCCATTTTGGCCAAAACCCTTTGTCTATTCCTTAGACAAAATTTCGATGCGACTTTTCAGTCGGAATCTCCAGCTCCCATCTGCCGTGGGTCTCTCGAGGCCCACGCCAAACATTTCTCCTTGCGCCGCTTCCTGATTGGTCAGGCAAGCACTCCTTCGCAACAGCTGATTCTCTCCGAGCACACGTCACGCCTCACAGCCCAGACACAAATCCTAGACATCTCAACGAATTCTCGACGAAACTCGGTTTTCAGTGCGAATTCAATACAAACAAGTCCTAGCGAAAAATACAACACAGGCACGGAGGGAGAGAAGGATATTTCTCTCACAGAAAAATAAGAAAAGGCTCATGGCGCAGAAATGCGACATGACAGTGGAGACGATAACTGACGAACGAATGGACCGATTCGAATGAAATTCGGTACAAAAATCACAATCTGTAAACACTGGAAGCTTATTGTTTTTATATGCAATCGAATGTTCAGAACTTCCCTGAATTTTCCAGTGAAATTTTGAAAAAATCGTCAAAAAGTCAAAACCGCGAATAAAGTTACGCAAATAGACATTTCTTATGCAGTGGTTCATTAGAAAACGATTGACATAAATTTTAGAACGCTAACATGAACCGTTCTCGAGATATTGTACATTTTTCAAAAAAATATCAAAAAGTCATATAAAATAAAAAAATATATTTCCTATTGAGAAACATGTTCACCTTTCATATGTAATACCATGCGATAAATTTGGTGACATCATTCTCGTGGCTCTAGCTCGTTCCATTCATGAAACAAGGTACTTTGAGTAATACTTTTGTATTTGAACGCCAGTAGTCATTTATCTGCTGTAAGAATAAATTATTTCTCCGTCCATAACGCTTGGCGAGATTTTGGCGACGAATTTGGCGGAATGTCGCCAACTGGGCGACTTTTTCAAATGTTACCAAATCAAAGAAAATCTCGCCAAATGGATAAAAATGACGCTAAATCAATAAAAATGAAGACTATTTAACGAAAATTCATTTTCTTGGAAAAAATATAAGTATTTACTATCAGAATAACCTATTTTGTTTTTACTGTAAAAGTAGTAAATACATTGCATTATATAAGGAAAGTCATGTGCTGCCCACATCAGATTTTTTATCTTGTCTTGGTAGGAGGATCCTGCTACGATCATAGTCGAACATCTCGTACAGTAGGCGCGGGGGGGGGGTGTAACTGAATGGGGGAGGTTTACAATACTGATCATTATTTTTCCATATGGACTCTATGGAGAAGTATTGTAATTTTTCCTCCAAAGGAAAGTTATGACCCTCAACTTAAAACCCCTCTACTTTAGACTGTGGTTGCTATTACCCAGTATCTCCTTTTCCCTGTTATTAAAAGTTTCAAGGTAACAAAGAAATTACCCGGTTTTTAAACCAGTTTGTATTGCAGTAAAAACTGGTTGTAATGAAGCACATTCTTGACTAAGGTATACTAAGGTATAAGGTGGACTAAGGTATAAGGTGGTAGGGTACTCGTTCCCCAGAGGGAACGTTTTTCAATATATGAGGTACGTCGAAAAATTTAATATCGTGTAAAAATGTACTATTGTATTAAGATAAAATATTGTTTTATATTTACAGAAAAAATAGAAGAATTAATTAAAGATTTACAAATATTATTTCATGCTGTTAAATTACATGTTCATGAACATAATTATATTATGATTACATGATACTTTACTAGAAATCCCATATAGAACAATAAGTATTCTTATGTTAATCTAATACTCTTATATTGAGCCTCCGAATTTGAACAACAGCTTGTATAAAACAAATATATATATATATATATATATATATATATATATATATATATATATATATATATATATATCCCTCATCTGTATTTATTATGATAGTACGTAAGTAGGGCTTGGAGGTACGCGATTAAAACATAATTGGTGACCTCTGACCTAGACGATATGTATTTTTAAATATCGTTACTAGCATGGGGATATTTTGTAAGATCTTGGCGACTTTTTGCAAGTGACTCCGAAAGGGATGTTTTTAGACAGCTTTTATATTTTTTATAGAAGTTATTTTAGAATTACTGCAACAGTGTCAGTTAGTAGGTCGGACGGTCTGGGTCTCAACAACAACAACAGTGTCAGTTAAGTTTTTATGTATGGTTTCTGAAACGAGAATGTTAAGTTTGACTGTATATATCCAGTGTTTCGAGAATACAATTTCCTTGATAGAGAACATATTGAGTAATTACTTGCTGCTTCACTCTATCGAACTTGTTTTAAGACATTAAGAGATAGAAAGGTAATACATTTATTCAGTTACCGTTCTTGTTTCTGAACAAAAAGCACCCCACTCGTCGATGCATAAGTTACGACGTGACATTCTTCAATTCTTCTTCCAGGCAAATCTTCATCAATTCTTTTTCCATTCAACAATTAATTCTTTTTCCAGAAAATTTTGCTTCAGTATTCCGGAGTCGTATTTTTCTAAATTTTATGACAGTTGCATGTCTGTTACATTATGGGTGCAAAACGCAGCACTTTACGCAACATTTCCCTCTATTCTTTTCTGTAAAGAATAAAAACCCTTTAAAGTCATTAATCAATATTCATTTCACTAGATGGCAGAGTGACAGATAGCTTCAAGCGGAAAAATATTATTTTTACCTGGTAGATTAGTTGCATGTCCTAGTTCTTTTTCCAAGTGTGTGACAGAAGAAAAATAACGGTTTAAGAACTGCGAATAGAGGTTAACATCTTTTTGCACACTTAAGCAGTGGATCACTATATTTATTTCAGGAAGTGTCACACATTGTGTCGTTTCCATGCTTTTTCGTGGTTGATGGTACATGACGTGAATGTTGTAGGTACTGACAGAGAAAATAAAATATAAAAATTTGTGTGGGGCGGTGTTCGTTTAAACTTCTTTGTCCTTTCCTTATATACAACTAGAAAATGTGTTCTGTCGCTGCTCAGGATTTGAGATACCTTTGATTAAAATTATATAGGGAGATAAAGCAGATGCTAAAACAAGGAAAATCAATCATGACTAAAGCATTGATTATGAAACACTTTCTAACTGAAATGCAATTTTATTTAAACATCTCTAAAATGCGATACATTCAGAGATGATATATTTTAAATTATCACAGTACTACAATAATTTATTATATTTGAAAACTTAAAATTTAATAGAAAAAAATGAACTTTTTCAAATGACGTCATCGAAATATAAATCGTCTGGCTATCTATGCAAAAGCAATTAATGTGTCATTCATATCACTTTTATTCCAGACTCCAGAGCTAAATGATTTTGATTGAAAAAAAATCGACAAATCTTGTACAACTCATCTTACAATCACTTGTTTACATTCTTCATCCATTAACTTAAGTTTCGTTGTAGAAATAATCAAAGTTTAACATTTTCTACTATTTTCCAGACATTTCTTCAGCATGGATGTAAAAAACTAAATCAAGATACTGATAGTACCTATAAATGTATATAATGCTATTTCACGCTTAAATACTTTTATTTTGTGGTTGTTTCAAGTTTTGTAGATATCTCTATGTAAATGTTATATTATTTCGCACATTTTTCTGTTTGTTTTAAGTGAAAGGAAATAATAACCAAACATTTTCTTTTATGCAACGAAATTAAGATTTAAAATATAAAAAAATTCTGGATTTGAAAACTTTACAGTCCCATTGTCACCGAAAACTTATATATAATTAATATGCGTTTGTTTACTTAAAGAAATCGTTGTGTCCTTCTCTTATAAAATTCAGAAAGTGTTTTGCAATGTTCTACCGCGGCTAAAGAAATTTTAACAATATTTTCCGGTATACATTTGTGCATTTTGGCCTAAGCGTTTTGTGCCAACATCTTGAGTCCTAGATTTTAGTGTTTGGGAAGAGGGGGGGGGGGGTTAGAAACCTGAGAAATGAAATATAGAAATAGTCTCAAAATATAGTTATTTACTTTGAAATAAATATTTCCCTTTTCTCTGAGAAATCTTTAACTTTTAATTTTGATAAAAGCTAATACTCCCCATCCTCATATTTTCTCATTTTCAGTTCTACAAATTGCGCTTTGGTCAATGTCGCCAACAGCATTTTCAGATTTTTGTGAAACAAATGTGGGGGGTGGGGGGCTACTTCCCCTTATTTTACAAATAATTAAACTTTTTCATAAACTTATATGTTTCAAAATATAAAATATTTTTTAAGACAATCTGTGTTTTATTTATTTATTTCACTACCGGTATCCGAATGATAAAGATTAAAATGTGTTTAAGAATTTAACATGTATTTTATATCAACTGGAAAAATTGAAACATATGATTTAAGGAATGTCCGGTATTAATTTTGCTGGTTTAATAAATGTTCGTAATCATGAATAATTTCGAATCAAAGAACATAATGTCGTACGGCATGCACGACATTTCGTAATTCAAATTACGGAGGCCAACCTAGCTAATGAGCTATTTAAATGCTGCAGAAGGAGCCAATGGCAATACAAACATAAATAAGCAGCGCATCCCCTTCGTCACTTCAACGAATCAACAACGACACTACAATCTGAAAAGAAAAAGGTTTGAGAGAATGTTCTAGAACTTTCCACAGATGCAATTTCGACAGCGTCCTAGACGCACCTGAGTTTTTTTAGTCGACGTAAAACTTTCGAACGGGTCAGCATCATGTTTTTGGTTGTGTGAAAAGTGTCTGTAGATTGTGAGCAATAGAATGGTAGCGTGTGCAAGTACGAGAAGTGCAACGATGTTCCTACATCATTGAGATGGCACGAATATGCACGTAACAAAGAGTAGAGGTAACCGATTTTCAATTGTCACTATTAGCACGGAAGGCACACCTTTAACGATTATTAAGATAATTAACTACCAGTTCGTATGAGTAGATCATATGAACGAGTTCGTAAATATTGAACTATAAGAATTATTCTTCATAGATTGTTTAAAGGAAACTGTTATTTAAGAAATTTATGTCAATGTTTTTTATGTGTGTAAATATATATTAATGTAATATTGTTAGTATTATGTGTCTTTAAATAATTGATTTAATCATAATATAATTACTCCAGATTATAGTGGATATATATTAAGCAAAATATTAAAAATAATTGAGCAATTAAGCATGAGTATTTCTTTATGTTTTGTGTGTTTATATCCGAGCTTGAGGACCGGGAGCTTACATGCTCCACCCTTAGCGACGGCATCATAGGTAAGTCCTATACTGGTAATTTTTGATAAGGACAATATTACCTTATGACATGATGTCGCCGCGCGAATTGGTGCCGTATGTGGTCAAGCTCGGAGAGAATTAATTTTCATAAGAGAAAGTAAAAGATATAAGTAAAAGGCAAAATTAAATTTAATAATGAGTTTGAATATAAAAGTGAATTTAATAATAAGTGGAATGTAATATTGAATTTAACAATGAATTTAATAATGAGATATAACTCAGTAGAATGATAAGAAAATGCATGAAAATGATAATTTAAATATGTATTATATGATTGTATATATATGTATGTATTAGCATAAATATTTAATATAGAGTCAGAATTGTATAACAGTGTATTAAATCATGGCGCCGAATAAAACTAGGCAAATAAGTAAAAGATCGAGGCAAGATGCTCCAATTATCGATAATATACAGCAGGAGGTACATATAAATAGCAGTATAACAGATAATTCGGCAGCAGCAAATAACGCGATCCAGATACAGATGCCCGCAAATCAAGCGCAACAAAATACATCGTTGCCAATTATGCAGATGTTGCCATCATTTGATGGACAAAAAGACAACAACGTGCATTTTTTTATAATGCAATTCAATGAAATATCGGATCTAACAGCATGGTCTGAACAAGAGAAAGTAATAATTATGAAATCTAGATTAAGAGGAAAGGCTCAACAATTTTTGGCAGAGAATATTGTTCTACAAAAGGAAAAATCATATGAAAAATTCATGGAGTTATTAAAAAACAAATTTGAAAGGAAACAAACATTAGTGCAAAAACACAACAATTTTAACAATCTGAAACATTTACCAAATATGACAATTAAGGAGCTTGCACAAGAAATCGAAAACCAGGCGATAATTTTTCTAGAAATAGATGAAACAATGGACGCAAATGTAAAAAAAATTACAGAGAAAATTAAACTTACTAAATTTTTGCAAATAGTCAGAGAAGATTTAAGAACAGAAATAAAAAAAATGACCCGAAAACCTTTGACGAAGCAGTGAAAATAGCTGAGGTGATAGAATCCGCATTGGAGGAAGATAGTGATTGTATAAATAGTATTGAAATAGAAAATAAAATAATTGAGAATGTAGAAATAAATCATGTAAAAACTGAAAATAATGCAGAAAAGCCGCCACAGAAATTCTGTATAGCGTGCGGTCGCAACAATCACTGGATGTCAGAATGTTTTACGCTGCAAAAAGTACAAAATAATTTAAAAAGGGCATTCACAAATGAAAACAACAGTCAAGAAAACACCAATTTTCAACAAAGACCCACTATTCAAAATAATTATGCACACTATAGTAGGGCGAATTTCAGAAGAGGTAATTTCATAAATAACCGGGGAATACGGCGTCGTGCAGGAAATAACAGACAATTTCAAAATAATAACAGAAGATCATATCAGAATAATGGACCACATTATGAAAGCAATCATAGGCAATATCAGAATAATGAATATTTAAACTAAGAAAGGGACCTCGAAATAAAAGACAAACAGAAAGTTATAAGGCATCAAATAAGGATTCGAGATCCCATAAAATTGCAAGCAAAATTAATAAGGATGCACAGAATTTAAATGAACATTTACTGAATTCAACATATGGACAGAGTGACGCATTGCCAATGATTAATATTAATTTAGAAAATATAAAAACAGTGGCTCTCATAGATAGTGGCGCAAGTGTCACTTTATTATCAGATAACATTTTTCAAAAAATCAAAAATAAAATTAAAATTAACTATTTATCTAGACAAGTAAAAATACAGACTATGACCAAAGAAAACATTCAATTTTCAAAATGCATCAGCTTTAGCTTTAAAATTGAAAACAAAAGATGCAAAAATTCTTTTTTCATAACTAAACAATTAAATAACACCCCTTATGAAATAATCTTAGGATTTGATTTTCTCAAAAATCATCATGCCATAATTGACACAAATAAATTAATATTAAAGTTTGTCAAAGAATCCATATCTATACCATTTCAAGACAAAAATCAGAAAAAAGCACAGCAACCAGAAAATAATTATACAAGAGTTGAACATATTCAATGCTTAAATGCAAGCTTAGCGCATAAAATTAAATTACTACCTAAAGAAACAAAATCAATAAAATTAAAATTAAATGAAAACCATTTTGAGGATAAGGAGGTATTGTTAAATATTACAAATTCATTAAAAGATTTACACGCTGAGCATTCTTTACATTATGTAAATAATAGAAAATTTATTTCTACTCTTTTAACAAACAAAACAGAAGAAGAGATTCATCTAAATAAAAATATGATATTTGGTACTGTAACACCGCAGTTTGAAATTTGTGAAGAAAAACATGATACTGATAAAATTTTACAGATTAACAATATCGAAAGCTTAAATGACCCACAAAAAATTGATATTTCAGCATTACGAAAAGTGGAATTAACACCGCAAGATTTTAAACTAGATCACTTACAAGAAAATGAAAAACATATATTGCTAAAATTACTGTTACAAAATTATGATGTATTTTCGAAATCATACAAAACGCTGGGAATGACGGAAGAAATAGTACCGGAATTTAATTTACTACACCAATACCCAATTCAGTGTAAACCTTATCCCTTGCCAAAAATGTTAAAACCTGTACTCGAAAGTGAGATAAAACAATTGTGTGAAGCTGGAATTATAGAGAAATCTACAAGTAATTATGCGTTCCCATGCTTATTGATAAAGAAGAAAGCCAGTATTAATAGTAATAATGCCAATAAAGAACAAAAATATCGTTTAGCCGTAGATTACAGGCTACTTAATCAAATTACTGAATTACTGCCCGTAAATATTGGTAAAATTAGCGACATTCTGCACAACATCGCAGGCCACAAATTATATACTGTAATTGATTTAAAAGCCGCGTTTTTTCAGATAAAAATCAAACCTAAATATGGGTCGATACTCACATTCGTAACGAAGGAAGCCGCCTATAGCCCTAATAGAATGCCTTTTGGCGCAAAAAACTCATCAGCCTATTTCTCATTACTAATGATGAAATGCTTAGGAGATTTAAAAGATCAGAAAATTGAATTTTATTTAGATGATATAGTAATTGCCGCAAATTCATTCGAGAAAATGTTGGAGAAATTAAAAACGGTATTTTCGAGATTAGCTAAATTTGGTTTAACCATTGACCCTTCAAAATTACAAATGTGTAAAGAGAACATTAAATTTCTAGGATTTAAAATAAGTAAGGAAGGCATAACACCTTCAGATGATAATGTACAGAAAATAACGAATTTCCCTGTGCCAACGACAGTAAAAAAAGTAAAATCATTTTTAGGTTTATGTAATTATTTTAGGCAGATCATACCAAATTTTTCTGAACTATGCAATCCATTAATTGAATTAACAAAGAAAGATAAAAAATTTATATGGACGGAGAAATGCGAAGAAGCGTTTGTAACATTGCAAAACGCGATTTTATCGAAACCGGTAGTCAAGGCAGCTGATATGTCAAAGCCGTTCTTTTTGTCAACTGATTGTTCAAAAGTAGCCGCGTCAGGAATTTTACTTCAATCAGTGAATGGAAATTTTCATCCTATCGAGTATTATAGCAGGAAACTTTCAGACAGTGAAAAGAAATATCCGAGCATGAAGCTAGAATTGTTAGCAATTCACGACGCTATAATACATTTCAAAGATTTTTTATATGGTACGCATTTTACGGTGTTTACTGATTCTAAAGCGTTAACGCACTTTATTAATTTGGAAAATCAAAATTCTGATTTAATCGCAAGATGGTTATTAAATTTACAACAATATTCATTTGACATCAAATACATTAAAGGACAAGATAATCCCAGTGATTTTATGTCACGCCAAATTTTTTCTGAACAAACTAAGACTAAATTAATAAATAACATTATTGCTAATGACAGCGCTATAACAATAGCCAAAATTTTAGAAGAGCAAGCAAAAGATAGAGAGATAAAGAAAATTATTAACGGACTGAATGCAAAATGTAAACAGCCAAAATATGTAAATAAATACTATAAAGATGTAAATACGGGTTTAATTATGATAAAGACTGCTAGAAATATCAGAAATCCTATGCAAAAGGACAGAATTCTAATACCTCACAGTCTAAAATTCGCAGTTATTGAGTTAGCTCATACACCGCATTTTGGAGTAGAAAAAACATATCAAATTCTGAATAGAAAATATTACTGGAAAGGAGCATACAGTGATGTAAAAAATTTTTGCGCATCATGTGATGCATGTTTATGTTACAAGAATAAGGCTATAAGACCTATGGCATTACAACGTGTCCCACGTCCATGTAAACAAAATCACACGGTGGCATTAGACATTGTAGGGAAGCTACCGAGAAGTAACGGACAGCACGAGTACATCATAACGATGATAGACCATTACTCGAGATTCCTGGAGGCAGTACCCGTGAGAAATATTACAACTGCGAGTGTATTACAGGTCCTAACGAATTGGATTTCACAAAATGGCGTTCCTATGTGGCTGCTGACCGATAATGCTCGGCAACTGAAAAGCGAGGAATTTAAAAAATTCGCAGAGCAACATGGTATAAAATTGAAATATACTTCAATTTACAAACCCAGCTCAAATGCAATTTTAGAAAGAAGCCACTTGGGAATAAAAAATTCTTTGGCAGCAATGGCTGACCAAACATTTAATTGGCACAAAGTCTTGCCATATATCAAATTATTTCATAATGCGACACCCAGCGCAAATATAGACCACAGTCCCGCTATTTTGTTTCTTACCAGAGATTTGAAATTACCCGGAGAAAGTAATCTGGAAATAGCGGACCCGGATGACAGTCCGAATTTAACTAAAACTGAATATGATAATGACGTCAGTGAAGCACTTACTTTAGCGGAAAAAATTAATAGATATACAAAACGAAAACAAATTCAAGCCCAAAGTCGCCAAGAAAGAATTTTTAAAAGAGTTAGACAGCAGAAATTATTAAAAGGACAAATTGTATATTTAAAAAACCTCAGACCCACCACAGCATTACAAAAAAAATTTCAAGGACCATTTCGCATCGTAAAGGTGATCCGTAACAATAATTACGCTATCACACCTATGAACGATCCAAATAAAAAATGGATAGTTGTTCACGCGAATAAATTATATAAAGCAGAGCCGCGTAAAAAGTATTTACAAAGTAAACAAAAACGGCGAACTGTTGACAGAAGTCAATCGCATGTAAACAAAGAATATAACGCCAATAATCCAAATGATGGGAGTACTAGACGTTATAATCTAAGGACACGCAAAAAATAGTATTCGAAAGCAAAATAATATAAAAAGTAAAAAAAAAAAAAAATTTAAAATTGTCTGCTAAATTAAGTGGAAAAATTAAAATATTATAGAGCAGAAATAAATAGTAAGTGTATGCAAATAAATGCAGCACAAGGTGTAGAGCCAGTGAATTCAAAAATAAAATTTGGAAAAGTTTTACAGTATGTGTAATATTATACAAGAATGTTAAAATTAATTCAAATGATATTCTGCAAAATAATTTTGGTATTCTACAATAGTTATTGAATATTTTAGAAGTTGTTCTGCAATAATTGGTTTTTACGATTCTACAATAAAATTAAAATTAATTGGAAAGCATTCTACAAGATGTGTAGCAGTCTATAATGATTTTTAAATTAAATTAGATGGTATTATAAAATATATTAGTTTCCTACAATATTTTGAAATTAAATTGGAAAGCATTTTGAAATAATTTTGGTAGTCTACAGTAAATGTAAAAATTAAGTTGGAAGGTAGTATACAAATAGTTATTTTTGGTTAATGTAAAGAAAATGAATATAATTATAATAATAGAAAATTTATGTAGATAAAGCAACTTTCAAAATTAAGTGATAAATAAGTAAATAGACAACAAGTGTGTTACAAATAGCATAGTGCCACAATATGTGCAAAACATAGGGCAGCAAAAGTATATGGTTATTTTAGTATGTATTGTGTATTGTATATTATGTATGGTATATTGTGAAAACTGTAGTGTTGAGGAAAAGTGTGTAGTAGTGAAGACTTAGTGTGAGGATAGGCATGATAGTTATCCAAAATGCACGGTAGTCAACAAAATCGCAAAATTAAATAAAACTTCAAAAAAAAAATTGTCTGGGGGAAGGCAAGTCCAGCGGATAGGAAGTTTTAAATCATGGATTTTTCTGCAACAACAGCAACAAAAAAAAAAGAACAGTAGGAAAGTTTATCAGCGGGTTGACTGGTTAGCAGTAATGTTGTCAATAAGTATCAACGTGTACAACGTAAAAGTATTAGCGCCAGCCCATTTTATTAAAATTATCAGCGTTTCATCAAGTAGCAGTACAGCAAAATTAAAAAGTTCTAGATTCCCGTCCCTTTTATGCAAGTAGATATTAAATAAATGAACGGACAATGATAAAAGATAAATAATTTATATGAAAATATAAGTAAAATAAATAAATTTAATCTTAGAAAATATAAGTAAAGTAAATAATTCAGTGGACGTAAAAAAAATAAAAAAAAAAAATAAATAAATAAAAGATATCTGAAGTATAAATAATATGTAATACAATAATGATTTCAGGAAATTAAAATGTTTGAGAACAAAATAAAAACGGAGACTCGGAAAATTTTGAAGTGAAAGAAAATAGTAAATAAATGTTTTTTCCCTTCCAAACAAAATAAAAATTAGTCTACGTTATAAAAATGGACATTGTCAAATACTATGTAAGTGGGGATAAGAGCAGGGAGATACATTTTGTAAAATAAATATGAGGATAACATATTTGTAAAATTAATATGAGGATAAAATTTTTGTAAATATGAGGATTTTGTAAATATGAGGATAAAACAAAAATATAGGTAATAAATAAACATTTATGTATAGATACATAACTTATATATAGAGCAATAAACATCAGAAAAAATATGTAGAAGTGATAAATAATACATACAATACCCCTCAATGTTCTAAAAATAAATAAACTAACATGTGTTGTAAGAAAGAGAGAGAGAGAAATAAATAAATTTTACGTACTTTCAATTTGTATTACTTGTACGGTGACTGATGAATTAAGGGTAGGAGTGTCGTAATAGGGAGTTGACAATTCAAGAATCTTGATGGTCATGTGTCTTTATTGATAACAAATGATGAATGGCTGTAGAGGTCAACGAGGAAGTGGCAAATTTTGTTTCCAATGGTAACATGCTGATGAAGTATATGCACTGTTTCCTTTTCTTGTACGGGTCTTGAAAAAAATTGTATAACATAATTAATAAAATGCAAAATAAAGTCATGGAACATGGTAAATGCAAGTATATAATATTCAAAATCATAAAAGTATTAATTAAATACCTCATAAAAAGCTGACAGAATAAAAGCAAAATCATAAATAAATAAATAAATAAAAGTGTGAAGTCAAAATAAACACTCACAGATATTGTAAATAATAATTAGTAAATTAATAAATATATATTGCATAAATAGTGTATACAGACCTTTTACAAAAACACGCAATCTGGAAAACAAAATAAAAGTTAATTACATAAATGGATTAATAAACTTGAAGAAGTAAGAGTAGTTTACTAGCCTTCACAGTCAGCGTAACAGTTCCATATATGGCCATTGTACGGCGAAAGCTATTCACCTTCAAAATAAATAGACAGGCAAAAAAAAATAAACATCGGAGAAAATCTCCCATGCATAGTACGAGAATAATACAAAAAAAAAGTTCTATTGTAAGCATACAATAAATGTATCAAAATTTAAAATTATAATTGCAGGCAATTATAGTTATTTAAAAATACCGGCCGGTATATAAAAAATAAAATACATTAGGAAAACACATTGATTTGTATGTAAATGATAAATGATTGAGTATTATTAATAAACTATAGCATTAATTAAGCATCACTGGAAATAGAAATAAATAACAGATAAAATTAAATATGAAAGAATTAGATTTAAATAAATAAATATGTAAAGTTATGCTGAAACGGGAACATAAAGTCAGTTATATCAGTAACATAACAAAAGCATGGTATATTCATAATACTACACATAAAATAATATATCACGCGTTGTTGCAACAAGGGATAAATAAATCCAATAAATTAAAAGTACATGAAATCAAAATAATAATTCAACAGTCAGATCTGTGTTAAGGTTATAAGATAATAATAATAAAAAATATATATATATATTAAATTAAATAGAATTAATAACAACATATGTAAAATAAATATATAATATGATACACATAAAATATAATTGTAATTAAATTCCTTAAAAGGATACACGTAAAACCTCTCACTTCAATGTGAGCGTAAGCCGTCAAGATCGGACAGTCTGAAAAGCCCGCGCTTGTGAAGAATATACCGCCAAAATCGCAAACGATAACGATTATTTGGGCAGAACAGGAGATTGAAAGTTGCAATCTTATGTAACGTTCCGTGCTTCGGGGGGTCGGGGCGCAGAAAATCGCCATGCATGACCGATTGTTCGCAGTTGCCGTGGAAACGCGTAGGAGAAGAGAGGAAAGCTACGGGTCAAGCGAAATCTTTTCTTTTTTTCTTTTTCTCCCCTTCCGCCAGCGCAGTTGTTTCACACTAAGGGGCAGCCGAAGAGGAAATTTAAAGGCATACTTGTTATTGTGGAGATGCAGTATTTTGGAGTAGCGAAATGAGTATATAGATTTGATATTTTAAATGCCGAGACGTAAGATGATATAATTATGATGTGCAAAATACCCATGATTGATACACGCTTAAACAGTTATATAACATGTATGTGTATTACAAATAAGAAATATATACAGCTAAAAAATTGTGTAAAAAAAAAAATTATTTACGTATGTGAAGATAAGATATCAAGGTAATGATTTGCGTATATTTTAATGTAATGTTGTGAACGTGTATATAAATTGAAATGAAAAATAACATGTTCTGCAGTCGAACTCTATAATAGACTATAAGTAGAAACATTATAACAATACAGCTATTGAAGTACCAGGTCTGTGAAAATGATATCACAGAACAATGATTATTATCACAGAACAATGTATTTTATACAGAACATTATTCAGTATTATAATGACTATGTGGTTCAAATCAATAGTGTGCCTTCCCACAGATAATAGTGTGCCTTCCAGGTGACAATTATGTGTCTTCCGTGCTGGTAAGATACTTCCAATGTGACAATATTGTGTTTCTGTACGGTGATAAACATTTTAGTGACAGATATCTTTGCAGTGTATCAGACAAGGGTACCTAAATATGTTTCTAGTGCTTCAGTACAACAGTGCATCAAGTTCTTATAGATGTATCAGTGGGACACGATACTAGTGACTTCCTGTGACAATTTTTCTCAGTGCATATGCTTTGTACCGTATTCTAGATTTAATCTCATGCAGAGGGGGATAAATGTCGTACGGCATGCACGACATTTCGTAATTCAAATTACGGAGGCCAACCTAGCTAATGAGCTATTTAAATGCTGCAGAAGGAGCCAATGGCAATACAAACATAAATAAGCAGCGCATCCCCTTCGTCACTTCAACGAATCAACAACGACACTACAATCTGAAAAGAAAAAGGTTTGAGAGAATGTTCTAGAACTTTCCACAGATGCAATTTCGACAGCGTCCTAGACGCACCTGAGTTTTTTTAGTCGACGTAAAACTTTCGAACGGGTCAGCATCATGTTTTTGGTTGTGTGAAAAGTGTCTGTAGATTGTGAGCAATAGAATGGTAGCGTGTGCAAGTACGAGAAGTGCAACGATGTTCCTACATCATTGAGATGGCACGAATATGCACGTAACAAAGAGTAGAGGTAACCGATTTTCAATTGTCACTATTAGCACGGAAGGCACACCTTTAACGATTATTAAGATAATTAACTACCAGTTCGTATGAGTAGATCATATGAACGAGTTCGTAAATATTGAACTATAAGAATTATTCTTCATAGATTGTTTAAAGGAAACTGTTATTTAAGAAATTTAAGTCAATGTTTTTTATGTGTGTAAATATATATTAATGTAATATTGTTAGTATTATGTGTCTTTAAATAATTGATTTAATCATAATATAATTACTCCAGATTATAGTGGATATATATTAAGCAAAATATTAAAAATAATTGAGCAATTAAGCATGAGTATTTCTTTATGTTTTGTGTGTTTATATCCGAGCTTGAGGACCGGGAGCTTACATGCTCCACCCTTAGCGACGGCATCATAGGTAAGTCCTATACTGGTAATTTTTGATAAGGACAGTATTACCTTATGACACATAACTTGTAAAATTGTGTTATTTAATTGCTTGTTACAGTAATTAATTCCTTGTTAATTATGCCTACAAATAGCATTACCAAAGATCTGAAATTAAAAACACTTCATTAACAGGGCATGACAGGTGACTAAATGCTTCTAGATATATTTGATATGCGTTGAATACATTTGAGAAATTATCTTGTGCTGCTACCAATAAGATTTTTTTCTTGCCAATTTTTATATCCGAATCATATTTTTCGTTGTTGAAAACAAAACACGCAGAAATACACATACTGAGAGGAAAAAGGAATGTAAATTGAGAATAATAATATAATATTGAATATTTAATTTTTTTATCATTATCATGATATAGACCGTAATAGTGAATGTGCTACAGCCAAAAAAAATCTGATGTGGGCAGCACATGTCTTTCGCTGCAGATTCAAATTCATTTTTTCTTTATTTCTTTAATAATTCATTAAATTGAGTTTATTTGCACAAAACCCCCCTAAATCTGCATTTTTAATTCAATTTCTGTTTTTATTTGGCAATTGGACATTTCTCCAAAAGTGGTACAACTAAATGCGAAACATCTCAAATATCTCGAGAACGGTTAGTCCAAGAGTAATAGAGTTGTTCTTATTCTTTTCCTCATCAAAAATTGCGTATAAAACCAGCATTCAATTGATATATTTGAACATACGTAGCTGTTTTTTCAGATTTTGGCGATTTTTGAGGGCCATTTCGTAAAAAAAGGCAGGTTGTTCTTTTCGGATTAATACCAAAATCTAATTAGCACCAGAGTATCGTACAAGTAACTTATCTACTAAATTTTATGAAATTTGGTCAATTAGTATTTCAGCTAGAGTGGATACATGAAATTTTTACTGGCCATTTCGTAAAAAAAGGCGGGTTCTGTTTTTACGAATCGTACCAAAAACTAATCAGCACCAGTGTCATACCCAAGTGACTCACCTACCAAATTTTATGTAATTCAGTCCATAAGTTTTTGAGTTAGAGTGGATACATACAGTGCACAGACACACAGACAGACACACAGACACACAGACAAACAGACACACAGACACACAGACAGGCAGACACACAGACACACACACGGATGTCACGCTAAAAATAGTTTTTTCGTATTCTAAAAGTCTCGAAACGTATAGATCCGTCTGAAACTCGAGTTACGATTTTCGGCATGATTCCAATACTTCCCTTATACATTACCATGTATTGCAGAGAGAGTAAAAATTAAACGAAACTATGTAGAATTAATGAATTATCTAGACTTTATTTTTTAGTAAACCTTTACATAGTTAGTATGCGTATATTTGGTGTAGAACAAACTTAAATTTACAACTTCACTTACCCTGGAATTTCTAAACATTTACCTGAAATCCAGTGTTTTTATAAGGCAAAAGTAAGAAAACAAGAAAGATCAATCATGCTTAAAGCATTGATTATGAAACACTTTCCAACTTCAATGCAATTTTGTTTAAAAAAGTCGAAAATGCAATACATTCCTCGGTAATATTTTAAAACTTATCACGATACTACATTGATTTATTATATTTGAAAACTTGAACCTTCATTGAAAAAAATGAACTTCATTCAAAAGACGGCATTGAAATATAAATTGCGTGGTTTAAATATCTCTAAAATGCAATACATTCCACGGTAATATTTTTAAATCTATCATAATACTCGTACTACGATAATTTATTATATTTGAAAACTTCATCGAAAACAACTGAAATTAATTCAAATGACGTCATAGAAAAAATAACACGCCTGGATCTCTTTATAAAAGCAGGATTTCATTCATAACTTTCTCCATTTCATTCATCACAATACTATAATAATTTATTTTATTTAAAAATTAAGACCATGGAGCTACAATTCATAAACTTTATGCTTAAAACTTCATCGAAAAATATCGTCCTTCTGTTTATAAAATCAATTAATATTTCATTCATATCAGCCATACAGACTCCATGGACTGAATTATTTTGTGTTAAAGAAATACAGTAATTCTAATACAACTCATTCTACATATTTTGCTGTTTACATTTTACATAGGTGAAAAATAGGCTTAATTGTAGAAATAATCAAATTTGAATGAGAATTTAAACTCAAATATATTGTCATTGTGTTGTTTTAGTATGTAGATGCACAGAATTTAAGCAGAAATAAAGTAGTTTTAGGATGGATACAACAGTCAATATGAATTAAAAAGAACTTTAAAAAATCACGAATTTGAAACAAGATGGATGCCATATCTCATTTTGAAGTGGGTCATGTGATCGTTTAATATCATGGTCACGTGATCGTTTCATATAAGATGTGTAATTATTATTTTAATTTTTATTTAAAAAACTACTGAATATATTTAGCTGAATTTTTTTTATATATTTTATGGAACAATTTGACTATTACCTAAAATTTTCGAAGCAATTTGTGAATTTTAAATCCGCTTAAAAAATGTTAGAAAAATTAGGTCCCATAGGGCTCAATGTATTTCA
This sequence comes from Amaurobius ferox, assembly GCA_951213105.1. NCBI lineage: Eukaryota > Metazoa > Arthropoda > Arachnida > Araneae > Amaurobiidae > Amaurobius > Amaurobius ferox. Next base: position 29,071,747 of record OX578139.1, read on the forward strand.
TTTTTTCAACCCGGGTTCAATCCAAAACTAATTGTGTGATATTATTCATTTATATTCCCATAGGTCCTACAGACCGTCTGAACAACATACTAAAATTTCATTTTGATTAAGTCATTTTTACGGCAGTTATCGTGCTAACGGACAGACAGACAGACAGACAGACAGACAGACAGACAGAATGAACAAAGTCATAAACACTTTTCAACTTTGTTGTAAAGTGTTAAAAAAGGCGAACACACCACATAAAAGGCAATAAAACTGCATAAAATGTCCTAAGACGATTAAACTGCATAAACCGGTGAAGGCGATAAAACTGCATAAAATGTCTTTGAGTGATTGAGACTGCATGAACTGTGTCCTTCAACTTTCGTTACTGAAAAATAAAGCTTAGAAAAATCAGTTGTTTCAATTTAGGAAACACAAAAAATTCCGAGAGAGAAAGGCTATTAGTTCTTAGAGTCGCAAACGCAGATATTCTACCAATATTTGAATTTTCGCAAGTTGGAAAATCCACCTGTATCCGAACTGTTTATTCTCTCGTATTCTAATCCAATGGAGCGCGTTTGAATTCTGGGTATAGTTTGAAAGTGTTGTGTATGTATACATGAGTGTAGTGGTTTGCAATATACTTTTAATTGTAACTCCTTGTAAAATTAGATGCCGTGTGCATCAAATAACAAACAGTAGGACAGAATTACCTGGGAACTACAAATATTGAATGATGTTTTCTTGTTATTTATTTTTATTTATTTATTTAACTAAAAAGTTATCTACGATTTACATGATAGCAGAATTTCTATATCTTATAGCACAGTAGGTTACACATAGATAAGAAAATGGCTAGCTGATCATTCGTTATCACCCGTGTCTTCTGGCTTCACAGCCATTGCATTTCCTCAACACTATGCAGGTCATGAGATTAAGCACAAAACATTTTAAAGCAAATATTTTAGAATTTTTCAGTTAAAAATAGTGTAGCTTCGACCTAGTGCATATTCGAAGTCTCAATACTTACTTCTACCAGAAAATTTCTAAAATTCTTGCTGTAAAGAGTTTTATCATCACTCATTATTTATATCATTATTTATACCTTCACTCATTATTTATGATCACTCATTATTACTTTCCTTATATACATAAATGTATAAGGAAAGTATTGTGACGGGGTCGAAAATTCGAATTCGGAGTTTTCGACGGGAGAGCACGTTTCAAGCATCCCTGATCACGAATCGAACATTTTTGAGGTAATGTCTGTGTGTGTGTGTGTCAGTGAGTATGTGGAGACGATATCTCACGAACGAATGGAGCGATTCGAATGAAATGTGGTACAAAAATCACAATCCATGAATACTGGAAGTCTATTGTTTTAAAACACAATCGAATGTTCAGAACCTTCCTAAAGTTTCGAGTGAAATTTTGAAAAAATTATCAAAAAATCAAAACCTTTAATAAAGTTACGCAAATAGACATTTCTTGCGTAATTTTTCCTTAGAAAACGATTGAGATAAATTTTAGAACGGTATCATGAACCGTTCTCGAGATGTTACACATTTTTCAAATAAATTTAACAAAAAGTCCCATAAATTAAAAAAAAATATTAACTGTTAAGAAACATGTTCACTTTTCATATGTAATATCATTCGATAAATTTGGTGACATTATTCTCGTGGATCTAACTCGTTCCATTCACGAGAAAAGATACTTTGAGTAATATTTTTGTATTTGAACGCCAATAGTCATTTATCAGCTGTAAGAATAACTTATTTCTTCGTCCATAACACTTGGCGAGATTTTGGCGACAAATTTAGCGGAATGCCGCCAACCTGGCAACATTTTTAAATGTTGCCAAATTAACGAAAATCTCGCCAAATGGATAAAAATGACGCTAAATCAATGAAAATGACAACTCATTCAAGAAAATTCAATATCTTTGAAAGAATATAAGTATCTACTATAAGAATAACATTTTTTTAATTGTAAAAGTAATAAATTCATTGCATTATATAAGGAAAGTCGTGTGTTGTCCACATCAGATTTTATGTATATACTCAAGGTTATTATATCTATAAGGTTGTGCCACTTCCGCTCTAGCCAATAAGAGCACGTACAGACACAACGTCACTCGGAGCGAAATGTCATGTACGGCCCTGTAGATCCAATGTTAAAGGATGGTAACAAAATTAATTTAATCATTTTTTAAATTTAAAATATGAAGTGAATGCGCAATTAAAATTAATTATATTTGAACACAACTTAAATATGCAGTACCGGTTTTTTTTTAAAAGGTACATATATAATAAAACTGTATTTCCCTTTCTGAAAAATATCAATCATCTGAACGTTTCTTTTCGCTTTTTGAAACCAGACAATGTTATAGGAGGCGATGTTATTTTTAATGAATTTTGTTTTAAAATTCGCGATTTTACAGAAATATGTTCGGAAAGTTTTCTAAACAAGCAATCATTCTAAAATTTTCGTTATACACAAATAAACGTCGCATAATTTCTTTCTAAATGCGTATATAAATAAAGTTATTTTCGATTATGCTATCTCTAATAATTGAAAATCAAAACAATAATTAAAACGCTAATATTAAGAGTTTTATGACTATTTAATAGTGTTAAAATAACACTGATTTGTACCTTGCTAATGAACAATAATGACTACCCTACCATTGTCCACAAGTAAGGATGGATGATCAGTTAAACACTTTCTTACTTATTTGCAACGAACGCCCTATTATTGTTAGCTGAATGTCTTTGTATTCACAGTAAGATGCTTTTTACTTAGTTACCATCCCAATTTTAAAAGGCAAGAAAACCCCAAAAATTTAAATACCAATGTAAAGTGTTAGTTTATTCTTATTTAAATGTTCTTGTTTTTATTATAATATTACAATTATCGGTTGTTTGGAGAGGGGGCAGTGTGTGTATGGTGGGGTTGCATTCTTTGTAGAAAACATATTTATTTGTTCTATTAAGCAATCTTTTCTTTCTGCAGGATAAAATTTTTCAGAGCTATATTTTTTACAAAATATTGTACCCGTTGCATGTCTGTTATATCGAAGAAAAAACGAATTTGATTTACGCAACACCTTCCTTCATTCTCTGAGAAGAATAAAACGAGTTACAATGATCAATCAATATTCGTTCCACTAGATGGCAGAATGATAGATAGTTTCACGCAGAAAACTTAATTTTTTTTTCGGTAGATTAGTTGCCTGTTCATTTTCTTTCTCAACGTGCGACAGAAGAAAAATAGTTCTTTAAGATCTGTGAATAGGTGTATTTTTCTTCTACATTTGTACAGTAGATGAAGAATATTTTATGTCAAAAAATGTTACATCTTCTCAAGTTTTACAGTAAATGGTGTAGAATCGTGATTGGTATCAGGTAATAGCAATGGGCATAAAACATAAATGGATATGACTAACGATATTTTCATACATTTTACTTTATAAAAAAATCTTATGCATTAAAAATAACTTTTCATCATATTGACTGATGTCGACATATTGTAGAAAAATACGAATTCTTTGAGCTCGATCTCGCTGATTACTGGCTGGTTTACTCCGTTAGTATCGCAGAATTAAAGGTTGATAAAAACCACCAACCGGATCCTGAGGCAATGAACAATCTCTTTCTTCTGAATAAAAATACTGCAGTGGCACCAACAAAAGCGAAGACAAGAACGGCTGTTTTTGCTTCATCAATGCTGGTGATCTATCTCTTCATCTAAAAGGAGGAGGCTGCTCTTTGTCTTCGAAATCAGTTGATACTTTTAATCAGCCTTTTATGTTGTTAAACTAACGAAGTTTTTATTTTTCAGATTATTCAAAACGGCAGTTTGAATGAAATGTTATATATAGGCTTACTGTTACTTTTGTGAAATATTATCCTTAATGCATCTATTTTTATCCCCATTACATAGCTTTACTATCTTTTATATACAAAAAGTTTTTTCTTAAACCATTCTTAGCACCTTTCTGATTTATTTTTTTAGAAATGAATTAAAGAAGCAAAAACAACTGATCAATATTCTTTACACTAGATGGCTGAATGATAGATTGACAGTTTCAAGCAAAAAACTTCATTTTTTTTTGGTAGATTAGTTGCCTGTTCATTTTCTTCTCCAACGTGCGACAGAAGAAAAATAGTTCTTTATGATCTGTAAATAGGTGTATTTTTCTTTCACATTTGTACAGTAGATCAAGAATATTTTATGTCTAAAATTGTCACATCTTTTCAAGTTTTATAGTAAATAATAGTGTGGAACGTGATTGGTATCAGGTAATGCTAATGGACGTAAAACATAAATGGAGGTGTGCAACGATATTTGTACATATTTTTCTTTATAGAAAAATCTGTTGTATTAAAATCAACTTTTCATCATATTGAATGATGTCGACATATTGTGGAAAAATACGAATTAAAGCTTCCTTTGAGCTCGATCTTTCTGATTACCGACTGGCTTACTACATTAGTATGACAGAATTAAAGGTTGATAAAAACCACCAACTGGATCCTGAGGCAATGAACGGTCTCCTTCTTCTGGATGAAAATACAGTACTGGCACCAACGAAAACGAAGGCAAGAACGGGTGTCTTTTCTTCAGCAATGCTGGTAATTTATCTCTTCATCTAAAAGAAGGAAGCTGTTTTTTGTCTCCGAAATCAAGTGATAATTTTAATCAGCCTTTTATGCTGTTAAACTAACGAAGTTTTTATTTTTCAGATTATTCAAAACGGCAGTTTGAGTGAAATTTTATATCTAGGCTTATTGCTACTTTTGTAAAATATTATCCCAATTGCATCTATTTTTAACCCCCATTGTACAGCTTTATTATATTTCATATAAACAAAAATTTCTTAATCCATTCTTAGCACCTTCCTGATTTATTTTTAGAAATGAGTTAAAGAAGCAAAATCAACTGATCAATATTCTTTACAGTAGATGACAGAATGATAGATGAGCTATAAGCGGGAAAACATTTTTTTTCTGGTTGTTGCATGTTCCAGTTCTTTGTCAATGTGTGACAGGAGAAAAATAGCAGTTTAAGATATGTGAACAGAGGTTCGTGATTTTATTTTATTTCATTTTTTTTCGGAGTAGTTGATCACAGTTTTTATTTCCCAAAATGTCACATTTTCTTCGGTTTTCGGGCTTTTCTTGAGTGGCATTAAAAGACGCAAAAGTTCCACATGGTGACTAGGGAAATAAAACTATATATAAATATGTCAAATGGTTTTTAATCTTCGGTTGATTAACTTCGTTTTCATCTGCATACAAAAGGGAAATTGTAATGTTCAAAAAGCATTTCTCATTTTTAAAAATGTGCCAGAATAAAGAAAAACTAATATAAAATTTAAAAAATGTCATATAAGTAAGAATTTGGCAAAAATATGACGGATTCAGAAGCGTTTATTATGCATAATTCTGCCCCTGGAAGCATAATAATGTCGGACTTGTGGGCAGCTTATAAAGCACTTGGAAATTTAGCCTATTCGCATTTAACAATTCATATTCGACACAACTCATGACCATTAAACCTCAATATGAGATTTGCTAATTACTGGTCATATGCGTGGATTTATTTAGACCACCAAATTCCACATTGACAAGCATAAACAATACATAAAACATATGCATAATAATGAAGAATTTCAAAATATGCATTATATAACAAAATTATACAATAATAATAATAGTGGGAAAACATAAAATAATATAATTTATTGCATAAAATTCATGTATTTAAAGTTCTTCAGAACAATACTACCATATAATATAAATACGCAACAATGTAAGAACTAATAATAATATTTATTAAAATTACTAAACATTTCCAATAAGAATTAAATGTTGATAAATCAAATTACTATCAAAACATTAAATTGTCGAGTAAACATTACAGATGCGCTTCAAAAAATTCTATTCGATTGAGCACGATCAGTTTACTATAGATGGACCTAGCCAACGGCTGTACGGTGTTGAAAACACCGGTTCTCGTTAGATCACCGAAGCATCGGGGGCGGTTAGCACTTGGGTGGGTGACCACCTGGGAACACCTCGTGCTCTTGGCACATTTCGGGTGCGGTAGCCCGGTGGTTTGCGCGCTGGATATGGACGCTGCCACAGCTGCCGCCGTGCTCATGCGGAGTGCGATCACGTTAAACATGTGGGTCCGTAAGTCCTTCCGAGAGGTTGATGGTAGGGGAAGGAGAGTACGGTGCCTGTGGATGCCTCCCCCACTGGGTTCCAGTCTAAATTGGGTGGCACTTCCCGGTCGTCCAAACAGTTACCTTACACCTTTCAGGTCGGTCGGACGGTCTGGGTCTCAACAACAACTATAGGTAGACCTCACGCGTAAATTCATAGACTTTTTTTACAAAGTTATAGAGTTGCTTAAGCATTTTTCTGGGAACCTTGTATAGTTGCATAGAATACATTCATTCTGCAAGAACATGATCATTAAAATATTTGTAACATACATTTCAAATTTACCTATTCAAAATTGAAATCATTTCATATATTTCTCTTCAACAAACCATTCAGTATGAATACGTAATCCAGTCAACTAGCAGTCCCTAATCCTTTGCACACAGAGCATGACATGCCACTAAATTAAGCCCCCTCCTTCTAATCCTTCTCACTACGCAGCATATTAACGACAAATATATCAAATTGATTCCCGTCGAGTTGCACATTACACGCTTGGTGCTTAACTACCATTAGTATTTTCATTTCGAGATGTAGTAACTGGGATTTGATGGTGAACCTCATTACAAGAACACAAAATGAACATCGTAACTCATGTTGCCTTTAAGCTTTAAATGAGCTTATGCATAACCATAATGCCATGTGCGCGAATAATGTAAAATGGGCGTTTTGAATTTTAAATGCAAAATAAAATTAAATCCTGATATAATTTCACATTTAAATACTCAATCTGTTAGAAAAATGCTTTTCAGATCGAATCACCTTTTTGAAAGCTAATTTGAATATTAGCAATCTGTAACCGATTTATTTCATTAAAATAGATTTAATTTCCGTAAGTAGTGGATATGTTCTGGTATAGAACGACTTCGCCACTGTGAATTGGTCAGTGGCTACGAAGCTAATAAAGCTACCAGTTTCATCTAAGTACGGGGCTTACTAGGCATTTCAGATGTTTATTCTGTTCGTAATTTCTATGTTATATCAAGAAGTTTACATTTCTTATATATTCATTTATTCTTAATTGCATGGTATTTTTCACATTGTAATATACCTATGACTTTTACAGAAAAATTTACACCAAGAAGATAAGTGCAAAGAAAAATCTATAAAGTCGTCAAGAAGATCTGTGGACTGGAGTTATAATTCCAAGTCACATAATTTGGAATCTGATCCTCATTCCTGAAGTCTCTTATAATAATATTTGCCGAATTTTATATAAAAATTGCGTTAACCACGAATTTAATATTTTAAAAACCCTAAGCATTAATTAGATTTTTATTTGATTTTTTTCTTATAAAATATGATAATTTTTTGTAAAATAATTTTTATTCGATCGAATACAGTGACATTTTAGTAGAAAGACGTGATGTGCACACTCATAGGATTTAACGACTTTCCTGGGAACCTTTTGTAAAGTTAAATATGATACATTTATGCTGCAAGAACATAACCCTTAAAATATTTGCAACATATATTCCAAGTTTACCTATTCCAAATTTCAATAATTTCATGTATAACTCTTCAACAAACCATTCAATTTAAATACTCAATCAGTCGGCTAATAACATTCCCTAATCCTTTGAACACAGAATATGACATGCCCCTAAATAAAGCGCCTCCTTCTAATCCTTCTCACTATTCAACGTATTAACTGCAGATTCATCAAATTGATTCCCGTCGAGTTTCACATTACACGCTTGATCCTCTTAACTACTATTAGTATTTTCATTTCAAAATAGAGCATCTGGGATTTAATGGTGAACCTAATTACAAGAACACAAAATGGACATTATAACTTATGTTGCCTTTAAGCTTTAAATGCACATATTTATAACCGTAATGTCATAATGTAAGACTGCGATAATATGGGCGTTTTAAATTCTGAATGCAAAAGAGGATTAAATGCTGATTCGCATCTAAACGCTAAATCTGTTTGGAAACATGTACTTGAGATCGTCGAAAGCCCAGACCGCCCGACTCCTTCGAAGACATGGAGCAGCAAAATGGCCGGTACTTGAGATCGTTGAAGACCCAGACCGTCCGACTCGTCCAGAGGACTAAGAGCAACTATTTGGACGGCCGGGGTACTTGAGATCGTGTCACTTTTCAACAGGGACTTTCAATATTTGAAAACCGTAACCGATTTATTTGATTAAAATAGATTTAATTTCCGCAAATGGTGAATATGTGTTGATGTCGAATAACATCGACGTTGCTGAATGGTCAGTTGCGTATTTACTACGAAAGCTGATTGAGTTTAAGATTCCGTCCCCAGCCAAATAAGAAGCCTATAGAGACCAAGGTTTTTTAGATGTTTTTTTTAATACTTTCTATGTTATAACGAATAGTTAATTTTTTTATAAATCAATTTATTGTTAATTGCATGGTATTATTCACATTACAATATGTCTAAGACTTCCATAGGGAAATTTAAACCAAGAAGACAAATATAAAGAACAAACTACACAAGCCGTCTCTACAGAGTCGTCAAGAGGATTTTTCAACTGGAGATATAATTCAAAGTCCTATAATTTGAAATGTGACCGCTATTCTTAAAGTGTCTCATAACAATCTTTGACGATCTCTATATAAAAAATATATCATCCATGACTTTCTTAAGAATCCTAAGCCGGTATTACATTTTACTCCTATATGATCTTTTTTTTTATATAATTTGATAATTATTCGCTAGAGGCTCTGCTGTCACTTTTATTCGATCAAATATGGTAGCCTTCCTATAAACAGATCTGATATGTACACTTATAGAATTTTCTAATTTTTCTGGAAACCTTCTATAAAGTTAAATAGAATGCATGCATTTATGCTGTAGAAACATAATCCTTAAAATATTTGCAACATATATTCCAAGTATATTTATCCAAAATTTTAATCACTTCACATATACTCTTCAACAAACCATTCAATATGCATACTCAATCAGTCAGATAACATTCCCTAATCCTGTGCACACGAACATGACATGCCCCTAAATTAAGCTCCCCCTCATAATCTTTCTCACTATCCACTGCATTAACTGCAGATCCCGTCGAGTTGCATATTACACGCTTGGTGCTTAACTACCATTAGTATTTTCATTTCAAAATGGAGCAGTTGGGATTTGATGGTGGAACTCATTACTAGTACACAAAATGGACATCATAACTCATGTTGCCTTTAAGCTTTAAATGCGCGTATTTATAACCTTAAAGTCATATGCGACAATAAGGTAAAATGGGAGTTTTAGATTTTAAATGTAAAAGTGATTAAATCATGATATAATTTCACATTTAAAAACTAAATATATGTTTAAATGCGAGCATAAGGTTGTGCTGCAAGTCAATCTGGCGGCTCGCTTGTACGTGAAGATATCATGTAACCAATTGTTCTGCCTATGCTGTCAAGTCGCCGAGATACCATTTACCAACAAGACAAAGTTCGATAACATACTACTCGACTTTCTCAGCAATGTCTTCCAGGATTTAATGCTCTCTCGGCTATCCAGGTCCCCAGATTTATCGTCCATAGAACACGTTTGGGATATGCTAAGACTGCAATTGTAGCTTTCGCTGAATACCACTAAATTGGATGACCAGTTGCAACATTTGTAGTAAAAATTTCTGCAGAGGGACATAAACAACTTAATTGACTCTACTCCATAGCGCAACGAATATCGTCCTGCATAACTCCTACGGTAGGATTTACCACTTACTACTTTGTAATCTTCTTGTTGCCACCATTTCTTAATGAAACGTTTTTTAGGTCCCACATTCTAATCATTTCCAGTTATTTGTATCTTTTAACGAAATATATATGTCGAGTTTCGTGGCCGTATAACTCAATTTGTTATGGGTGCATACGGCTGTGGTTAGGCTGCCTGCATGTGCGGTCGCGGATGGAGTTGTAGTAGGAAACCTGCAAGTGGACTTCCGTCAAATTAGCCGGACGGTTGTCTTCCGGTGGAAAGTAGCGTTATATTCCGTTTAGGTCGATATTATGCTGACTGCAATATACAAGTATAAGAAATTTTTATATATTTTTAAATTCAAACCCCTTTTTATAGCTATGTTGTGTAATATATGTTTAACTGTAGCTGTAATATAAGAATAAATACCTTAAAAAGTCATTGGCCATATTATTCCAGCTAACATGTAATAATGAAAATAATTTCAATAAAATCAAAGCCCCCCCCCTCCAATTCCCTCCTCCTATATGTATATAGGAGGAAAAAATTCCATTTTTCAAGATCTATTTTGATGTTATATATGCATGGGTGAGATCTAAAAATAGTATATTTTTAATTTTTTAAAGTAGTTTATTTTTAAATATTTTCTTTCTTGATAAAGAAAAGTTATGAAGTAATTATTTTTTATCTATAACAAGATTTTTTTAATGATAAATTTAAAACATTACACAAAAGGAATAGCAGGAAAAAATAATTTAAAACTCTTAAAACGTAAATTATTAAATATAATAAATAAGAGTAAATTATTAAATTATAAGAACAAATTTTAAAATGCTTTTGAAAAATATATTATTAAATATTATATTAGAATTCGTTTTACATACTTACCGATTGGAAACCTTTTTACCACTTATGAACAAAATAAAATGAATAATAAAAAAAAACATAATTTACTCAGTTTATTATATACATAAAAAATGCATTATTGAAAAATTAAAAAAATTAAAAACCGACTTATAATTAAATCTTTTTAAAGAATATATTATTATATATAATATTAAAAAAAATAGCTGCTTGTAATTAAATGGTTGAATATTATGAAATGGAAGAGAAAATTTGCTGAAAGATAAGTTAAGCATAAATTTAGTGCTATTAAATCATATTCCTTCACTAGAAGTACTTGCGTAAATATTTTATATTCTTCCTTCACAACTTTACCAGCATTTTTCTGAGGAGTAAAATGTCACTTGTACCTTTCTCTTATTCTTTTTCTTCAAAATAAAGCACACACATGCAGGCCCATGGAAAGCAAGGGGGAAAGGGGCCTCTCTGGGCCCCCGTCCCCTCATTTTTGTACCTAATTTTTCCTGTCCGGGCCGAGTTCCCCTGCACACTGGGAGGGGGGGGGGTCCAGCTCGGGTCTATTAATTAGACAATTTTATGATCAAATACGTCTTGTCAATTTCCTTAAAAAGTTTGGAAAGATTATTATATTTTATTTTCAGAAAAATCGAAGTGGAAAAGAGGAATCGCTCCATTCTTCAAGTTCTATTTTAATGCTATATATACATTTGTAGGAGCTAGAAACCGTAAAATTCGACTCTTTTATCGGTAATTTATTTTTACATATATTTGAAGAATAACAATTTAAATAACACTGACGTCTAACGTTAGTAAGCGAAATATAATTTGTTACCTTCCGCCGTAAGACAACAACCATCCGGTTAATTTGACGGTAGCCCACTGGCAGGTAGCTCAATGCGCGTCCGCACTTGACGGCAGCCAAATTACATCATTTCCGCAACCGCACTTGCAGGTAGCCTAACTACTTCGGGTGCATACAGTATATTTTTGCAACAGAGTGTACTTTTTAAATTTTTACAAGCAAAATAATTATACCAATTAAGCATATAATTCATTTTTTCATTTACTCAATTGCTGATCTAACTAAAATGCAGCAGAAATATAGAAATTAGACTGATTAATAACCGTTGTAAATATTGTATTTTGATGAAATAATTATCTAATCTTCAGCTTCATGTGAACTAAATAAGCTGACACAACTTTTATTAAGGCAAAACGCATCTGCATTTAAAATGATATGCCTTTAATCAAAAGCAAGCAACATTTTTCTGGGTGTAACACATGTAGGTACAGTACAGGTTCAATTTCTGGACGACCCCTGAGTTTTAATATATTAGTCGGGATGCATCCGTAAATTCAATGCACATGCTCTAATCTATGGCACGGCCCAACAGATTAACCGGCGATACGTCAAATTGGTTCTGGTCGAGATCACGATTCAGATATCATCTTGGATGCTTAATCATTCCTGCACGTGGGGTCTTGCATTGCAGCACCGTTTCAGCATCACGTGCCGTTGGATGCTAAATTAGTTCTGTACAATTGTTATGCGAGAGAAACGGCTTGTGAATCATCGGAATTAAATATGGTATGAACTGTTGTCTACGAAGAGTGTGATGTTCGAGTCAGATTCGATATCATCTAGATATATTGTGTTCCTTGAAAATTCCTGAAGCACCTCGATTACTTTGTAAGGGAAGAACCATGAGTGTACGCAGAGATCTATCTAGGATCGTGCGTGATCGAAAAAAAGAATTGCAGCGTCTCTGGCAAATAATTGCAAAAGTTAGGATAATGAACTCAGCAACAAACGAAACATCAGCTCAGCATGAAACGGCAGTATTGTAGACAATAAATACCTGCTGTACTTCAGACTTGTAACCCGATGATATCTGTAATGCTTGTTACGGTAATATTCTTCTTGGAATTTAAATGTGAATTGTCTGTGACATAGAGCATTTTACACAAGCTCTACACTAATTTCATGTTCAGTTATGTGTTGTTTATTGTATTATTCCTGAATAGGATAGCAAGTGGCTAATAACTATATTATGTCAAATAAATGTCTTTCTGTAACAGTTTTTTTGTCGAGGCCTACTCATTAGGACATGATCTACAATTTTGCAATTGACTACTTACGTCTATCTATCGTTGCTGACGAGTTTGTTTTCCTGACTTTTTAAATACTCCGCCAACGGAGCTGCAATTAATTTTATTCGATCGGGTATCGTATCTTTACCATAGATGGATCTAGCGTGTGCACTCGAATCCGATACTATAATTCTTTTTGAATGGGAGTGATGTTATAAATTCTGCAATACGAAATTAAAAACGATTTGAGTACACAAAACTGACAAAATATACAAAGATATAAAAGTCTGCTGAAAGCAAGACATAACTTTCTTTACAGACTGTAATTCCCTTTTCCATTTTTCTTACATGTACTAAAGTTAGTTTTATCGCATAAAATAGCACATGGCATTGATAATAATTTAAAATTTCTTCGCATATGATTTTTTGACAACCCTTTTCTTTTACATTTGGCGACCTGTCTTGTCTTAAGGTGACAACAAGTCACCGAAATAAAAGTATTACTGAAATACCTTAAGTCGGCGTCAAACTACGATAAGACTGAGCGTGCCCATAGCAGTTTCGTTCAATCTAAGGGCATGCCGGGGTGAGGAAGGGGGTTTTCTGGAGAAAGCGTTGAATATTCATAATAAATATGTATAATAAATTTGGGCGTTGTATATTTGTGCAATCACCGTTTAATTTCTTAACATTTGAAGTAGAACGTCTGGCATTACAGATGTTTCAGTCACCCCGGGAGTTTTCATAATTGTGTCACAGTAAGTTTTCTTGTTGCTATCGCAGCAGTTGGAATTTTGCTATTGAAGAACTTGCTTACTGATGGTTTAGATGCTGTTATCTGCAACAGGAGAGCAAACCTTGCTTTGGGAATTCCCTTTGAACTCTTGAGCAGCTTGAGTTTAATTGCGAAACATTTGAAATGAACTGTATGGAATCCGACTGCCTTTTGAGTCGCCGCTAATGTTCTCAATTGCAAATTGTTCATCTCACCATTGTAGCTATCGAATATTCCTTACTGATGTGTGTGCTGTTACTAAAAATCTATGAATACTGTTATGTGAAATGCCCGTGATCCCAACTTCGGTGATCTCCCTTTTAGGCAAGGTTAGGGAGTTGTCAGTTTTGCACTATTGCAACCTCATATAGTCTAAGCTATATTTTCAAGAAATGTGGTGCTTCGTGGTAGGGCCTAATATGCTTGTCCCAACAGAGGTTCGTAAAACTATGGCAAAGCAAATTTCTTTTGTCGTTATTGAAGTGATCGCCTATTGCTTACAGACTTTTTAATGCATAGTTCCATTGATTCTGTTTTCTGCAATGAGTGATTTCTATAATTAAGTTTGGTCCCAGCTGGCGGATTCTGTCACTATGCAGTTTCCAGAGCACTATGTAACTATACCGGTCCGTCCCAGAGAAGGTGCTTAAGAAGAGGTTGAGAACCACTCACACACGGTATATTGTTCGTTCCCTTACACATCCAAGACTTGACCCGTAAATGTTACTTTCTCTACAATACATGGTTGTAAATGTATAGGGAAAGTATTGGAATCGTATCTGAAATCGCAACTCGAGTTTTCGGCTAATCTACACGTTTTGAGCACTCTAGAACCTCAAAATACTGGTTTTAGAGTATTGCCTGTGTATGTGTCTGTCTGTGTGTGGGTGTGTGTATGTCTGTCTGTGTAATGTATATATCTATTCTAGCTGAAAAACACATCGACCGAATTTCATGAAATTTTGTAGGTAAGTTCCTTGTGGGTGACCTTGGTGTTGATTAGATTTTGGTATGATTTGGGATAAAAGAACCCGCTTTTTTGTGAAATGGCCCGCAAAAATTTCCTGTATCCCCTCTAGCTGCAAATCTAATAAACCAAATTTCACAAAATTTTGCAAATGCGGCACTTGCGGTTTACTCCGGTGCTAATAAGATTTTGATACAATTCGAAAAAAAATTGTCTTTTTACAAAATGGTCCGAAAAATTCGTTAAAGTCTGAAATTTAAGATTGCGTATACTTAAACTTATCAATCAAAAGTTTGTTTTATACGCAATTTTGACGACGAAATAAATATAACCAGACTTGTAACTCTAGAACTAATCATTTTCCAGATAATTTAATTTTCCCATTTTTTCCACGTCCCCCTTACAAAATACACCCTCTGATCAAATGTAAATTCAGTGTAATTTCAAACATTATGCAGTTAAACTCAATACAATAATGAATTATAAAAATAATATACGAGAACATGAATTTGAGTCTGCAGTGAATGTCATGTACTGCCCACATCAGATTTTTCTCGTCGTCAATCCAACATGTCTAGCGTTTTTGTAATTATGGGACATAATTCGGTTAATTTCGAGCAATTCAAAATAATTTTTATTTAGATATTGCCTTCTTCGAAATTGTAATATTTTGCAGATGAATGTATCCAGGCATAATCCCTTACTTATTACTCTCTGTATCAGTAAACAGTTCCAAAGAGAGGCACATACAATCACTTTTGCCCAGCCTTCTTATACCTGCTTTGTGGAATACAAGTGATCCGTTTATTCCACTCTATTGATCGGTGTGGATATTTTTCTTGCGCTTAAGAAATAAGGAGATAAAGTATGATTATCATATTCTCGGGCACTGTATATATATTGTTTAGAAGTAGAAATAAATATTTAGTAGTACATTTCCTCTACCATGACAAATTTTTAAGTTTTTGATGTAAAGTATCTTAGGGCTCGGGGTACGGACTAATTCATGAAAGAAATGTGATGGTGAGGAAACGGAAGTGACATCATATCGTTCTTCCTATTAGGAACTAAACAGTAAGCAACTTTCATAATTTGAAGGTCCGAGTTCCTTGAAATAAAAATACGTGTAATAATGTAAGTGTAAATCTCGTAAGGTAAGTGTTCTTGTTGCAATAAAATAAGAATTCTTGTAAGCGAATTTGGCTAATAATCATCAACCTGATGATTTTTGGCGAGTTCTGGAAACTTCTTGAATGTTATAGCATAGTTAAGAGCTTTACGAGCTATTTGCTTTAACCAGGACTTCCTACAGAGTTCGTCATCGTTGAGTTGGATTGCGGACGTGGTACGGATAACAATGAATTTATGATTGCGATAGTGTCTAAGAACATCATGAAAGAAATATGACGGAGACGAAACGAAATGATATAGCACGGCAGTTGCACACACACACACACACACATACATACCTGTATATATATATATATATATATATATATATATATATACATGGTGTCCCAAAAAACATTGACCTTGGCTTGTATTCCTTAAATATTGATCTTAGACATATATAATGAATTACAAAGTTGCACAGAAGGGCACAGAGTTGCACAAAGTTACATAGGCCACAGAATTTTATGAAATAAATAAAAATTTTCATGGGATTAAATTTTAAGAAATACAAAATTTAAATTTTTATGCGGCTCCCGTACAAAAACATTTACAATGAGTAACATGGGTTCCATGCACTAATAAGGTGATATATAGAATTTCAGCATTTTATCATAAAAAGTTCCAAAAATATGTTTCAACAAAGTTGGTGAG
This sequence comes from Amaurobius ferox, assembly GCA_951213105.1. Classification (NCBI taxonomy): domain Eukaryota; kingdom Metazoa; phylum Arthropoda; class Arachnida; order Araneae; family Amaurobiidae; genus Amaurobius; species Amaurobius ferox. Next base: position 29,088,168 of record OX578139.1, read on the forward strand.
GGATTCATCACAAATTAAAATGTAAATGTTTACAGCAAGAGTGCAAATGACGCAACGCAGAAATGCATCATAGGCAAATAATATCTGCCTCTTATCTTTAATGGATCTTTGGCATGAATGGAAAACATTTTGAACAATCTTCGTAATCTTTGTGTAAAGTTATTATTTCTACACAGTGTAGATACTTTTGCACTTAAATATTGATCTTAGAATATTGATCTCGAATATAATAAGAAATATTGATCTCGAAGTTAACACTCATTGCTGGAATTCAAGGAATTTGCATGCGAAATTTCGAGATGATCGGATTATTTTTTAGGGGTGCTTCGTTTCTTTCTAAAAGAGTATATATATATATATATATATATATATATATATATATACACTGCTCATAACTGAAATCGCAATACCATTAATTTGCAGGTGTAGCTTTATGTAAATAAGGCACTGGAAGCAGCAAGGCGAGAAAAGCAAATGATCACAGTTTCATTACGCATAGTGACGTAACACCTTACCGATCAGCATAAAAGCGTCAGATCAAGGAGGAGAGATATCACAGCTACATTGTAACGTCATTGGTTTTAGGTTATAAAAATCATCACAGTATGCCAAAATTACGTCGACTTACGGCATACGTTCAGTTATTGTCAACAGAACGACAACAAATCCTTGTTCTACATGAAGGTGGAATGAGACTTCAAGGGATCGCTGAACTATCGGGTTGTGATGCGAGCACAGTTTAACGGTGTGTGTTACGTTTTGTGAGAGTCAACGAAACGACACGAATATCAGGTAGTGGAGTTTCCAGGTGTACCACACCACGGACACTTTGAACTAACTAGAACGACTGGCGGCGGTCAATTTGAATTAATATAAAACCTAGAATAATTTTCTTCTGTGTTTTCAATAACTTTAAGAAAATAAGAAAAGTCATAAACTTTCAATGGTCTGGGATTAGCCGTTTCGGAGGAATTGTTCCTCAAAGTAGTTATGCTGTCAAAATGATCGCTTCCGTCATTCTAGTGTTAAACAACTTGCCACCCTTTAATAATAAGTTTATGTGAAACATAGTTTTAAAAATGTGGTTGTACGTTAGAAATGACTATTCGTTAGTGAATCGTTAAAATCGCAACTAGTAGGGTTTTGCCTTATATCAGATTCTAAGACAAGAGTTGTTTATACAGATAGATTAATCCATTTGGTTTATTTCAGAAATGCATTTTCAAACTCCTACAAGTAATAGCATTGCATAGCAAAATATTAGTAACAGAGCACAGATATAATAAAAACTGAGTTGCATTTGTCACATTTACGAAAAATTCTATGTGTATCGTAAAACAAAATTTATAAAAGTTACCTAGTAATAGTTAAAAGTTACCTAGTAATAGTTAAAAGTTACCTAGTAATAGTTAAAAGCTACCTAGTAATGACCTAAAAAGTTACCTAGTAATAACCTAACGATAAATCAACTAAAGGGGGCGCTTACAACTCCCTCCCTTTCTCTCTCTCAGAGTTCTCTCAGAGTGAACTTGGCTACTGCTGTCTCGTGGAGCATAAATCCGAACTTTGTGAACTTTTGTATCCGTGACGTGCAATACTGAAATTGTCGGTCTTCATGATGAATCGGAAAATTATGGCTTTAACCAAGTTTTAATTCTGCAATTGTAGATATCGTCTATTTCACGGTGAAAAAGGATAACAAGCGCGAAAACGGTCTATTATATTATCTGCGGTAGAAATACAATACGTTATTAGTAACCAAATCTGTGAAATAAAGCATATACAATCAGTTTTATCCTATATTTTTATATCTTTATGATGGAATAAATATATTCCACTAATTCCATGATATTGATTGGCAAAGGTATTTTATCTTTCCTGCTAAAAAAATCTGATGGAAAGAAACTATAAATATGATATTCCTGAGCACTTCATATTGATTGTGCTTAGGTGTTGGAATAAAGATATAATGCATGAGTTCTTAACATGTGTGAACCACAAGGAAGGTGTGAAGGCGACACATGGAAAGTGTAAGGTGCCTGAAAGAAAATTGCCGCAATTACCAGAGCCTTTGATATAAGAATGAGGTGGGAGCAATGAAGTTCTTTTTCGGAAAATGTACGGTGAAGCATTAAAGAACAATTGATTTAACTACGCAATTTATACGGAATTATATTTTGGTATCCCACTTTTACAGCTGCTTGTCAGGAGGAATATAGCAGATTGAATTTCAGTGCATTTTAAATTACATCATGTTATTAAAGTTATTAATAATTTGGTGACTGCTGTAATCAGTCCTTTGTAAAATGAAATGCCCGCTGAAGACTAAGTAACCTCTCTGTACGTGGTGAGGCCATATATCATTTAGACTAGGTACATGTGCATCCGATAGAAAGGCAGCCATCTAACAATAAACACGTTACTACAGCCAGCGAATTATTACAGAGTTCATTTCGACAAAAAAATCTTACAATTACGTCCTAGTAGCTCAATAGTAGAACATCGGCTGGCCTGTTCGGAGATCCAGGGTTCATTTCCCGGTTTTTTACAATCGTGCCCGAACAAATCAACCCTGTAGGTTTGTGCAAAGATGTCGGAGGTCTGAAAGGACCCTAGTATGACTAGTACGAATTCAGGGGACTCCGGAAGATTTCACGCCGATTTCAAGTTGAGAGGATAATGACCAATCAGAATACTAACCTGGGTTAAAATAGTAGTAGCAGGAGGTTAACGTCAGGTAGAACTAGCTGGAGGTGGTCAGTCAGGCTGGAAATGGTCTGAAATTAGAAGGTGAAGAATGCAGAAATCACTTCGACAATAAGATCTTGGAATTTCGTCCTAGTAGCTCAACGGTAGGGCGTCCACTGGCCAGTTCGAATACCCAAGGTTCGATTCCAGGTTAGGTAATCAGGGCTCTTTGCATTATAGATAACAGTAGCCAACGGCCCTACCGTGCTGAAAACACCGGTTCTCGTTAGATCACCGAAGTTAAGCAGCATCGGGCGCAGTTAGTACTTGGGTGGGTGACCATCTGGGAACACCGTGTGCTGTTGGCACATTTCGGGCACGATAGGCCGGTGGTTTGCGCGCTTGATTTGCACGCTGCCACAACTGCCGTCGTGTTCATGCGGAATACGATCACGTTAAACATGGGGGTTCGTAAGTCCTTCCGAGAGGTTGGTGGTAGGGAAAGGAAGGTACGGTCCCTGTGGATGCCTCCCCCACTGGGTTCCGGTCTAAATTGGGTGGCACTTCCCGGCAGTCCAAACGGTTACCTTACATCTATCTGGTAGGTCGGACGATCTGGGTCTCAACAACAACACTATAGATAACAAGATTGTTGAATAGAAATAATACAGACTGCGTAAATCGCTCCGTAGCACTTACATAGCTGAAATTACATTTAAAAATGCTCTGTGAAGAAATATTTCCTACGATTTTTTGGTTTTCGAGAATTCGCTATGAATTCCTGCGCAATTTCAATTAGAGATTTGAATCTTAAATCCCAGGCGACGTTGGGTACATTTCCTAGTTTCTTTTATGTTTTTATCCTCGCATTTTCTTAAAATTTTCTTCTAAAATTAAAGCAAAAATAAATGAAACACATATTTTTATAAATAAACAGACCTCGTTCATTGACGACCTGCTGGAACTCACTACCAAGCCTTTAAAAACTTCAAGTACACCACGTTCTCCTTAAAGTACTTACTAAAACAACATCTTGATTAACAAGACAATAAAAAAGTGATAAGTATCCTGTTGATTTAGTGCCTGCAGGAAACAAACACGTTGTTCTAATTAACTGCGAAGGATAAGAGCCGACCGAAGTATAGAAAGAAAACCGTAGCGTTTGAAAAAAAACAGAAACTCACTCAAATTTCCGTTTTATGTATAAAATCAGTAAACTAAGACTTGATCTCATTAAGAAAACCACTTAAGCCAACGAATTTACTAAATAATAAATTATACGAATAAGAGTATATTATATAAAATAAAACATGAAAAATTAATGGTCAAATAAATGCAAAAGAAAATTTCAGTGTATTCTATTATATCAGCTTTTCAGAAAGTTGAATATTTCTTTTTTTAAAGTTTGTAAGCCTAAACGAAATAGATTTTTATGCACTTCACCTCCAATTTACAGTGCGCAAAGTAGCTATAAATAAATAGGATGATAAACGAACATACATACAGGATATAATGGAAGCGTTAACGCCTGTATGAATAACCACACATTCGTATACAAAATTGGAACAATTGGAAACTTAGAAAATTGAAAATTTGTCATCTATATGTATATATATATATATATATATATAATCCAAGAAAAGAAGATTTAAAGGAATATGGGATAACCAAATGCTTTGCATTTAATGGTTGGGGAGGATTGCGACTCCCCCTCCCGTTTAAAGCTGCTTTTCTAGCCTAGACAAACGCTCTAGCCTAGGCAAACCTTTTTCTGAGTAGTGCCTTTGCTTTTTGTGGATATGCATAGGAATTCTATTTGAATTTGATTACTGGTTTTTATATGATATATATATATATATATATATATATATATATACGTATATAGGGGTTGGACAAAATAATATGAACACCTGTGTAATAACAATACTCGATGGAAACCTGTCGTATACACCCGTCCTCTGGTGCTGAAGCGTGCCAACTAGCGGGCGAGAATGGTCGCACGGACACGTCAGTCTGAAAGTAGCAGTGATAGCGGTCGGATGCAAAATATATTTCGACATTAAAACTTCGTTATGGCTGACCTCTCAGATTTCGAAAGAGGAATGATTGTTGGGGCCTGTCTTGCCGGAGCTTTAGTAACGAAAACGGTCACCCTTGTTGGTGTCGGGAAAAGTACTGTGTCGACTGTAATGACAGCCGATATCAAACAGGGAAGGACATCATCTGCCAAGCACAACAGTGGCCGATGGTCGAATCTGACTGATAGAGACTGAAGGGCTTTGAAGCAGATTGTGGCCAGAAAGCTCAAGACAACAGCATCCCAGATAAAACACATCTACAGGAAGCTGTATCATCAAAAACTGTTTGGCGTGAACTGCATGTTGCAAACATTCACGGTAGAGCGGCGATTCCAAAATCATTGGCTACACCATGCAAAGCCTTGAAACGACGAAAATGGTGTCGCGAGCAGAAAAATTGGGCACAGCAACAATGGGAAAATGTCAGATGGTCAGCCGAGTTGTCGTTCGCATTATTCTAGACCAACGGACGTGTGTACGTTTGGAGAACGGCAGCAGAAGCCCATCATGTTGACTGTCTCCTTCCTACTATTCAACATGGAGGGGGATCAGTAATGCTGTATGGCGCGATGTCGCACTGTGGTTTTAGCCCACTTCTTGTCCTGCATGGGCAGGTTACACCACGGGACTATGTCAGTATTCTGGTCGACCAGCTTCATCGAATGGTGCAAACTTTGTTCCCTGATGAACGACCTGTATACCAAGACGATAATGCTTCCATTCACACTGCTGGAATTGTCCGAAACTGATTTAATGAACACACGATGATGAAGTACAACACCTTGTGTGTCCCCCGTCAGTCCCCTGATCTTAATATAGTTGAACCTTTGTGGGGTATTTTGGAGGACAAGCTGCGCAGTCGGCTCTAATTCTAAGGACACTTTCTGAATTAGCGACCTCTCTGCAGGAGGAATGACTACGTATCCTTGTGACTCTTGTGCATGACTTGTATTTGTTCATCCCACGTCGGATACAAACTGTAATTTATGCAAAAGGAGGTCCTTCAGCCTATTAATAAAGATATATATATATATATATATATATATATATATATATATATATATATATATATAAACATGTAAAAACCTTTTAGCAAATACCATAATTAGAATAATACCACAAGTCACACATTTTGGCACAAAGCAGCCTTACAAAGGTGATTAAAATATAATCCATAAAAATGAACATATGAAACAGAATGGAAAGTACCACAAGTTGGTTGGAGGGAGGGGGATTGACCCCTACTCCCCGGTTGAAGCAAGCTTTTCGTCAAGACAGCACTTCCTGTAGCCGGCACCATTCCACATAAATAAAGACAATCAAGCTTCAAAATATAATGACCACAAACGACATGAAGTCAAAATGAAGATAAAAATCAAAAACACCCATATACAACACAAATAAAACGTTTATATATATATATATATATATATATATATATATATATATATATAAACGTGTAGCTACATTTGATTTTATATCTTTAGACTTAACAGAAACATATTATACAATAGAATATAAGTTCCTTTTTTTTAAAATCAGAATCCAGCTAATTTATTTTTGAACATTTATAAAAATGTGCATAATCTATTTTTTGAATTTTAAAGCACAATTCTTATTTTCTTCTCACGAACATATTTTGGGGAAACAACAGGCTACACAAAAGATAAAATACAAAGAAATTCAGAAGAATTGAAGAACCTTGAAATGTGACGTTCATGAGAATAAAAAAAAATTGGATTCGGAAAACTATATATAAAAAAAAAACCTTGTTCCTCGATCTTAAGCTAGTCCATTTTTCTTTTGTTGTGAACCGCGTGACAAAGGACTTTCCCGGCGTGCAATACAACCAAGTGAAAAATTGTTTTTAGCAGAATTCATCGATCACACTGCCATCTAGAGAGAGGAATGTTGATTAATTTTTTAAAACCTTCCTTTTATGAATGGTAAGTAAGAAAGACTTCAACGGAAATAAACGACTTCAAATATATGTAGGTGAACAGATTTTTTGGACGGAGTACGAGAAAAGGGGAAAGAAATAAAATAATGTGAAAGTGAGGAATCTTGATTAAAACTTTATGAACGGTGCATTCTGATACGAAAAACAATCAATTAATTTGTAATATTAAAAAAAGATGTCTGTTTGTGTTGTTTGTAGCGGGAAATCTAAGCGACGTGCTGCCGCGAAATTCGATACAGGGGTTTTTCGGCTCAGAAGAGAATACACCTCATCGAGATTTTTTTTTTATTCAAATTGGTTTTTTAGTAATTAATTATTGAAGCACCATTTTGCTCTATTTTCACACAAATCGATTCCTTAGTAATCGAAAATATTCGGAAAGTTTCCATTTTAGCTCCATTAGAAAGACCGAAAATTTTTCTTTCAGAAAAGCTTTAAATATAATCCGTACTAATAATAGACGAATTTCGTGAATAAAAAAATTATATGAAAAAAATTATATTTTGAAGACGTAATCTATATGAATTAAACAAATTCTTTGTCCTCTAGTTTCCGTTCGTTGTGAAGTTTGTAATGGCAAATTTAAGCAGCGTATGGCCATTGGTGTACAGATGCCTTGTCTCTCGAGATAATACGCTTCGTCGAGATTTTTTTAAATTCATGTTTGCTTTTTAGTTATTAGATATTGAGCACATTTTGCTCGATTTTCGCACAAATCGATTTTATAGCGATCAAAAATCTTAATGCAAGTTTCTATCTTAACACCAATGGAAAGATTGAAAATTTATCTTTCAAAAAAGCTTTAAAGGAAATCTTTTACTGTTAATATATGAATTTTAGTGAATTAAAAAAAATATATACATTTCGCATTTTGAAGACGTGAGCACCTTTTGAAGAATTGAATGAATGAATTCAATTGACCCTTGCAGTAAATACCGAGCCACGCTGGATACATTAATTCTAATAAACTAATACAGGGAGAGTAAGGAAATTTGCCTTATAGCGAGAGCGCTCAGTCATAATTTTAACAATACTGGGCTTTGATTCCTCAAAAACAACGATGTGTGCAGACATTATAGCTTTTAGCTAATGATGCTGACAGTTATAAGTACTTAATACTACAGTGTGGGCCATAAGTTGCATAGCAGTTTTAAAAATTAAAAACACATTTTTACTAATTACATTTTTTATTTTTTATTACTTTCCTTATATACATAATGTATAAGAAAAGTATTGTAACGGGGTCGAGAATTTGTGTTTTCGACGGGAGAGCACGTTTCGAGCATCCCTGATCACGAATCAAACATTTTTGAAGTGATATTTGTGTGTGTGTGTCAGTTAGTCTGTGGAGACGATAACTGACGAACGAATGGACCGACTCGAACGAAATTTGGTACAAAATTCACAATCCGTAAACACTGGAAGCCTATTGCTTTATGCGCAATCGAATTTTCAGAGCCCCCCTAAAGTTTCGAGTGAAATTTTGAAAAAATCGTCAAAAAATCAAAACCGCTAATAAAGTTACGTAAATAGACATTTCTTATGTAATTTTTCATTAGAAAACGATTGACATAAATTTTAGAACGTTAACATGAACCGTTTTTGAGATATTGTACATTTTTAAAAAAAATATCAAAAAGTCATAAAAAAAAAATTCCTATTGAGAAACATGTTCACTTTTCATATGTTATACCAAGCGATACCTATGGTGACAGCATTCTCGTGGAACTAGATCATTCCATTCAGGAAAAAAGATACTTTGAGTAAAACTTTTGTATTTGAACGCCAATAGTCATTTATCTGCTGTAAGAATAACTTATTTGTCCGTCTATAACGCTTGGCGAGATTTTGGCAACGAATTTGGCGGAATGTCGCAAACTTGGCGACATTTTTAATTATTCTCAAATTAACAAAAATCTCACCAAATGGATAAAAATGACGCTAAATCAATGAAAATGACTACTAATTGAAGAAAATTCAATATTTTGGAAAGAATATAGGTATCTACTATAAGAATAAAATTTTTTTTTAACTGTAAAAGTAGTGAATTCATTGCATTATATAAGGAAAGTCATGTGGTGCCCACATCAGATTTTTCATATTTAGAAAGTCCTTAAAATTTACGATGAATGAAAATTTACCCGTCAAATGGACGTGTCGAAGAGGTACAATTGTTTACAAATCAACAATTGTTTACAAACAATACAAATCAATAATCGAAAATTTCTCAGTTTCAAAGCTGATCCATAATCCAGTGATGTAGTTTCATCAAGATAGAGTCAAAGATCACTCTGCAAGATAAAGGAAGCTAACTCCTCAGCACAATTTTTGAAGACATCGAATCATTTTCAAGAATGCTTAAATTCGGTTGGCCTCTTTGATCGCCCCACTTCAGAGCTCAAGACTTTTTCCTGTGAAAGCGCTAGTATACGCAAAAAAGTCAGCAACAATTCAGGACCTAAATAGCAGTATTCGAAAGGAAATTGATTTGCAAACAGAAAAACCTTACAGCTATGGAAGATTTATAGTCAAGAAACCGTCAAATTCTAACCACTTTAACCCCGTTCGTTAAACGTGTATGAATTCTAAGAAATTTGTCTTTTTAAATCTGAAAGAAATAGTTTAAAAAGGTTATTAGAAGAAAAATATTGCTTTTTGTAACCCCTGTGCAACTTATGGCACATCCTGTACTACAAGAAAATATCTCACACATTTTATAATGCCAGTGCATCTATTTTTTAACGATTTGTTCAGTTTCTTGCTTGATTACCAATAGCGATTTCATTCTGAGCAATCTAAATATGAAGTGACGGAAATTGTAGTGGCATGAAGCGAAGGCAATTATGAACTTCTAGTAGGGAAATGCATTAAATGTTTACTTAGTATCTCAAATCCTGACAAAATATCTACATTAATTTTTTCACGGAATGCTATTGGTTCATATTGCGTTGTTCTTAAGGTAAGAATAACTTCTTTGTAGAACAATGATTTTTAAAATGTACTGAAAATGCACGTTTCAGTTATGGTTCTACGTTTCAGTTATGACTGTGCGTTTCAGTTATGTTTGTACGTTTCAGTTACGATTGTACCTTTAAGTCATGATTATGAATGGATGACGTAAGAATATTGATGATAAAATTGTTACGATTATTATGATTTCTTTTCAAAAGCTTTAATATAAATGATAGTGATTTTGAAAACATAAATTTTAATCTTGGATTATTTTCACAAAAAAAAATTATCAGAGAGGCAAACTCTATTTCATCAACATCCTCAAATATTATATTATTAAAACGCAGCTTCACTCTAAGCACAGACCACGTTTAAACGAAAAGAGAAATGGAAGAATTTCGGAATGTGACGTTTACGGGAATAAAAAATCAGACTGTGGGAGATTAAAAAAAAAAATTGGAAACTTCGTTCCCTAATCTTAAAGTTCCGCATTTTCCTTCTGTTGTGAACCATATATGTGACACAAGATCTTCAACGTGTTCAATACAAGTAAGAAAATAATTATTTTCGGTAGAATTCATTTATTAGACTGCCATCTAAGAGGAAGACTGTTGAGGAATGTTGATGAATTGTTTTAATTCACCTTTTGGGAATAGAAAGTAAAAAAAAAACTTCTACGTAAATGAATAGCTTAAAATAGTTGTAGGTGAATAAAAATGTTTTTCCCGAGTAAGATATTAAATAAAATATAAGTTTTTGAAAGTACCTGTCAGAAATGCTGAAAGAAAATTAAAGAATCTGGTATTGAATAGTTGGGATTTATACTTGATAAGTGATAATTCTAATACGATAATAAGAAATTCCAACGACGGCAAAATACATTCATTATAGAAGTTTTCTTGGAATTCTAGAATTGTGCTCTTGGTGTAACAGTAAACAGTCAATGCATGCCCAATAGATCAGCGTATTCTTTAGATACAGATGTTCGATGGACTGACAGTATTAGATCAGTGATTGAATTTGGAGGAGATTCAAGAAAATGAATCGCACCTTGGATAGAAAACTTTAAATATCATTCACCTGATTAGAGGAATTGATGATAAAAGAAAGTAGCTTACGTGCATCTCCTATTATATAGACAGGCTGCTTACTTATTATGCGCTCTTCAGCACGAAATGATTTATGTTAGTCTACAATGATAGCAAGAAATTGTGCAGTTTTGCGAACCTTTGCTCCTTGAATGCTATTTATAATGTAATTTGATAACTGCGTTGACAACTAACTGTCACAATATTACCGTCTAAAATTTACTGTAGCAATACAGTTAGCAATTAAAGGAGAAGATATCTTGCAGCCTTTGGTCAGTGTGACCTGTTCTACCTCAGACCAATCCAGCTCCTGTGAGCCACTAAAAACCATTTTCTGTTGAAAATTTTTTCACTTATACTCTTCAAATATTACATATTCTGACGTACCATTTTTATTACAATTATCTATCCTATTTAAAAATACCAAGGGTGTTAATTATATTAAAGTGGGAATATTGCTTTACTTTCAAAATAAATTTTCATTATATTTGATTATTTCAAATGTTTAATTTAAGTCTTGTTCATAAACCAAAATAATTATTTCGGAGGCTGCAAATTACAGTCTTAATCTATGTTTAAAGACCTTTCTTAATAATTATTCTCTTATTTATGTTAAATATGTAGTTTTCAAAACCTAGTATAGCTTGGATTTTCATTATTTAATTCGTTGGGGTAGATTAATCCGTGAATATCGTATGCCGATGATTAATTATCGTATAAGATGATTCATTTTAACGCCAGAATCAAAAATTAGAATCTAAAAAGAAAAATACTATACTTGGCATTTAAAAATAATAGTTTTTGATACAACATAAAATTATATGATCTGCTTATCAATTAGAACGCCTATGGATTCTCTAATTTTATTCAAAATGAATACAGTTTCAAATATCCGCATCATTATTACTTTTCTTATATACATAGTATAACGTATGAGGAAAGTATTGCGACGGGGTCGAAAATTCGAATTCGAGTTTTCGACGGGAGAGCACGTTTCAAGCATCCCTGACCACGAATCAACATATTTGATCACGAATCGAACATATTTGAGGTGATGTCTGTGTGTGTGCGTGTGTGTGTGAAAGTACGCGCGTGTGTGTGTGTGTGTGTGTGTGAAAGTACGTGTGTGTGTGTGTGTGTGAAAGTACGTGTGTGTGTGCGTGAAAGTACGTGTGTGTGTGTGGAGACGATATCTAATGAACGAATGGAGCGACTCGAATAAAATTTGGTACAACAATTACAATCTGTGAATACTGGAAGACTATTGTTTTTAAACGCATTCGAATGTTCAGAACCCCCCTAAATTTTCAAGTGAAATTTTGAAAAAATTTTTAAAAAATCAAAAGACTTTTATAAAATTACGCAAATAGACATTTATTATATACTTTTTCCTTAAGAAACGATTGACATAAACTTTAGAACGCTAGCATGAACCTTTCTCGTGATATTGCACATTTTTCAAATAAATTTACCAAAAAATCCCATAAATTAAAAAAAATGTTAACTGTTGAGAAAAATGTTCACTTTCATATGTAATATAATGCGATAAATTTGGTGACATTATTCTCGTGGATCTAGCTCTTTCCATTCATGAGAAAATATACTTTGAGTAATGCTTTTGTATTTGAAAGCCACTAGTCATGTATCTGCTATAAGAATAACGTATTTCTCCGTCCCCAACGCTTAGCGAGATTTTGGTGACGAATTTGGCGGAATGTCTTTTTTAATGTTGCCAAATTAACGAAAATCTCGCCAAATGGATGAAAATGACGCTAAATCAATAAAAATGAAGACTAATTGACGAAAATTCAATATCTTGGAAAGAATATATGTATCTACTATAAGAATAACCTATTTTTTTACTGTAAAAGTAGTAAATTCATTGCATTATATAAGGAAGGTCATGTGCTGCCCACATCAGATTTGTTTATGAGCAACTGTTTTTCCTTTATATTTTAGAGTTTAGAGTTTGAGTTAGTGTTTGAAAAAAATAATTTCTGTTGGAAGATTAAAATACTGACAACTGGTTTAAATCTTCTAATCAATACTTTTTCTAAACACAAACGTAAATTACTATCTGAAATACAGAACAAGTATTAAAATAACCGAAATAAAATGTCATTTGCCAATTATCAGAAGATACATGTGAACCACTATGCTGTAAAGTATATCTGCAGAAAGAAAAACAAACATATATCGATATTTGTGAACCGTTCGTAGTAGAGCAAATTTAAATGTACGATTTGATAGGAAATAACGTCTTCTACATATTCATATGCTTAAAATTTACATAAAAGGCTGTCTTCATATCTAAATGCACACTAACGTCAAAATTTCGTATGGCAACATCCAATGTTAACACCATATTTCGATTCTACATCAACATTTAATTTCGGATACCGATATTCAAGTCATCTGCTCCAGATGTTTCTTGATTATTAGTATGTTTTAAGTTTCTAATGTTAACCATATCTTGCTGTTCATATGTTTCAAACATATGAATAGGTAAGCATTCATCCACACTTTTAATGGTTTTAATTAACATTGATGACATTTAATGACTACTGCTTTTTTTATAAGAAAAAAAATTAAATTTTATTTAATTTTACTCTTTTTTTAACAAAATATTTTAAAATTTGTTCCGATTAAAATTGGTACATCTACAAGATACACATTAAGTTACTTCGCAATTTAAGTAATGGTTGAATTGCCACCCACAGGATCAATGTAGGATTAAATTAGTTTCTCAAACTTTTATTCACAATTTCTGAAATAATCTCATTACATCGATTTTTTTTACTAATTTACTATTAAACGACCCAAACAAAATGAATGCAATTTGTCTTTTCTTAATTAGTTTTGTATATAATATGATTTATGAAATTAATATTCGAAAAAAAATGTGATTAGCAACATTTAGATATTTTGACATAATGAAAATTGATTAGTAACTTTTTACACGACAATGTAAAATGTCCTGTCTTTCCATCCGGTAGTTTTTTGCTATATTTTAATTTTTATCATTATAATGATTTTAGGGGACATTATTTACCAAAAAATATGTCCAACTTTAAACTTTAAAGACATTTTTGGAAACTTACCATTTATGTAATATAATGGACATTGGTTCACGTACAGTTTTTATGAAAATTTGTATAAAAAGTGTAGTATATATACATAGATACATGCTAAAATTCAACGCAATTCTGTGACGTTAAATATATGTAAAGCAAAGGTTTATTATTTGTCATTACTTTAATATTAGACGTTATTACTAGCTTGCTCAGTAAAAAAAAGGAAACATTATTACTGTAAATTAAAATGATTTGATAGTTGAAAATTAGGCCACGCCCATTTTTTAAAATCGGAAATATGGTGTTTTTCTATATATATTTTTGTTTATATGACAATAATAATGATTGTATGTAAGATTTTAACAATTTGATGGAGTGTGGGGGGAAGGTTGTTCACAATCACTGTCGTAGGTTCGGCTTAGTTCTTCAAGTTGTAGTTTTAAAAATGGTTATGATTCCCGAATCACGGCGATATATACAGATATAACGATAGGAACTTTAAAAAAAATGATATTTAGACTAATTTGGGCACGTAGAATTTGTTTATGATATTAAAACTGGGTGTTGTCATTAACAATTTTGGATTTTCTACTTTTGATTTTGATAGAAGACGTATCTTTATGCAAATTTTTTTCAGAAAATTTATAGATGTTATTCTCTATCAAGTTACGTCTTTGAATTTGCGTTATTACGAACGATTACAGAATATAGAGGGGGGTTCGTTTTTATTTCCACAGCTGGTGCACAAAAGTTGGCACTTCATAGTATATTTTACACAAGTATACGGTGTTTAACACGTTGAGCGCCGAGCTGTTCTTGCTCTGCCTACCGTTCATGCGCCACACACCGACGATCGAGGTGTTCGGTCATGGAGTATAAACAGAAGATAACACACACGTCGAGGTGAAGATTGTAATATTTCACTGTGCGTTTCGGCTATGCGAATGGCGCAGCCAGTTTTCATTCAGGCGCAATACAACCAGAGAGTTAACCAAACAGGTCGTCACTTTTTGTAATATGTGTAAAACCAAACCACATCTTTGTTTAGAATATTTTAATAAACTCCATTAAAATGATAACATTTATTTTTAACCTTGATACTGCTTGTCCCACGGACCGACGTTAGCCAAACGAAAAGTTCACTGTCAGTCCCCACGGACTGCCGCAGTCTAAAAGGTAAGTTCACTGTCAGCCCACATTGACTGACGCCGCCTAAAAGGAAAATTCACTGTCAGTCCCCATACTATCCCCTCGTACTCCACCATATCACCCCCTCGTAAATACAATTCGAATCAGAAGATTGAAAAGACAGTGTGCTGACCTCACTAGCGATGAACTGCGAACTTGCAGGCGTAATACAAATACGAAATATAAGTAAATTATTTCCGTCGCTAAATGCATACAGCGTCACCTAGTCAGATAGAAATTGGTGGCTTTATTTCTAATTAAGACATAAATTACCCACAAAAGTGCTTACACAACTTAACCTTCAGTTAGAGTCAGTGTCGCTGTAAGCTATGAATAATACTCAAGATTTAATTTTGGCATACGAATGGAATACATCAGAAATTAGCTTTTGGTCTAATGTCTGTTGAAGGATAATGTAGGATTAAATATGAAAATAAAGAAATAAATCTAAAAATATAGTCTGTGTAGCTAGATGAGTAGAACATAGTCTAACCAGCTGGAAATGCTTTTCGATTCCTCGCTGAGTGGTAAATTATTTAGAACTAGATTTTGCTTTCATAAACTTGCTTTGCAGTTAGACCTTACTTCCGCAAATATTTTAATGATCTTTTTCAAATTAGGCAAAACGAAAATGCTGGAATTGTATTTATATTCTACACAACGTAATAATAATATTTCTTTTATAACAATGGAAAGAACGTATTTTGTGTTATTTTTCAAATACGTGGCCAAAGTGATTATATTCTCTATCTGTGAAATTTATTTATTTCTTTAATTACATATATATATATATATTATTGCTATATTTTTTATGACTGAAATTTTCTTTTTTTAGGTGAGTAAAATCTATCTACTTAGATAATTGGGGCTACAATCTTTTAACGAATGTAAGTACATTACTCACAATTTACCATAACTATTATTATTTAAATTCTTAGAAACCATTTAAAGTACAGTGTTTTATTATTATTTAAGACAGTGTATTATATATTGTCTTAAAAGAATCCATTTCACACTCTCGAGGGACCGGCCACACAAATAGCTACTGCAAGCCTTCGAGTCAGTCGTGTGGTCTGGGTTTTTCAAGCACTTTCAAGGGACCTTTGCTATGACGTTTTATCAGTTCTTGGTAATATAAGCTGTAATGTATCTATTGGCCTGTACTGTACAGTTAGTACGGTCAAATGCTGCTATATTGCTGTTTTGCCTCGAAAGGATAAGATAATAGCAAGCAATAGCTAACAATAGTTGAAAATAGCTGACTTTTGCATCAAGTAATTTTAACATGAGTAATAAAATTTTTATAGCAAGTGAAAACTGTGGACCATTAACTTTTGTAGGAATTCCTAAATATTTTATTTCTGAATTTGAAAGTTTACGCTGTCTTAAAAGGAGTTTGACTTACCGGATTAGATGTTTGATGTAGCCGTAACGTTGGTCGTATCATACTGCACAAATATACACTGTCAATATATTTGTTACTGTGACAGTTATTTTTTTTCTAGCTAATAATTGTTGCTAATACGCCTTATTCTGTGATCGTGAAAGTATTACGTAATAAAGCATTAATTACGTTTTAAATAAATATTTTGGAAATATTTGCAAATTAGTAAAAAGTGGCTTGTAGATATCATTATAAAAGTAGTCAGAATGCAATAGACGCTAATCAGTTTTGGAACAAAGAACGAATTTGGAACATATATGCTTATATAGTTAAGTCTATATGAGAATAGGGAATTAGTCAATTGCATATAATGAATGTACCAAGCACACGAGTTTTAAATTAAACTTCTCGGTTGATCACTAAAATTCTATGTTTTTAACTTCCATTGAAACTGTAAATACAAATGTAACATCGAGAATCCATTTGGTTCTTCAAAAATATTTCTTTAAACTCAAGACGGGAAATCCGATGTACATTATACATTACGTTTGTCGATGCAAGTTGGGCTTTGTATTCTTTACTCATGGATTATTGGTGGCACTGGTGGATTGATCAAGTAGAAGGCATAGATGGATCCACCAGTTAATTTTGTTCCAGTCGTACCTGTAGATTTATTAGTGTTACTGGTGAATAGAAAATTAGTAGAACTAGTAAAAGGCATAGAAAAATCAGCTTCTTGTTCTGCAATCGTACTGGTAGATTATTGATGGTACTGGGTGGACGAAGTCCTACTAGTAAAAGACATAAATTATTTTACCAGTAGATTATGCTGCAATCAATTTTCTCCATTAATTGTTATACGCTAATCAGCGGGAATTCAAGGTTCTTAATATTAAAGTATATGTTTCAATTCGCAAATGTGCTTGTTTCATATGGAATTTAAAAATATTTTGAACTTTCTAAATACATTTATAAGAATCTTAAGTAGGAGTCTGTAATTCAAGGGGGAAAATGAGTTGAAGTTTCTTTTTTTAACAATTTGCAGTCATTCAAAAGCAAAAGGTATTCTGTATATAAACAAAAAGTTATTTATTAAAAACCCATAAATAATCGCCAGTCAGATGCATAAACATTATTGTCAATAATGTCTACTTGCTTTATTCCATAATCTTTAACTCATTGCGGTGTTAAGTTAGTCCATAGAAGTTATTGTTCTGTTTTAATTGTTGATCGAGGTTAATAAAGGAAGTGCAATGCGATCAGAAAATCGCAAAGTATGTCACTTAAAAAGATAAACATGCCACGGCATCTGAAGTATCTTAATGCACGTGACGTTATGTATGTTGTCAACGTTTTGGTTTAGAATGAACCTTATCAAGGTAACAATACTCCTAATCTCGCTCCCAAAGGAACTCCCAAGCTCACTAGAAACTGGGCTGAAATAAATTTTTAAACAAAATAAAATAATATTTTTTACGACTATTCTTTAGGGCAGTACGTTTGTCATAAATGTTGCGTTAAGAAAATGAGTATATTTACACAATGTTTTTGTAAATTGTATACACACTATTTGTTTGTAACCAGTATGTCAGTTGGAAAGTGAAACTTCTTGTCATTTTTTACCAACGGTGATTAAGAAACAGAAATAAGCAATAAATATTGCAGTATTTATCCAAAATTATGAGTATATTATAAATTCTACTGCTTTGTATGTATATTTCGCAAATTATTTTTGTCGAACCTACTATGTCTCAGCGAGGTAGGGGTTTCCTGAGATTTTGCAATATATTTCAAGGGTTCTTGCAAACACAAAAGGCTGGAAATGACTGAATTACAGAAATATCTAATAACAACGTATTGCATCATTTAAAATGTAACGGTATGATCTATGGTATTCTATTTATAACGATTTATTGAGAATAATGGTTTGGCAACTTGAGATTTTTCGCTGATTCAATTACTGCTAAAATTCTATATTATTCAATCATATAAACATGTATACAAGAAAAATTTTTCTAATTTGGAAAAGTTTGTAAAATGCATTTAATTTTGCAAGCCCTATCCAGCTTGAATATAAGAACATACTTTTCTCTGTATTGAAAAATATCCAGCTAGATTTGACTTCTGCATTGCTAACAGAGGGCAAGTTGCACAGTTCGGAGATGTTATATATATAGACAAATATGAAACTCTCCAGACGTGCAAAATGGGCGTAGAATTTGATTTAAGTTTTAGTTAATTAAATATTAAATAGTAAAATGTAGTAATCTCAGTATGAGGAAATATTTGATGACAAAAGCCGACTTTTAACTTCTTTGTAACTATGGTTGCTGGCAGAGAAGTCACAAAGACGGCCGAGATCTAAATTTCAGTAGAATTGAAGCACTGAAAGGATTAAATGTAAGCATTTGTAATTTACCATATATGTTAACCAAGTATCCGCTATATTAAAAGCTCGATAGATGTTTATTTCTCGATTATACTCAATGGTATTTAATGCTTGAACTTGAGAATGGGCGAGTAGAGTTGATAACCACATTACAAGGACGGTATTTACATTTAACCCTCCCAGAAAACACACGTTAGTACAACGACAGTAACGTTCAAATGTAAACATATGTAAGGGTATTTCGACACTTAAAAGTTCAAACCTTGGAGTTAGAGATATATATTCTCCTTTGTTATGCTAATAACTGAAATTGTTCTTGCTATCAACAATTACTTTAATTACTTATCCCAGAAGTTAACTGGGATTTCATTACTGTCGTTTCTCAACCTCACTGGAGCTCTTCACAAGTTCGATTACTATGAACAATTACGATTAAAATGAAATTATTAATAATGCAGTTAACAATTACATGTTTAAATTTCTAATTCTTATAATTAGTTAAACTAAATAATTACGAAAAGTTTTTGCTCATAATCACGAAAGGTAATTGCTTATAATCACGAAAAGTAATTGCTCATAATCATGAGTGTTAGAGATTTTAGCCGTTTAGCATGCCAGTTGTCTGCTTAACTGATAACCATTTAATTAATTTACATATGAAACCGCTTGCGTTGTGAGGAAAAACATATCAGAACTTGCACCTTAAACAGGGAACAAAATTGAGAACATTGATTTAAAGAAGTGTTATTCTAAGAAAATATTAATTAAAGCATGGCTATTAATTCATTAGATTTCTTGAAGATCGTGCAAAGCTCCCAGTAGCTTAAAAAGTAATATAACTTTGCACTTAAAGCCTGGTATAGAAATTTTCAAGTGTACGCCAGTAACTCATTCGTGTACCCCACCTTCATGTACCCCCCTTTGAAAGATCATCTCAGAGTAATTCCTTCATGTACCCCTTTCGTGTACCCCCTTCCAGTACCCTTTTCGTGTACCCCTTTAGTGTACCTTCGTGTACCGCTTTTAGCACTCTTTCTTGTACCCCCTTTTAGTACTCTTTCGTGTGCCCCCTTTTAGTACTCCTTCTTGTACCTCCTTTTAGTACTCATTCTTGTACCTCCTTTTAGAACTCCTTCGTGTACACCCTAAGAGCGAATATACTTCTGTTCAAGAATGTTGCATAGCAATAACACATCCTGTAAAATAATCCCCCTTTTGTTATAAGACAAGATTATTTAAGATAACTGAGATACTAAAGAAAGAAAAAACTACAACACGCTAAAGAAAAGAAAAGTAGCGTCGAACAAAAAATTACTTACGTTTTATGTACATACACAAATTACAAAAGTTATTACACTGTTTTTCTTTCACCTTCAGTTCTCGGGGAACACACACAAAAAAGCTGTTAACGTTATAAACTTCCTACTTCGCCTTACAGATAATCCGTTAATTCGTTGAGTAAATCAATGGTTTGTCAGGTAGTAGTTCTCCTAAATTGTGCAATGTACAAGGAAGGCACGACAAATATGTCAACACTAGGCTCTCTATATGTTTGAATTTGTTCTGAACTGTACATCAAACAGGCTTTGATGAAGAACTGGCTTCTTGAGTGCTCAGCAGCTTAAGACAAGACATAGGAAAGTGCAGCTCTGTAAATAATGGCGGCAAATTAAATCCAATAAAAGGTCTTTCAAAGAATAATTGAGGTTATAGCAGAAGAAAATAGTGTAAAGAAGTACAAAATAAACTACAAGAATATGATGAGGGTCGGACATGACTTTCCTACAGACATAAATTCATTTATTATTCCAGAAGTTAATAAATTACCTGAAGTTGTCCGGGTTTATAATAAATAACTGCGCGCTATTTAAATAATACAAATGCAGATAACAATACGTAGTTTCCAAATCGACTGTTTTGAACTAAAATAATTCCCGCGCTTTGCTTTTAATGCGCAACCATACCAATTATTCAACACGGAAGTAATGATTCCTAAATAAGCCATTTTATACACCCTAAATAAGCGCTCTATCTCCAATCCATGACAAAACTGCATATTGAAAATACTTGAAGTCGCAGAAAACAAAATGTTCCTTTACCCCAGAAGTAAAGATAAAAAAAGTATTACTATATCAGCGAATTTTCATCCAATTTAAGTCAAATTTTAGTGCAATACTCATAAAGATAATATAATTCCAAATTAAAATTTCTATAACGGAATCTTCTAAATTCGCAAAGTTAGAAAACCCATATATTGAATGCAATTAATGAACGATCATTTGCTTTTCGTCCAGGCGGAATAAATAGATTTAATTTGACAAAGTAACGGAAAATGTGATTTGGACATTAAAAATTCAATTACTATTAAACTAATTCGAAATTCAAAAAATCTCGCCGAGGTGCATATTACTGGAACGGGAAGTGCCTCTGTAGTGAATTTCACCGCTGTCCGGCTCTTCGATTTTTCGTATGAATATGCCACAAAATTGTCTGCAAGTTCAGCGACAGTTACCTTCACAGCAAAGATCGTCACATATGTGACAGTGACGTTGTAGTCACGTGACACCTGGGTCACAATGTGACATCATATTTGTGACTTCTATGCGACGTTACGTATTAGTAACTTTGTAACTTCATTGCGACTATATTCTGTGGCGTTTCCACAATTTGATTAACACGTAACAATATGACGACATTACAATGGCAATCACAATGTGACGTCACAAATAAGTTAATAAGTTAATATGCGACGTCACAAATGACCAGGAAAATGACCAAAATGACTTCGGTGTGACCTCAATATGACATTGCCGAGATATACTGCGACGCCATGTGACGTCCCAAAGTCACAGTGTGACGTAAATCTTACGTCACTGTGAAAAATAATGCTGTTAGAGTAGCATATAACAGCCCGAAGATCGGACGCTTGGCTTGCAACGAACATGATTTAAGTAATTAGGGATTTGCATTGAAATGTATTAAGATAGTTATATAGTGAGAAATAAACCTTGGCGCAAAGCGCAATGTTCTGTTTGGCGTCTTTTCATTCGTCTGTCTCGAAGGCCATGCGAAGAAAATACAGTGCATGACGTCGGCATGACGTGGGGATGACGTGGGCTTATGGTTGCCTGGATTTCCCAGTTAGAAGAAGGATTTCCACATTATTTATATTCATCACCAATTTGGCGACACTTGGTGATTTTCGGAATGTTCCAGAAACTTTTCGATAGAACGATTATTCTTTGAGATATAGAGATTTCCAGAAATTTCTATGAAGAGATTATAAAAAGGATTCCCTATTCCATAGCACAGGAGTTGATAAATGGACGTGGCACAAGTTACATTGGACTGTCATTTTTGTCAATGTTTTGAGAATAATAGCCGATGTTTTGTGAAATTACTTTCTTCAATATTTTGAGAATAATCTCGCTTATTTTGTGAAATAAGTGGAACATTTAAGTGCTGTATGATTCTATATTGTTCCTGTTTACTTTGTGTTTGTAAATAAACGCAGGTTATCCAGAAACTTGAACTCGTTCTTGCGTCTGCACCTACGATTCCAGAGGATATGTTTGTAACAGCACTTTTCCTTCATAATGGTGTAAACCTGAAATGTATTTTATAAATATTTCCCGAGATATAATTTCAGTGTATTGGATACTTTTCATCCGGTCACCCTGTCTATTTCAGGCGAGACATCCATATCCCTCGCAGCAGCGAATTTGGTCTAGAAAGCAGGTTATGCTTAAATGCATAATGCATCCCAGCACCCGCGTTATAAATTGCAGCCCAATGCTCTACTGATTTAATGGTGATGATAGTAATGATGATTAAAAATGTTACTGTTTTTGTGTTATATATATATATATATATATATATATATATATATATATATATATATATATATATATAACCATTGACAATTTGCAAATAATCATTATTTGGAAATTGTCTTGCGACGAGGTCCTATAGACAACCGCCGTTACTCATTTAGCACCACCCAGGAGGCACGTGTGACTTAAGGAAGGTCACGGACGCGAGTAACATTGCCTCCCCTTAACATTGCTCCCCCTCAACATTGCTCCCCCTCCTGCGAGTAACATTGCCCCCTCTTAACCTTGCTCCCCCTCAACATTGCTCCCCCTCCTGCGAGTAACATTGCTCCCCCTCAAATATCCTTTGAAAAGTTTGGACATAGAGACATAAGCACTTATAAAGATAACCTTATGACTAAATTTGGTAAAAAGTGGCTTGATATCCAAGGTAATTGGAAAATTCTCAACGCTAGACCACGTAAAGAAGCGATTGCCAATTTTAGATTGAAAACCGGACATGGTTATTTAGCAGAGCACCTAAATAGAATATGTGTTCTCCCCACGAACATTTGCCCGATATGTAATGTTGGCAGAATGAACTCAGAACATCTTCTTGTGTGTCCAGGACTTGATAGGGATGCCCAGCACCAGGTAGAGGTCATTAAACTTTATTGGAATGCTAGGAATCTTATGGAATGATAAAGAATGTCTGCCCCTCTTCGCCATGTGCTTCCTTAGACTATTTTCTTTTGCATTTACGGTGTTCTCTGTGTCCCCCTGTTTGCTGCTTTGTTTGTTCTTGTTATTTTTCTTTTGTATGCGATTAGACCTCTATTTGTATGGATTAGATTCCAATAAAGCCATATGTTACAACATTATTTGAAAATGTGACGAAATGTATTGTATGTTACATAAACATTGTGGACTGCATTTTCTTTCACATTTAAATTTATTTATTAACCCTACGCCATATTAAATCGCAATGCTTACATAAAGGCATTAATAAAAAAACAGCTTGAAAAGGCAAAATGTATATCAAAAGATGATTTTGAAAGAAAACACATTTTAGAAAAAGTTGAACATCAATGCAAAATGTATACTTAGGAATACTATTTTGGAGAGAAACAATTTTTTTGGTCGAAAAAGATTTTGTGTATTATATTTGCAACAGAAAAATATCATTCTCTGGAAACTTTTATATTTTCATACAAGTAAATGCTTTCTAAAAATGTACAACAGTTTCCTAGGAGGATGGGGGGGGGGAATAATAGCAGAAATACAGGAAGCGTCTTTGGCAGGGTATTTTTTATCCAAGATTAAGCGGATTCATTCAGCATTTGATAGAAATTTAGAACACACTTCCATTGCAAATGACCTGATTTGCACTTATTATGAGTTTCCATTAATATGAAACATTAAATATGAAATAATATTTAAATATTCCATTTTAAATATTCCAGTGGGAATATTTTTCCAGTGGGAATATTTTAAAAAGCGGCGTAGCAAAAATACGATAAACTATAAATATCTGGAGAACGGTTAGTTCTAGAGTAATGCGGTTGGTCTTATTCTTTTCAACGTCAAAAATACATGATATAGCTTGTAATTGCAAATGCATCAAGGAACTTGCTTAATGTCACAACTTTGCGAACTCCAGTGGGAATATTTTAAATATTCCATAATATTCCATATTTAAATATTCCATTAATATGAAACATTAAATGAAATTCTATTAATATGAAACATTAAATATGAAATAATATTTAAATATTCCATTTTAAATATTCCAGTGGGAATATTTTTCCAGTGGGAATATTTTAAAAAGCGGCGTAGCAAAAATACGATAAACTATAAATATCTGGAGAACGGTTAGTTCTAGAGTAATGCGGTTGGTCTTATTCTTTTCAACGTCAAAAATACATGATATAGCTTGTAATTGCAAATGCATCAAGGAACTTGCTTAATGTCACAACTTTGCGAACTCCAGTGGGAATATTTTAAATATTCCATAATATTCCATATTTAAATATTCCATTAATATGAAACATTAAATGAAATTCCATTAATATGAAACATTAAATATGAAATAATATTTAAATATTCCATTTTAAATATTCCAGTGGGAATATTTTTCCAGTGGGAATATTTTAAAAAGCGGCGTAGCAAAAATACGATAAACTATAAATATCTGGAGAACGGTTAGTTCTAGAGTAATGCGGTTGGTCTTATTCTTTTCAACGTCAAAAATACATGATATAGCTTGTAATTGCAAATGCATCAAGGAACTTGCTTAATGTCACAACTTTGCGAACTCCAGTGGGAATATTTTAAATATTCCATAATATTCCATATTTAAATATTCCATTAATATGAAACATTAAATGAAATTCCATTAATATGAAACATTAAATATGAAATAATATTTAAATATTCCATTTTAAATATTCCAGTGGGAATATTTTTCCAGTGGGAATATTTTAAAAAGCGGCGTAGCAAAAATACGATAAACTATAAATATCTGGAGAACGGTTAGTTCTAGAGTAATGCGGTTGGTCTTATTCTTTTCAACGTCAAAAATACATGATATAGCTTGTAATTGCAAATGCATCAAGGAACTTGCTTAATGTCACAACTTTGCGAACTCCAGTGGGAATATTTTAAATATTCCATAATATTCCATATTTAAATATTCCATTAATATGAAACATTAAATGAAATTCCATTAATATGAAACATTAAATATGAAATAATATTTAAATATTCCATTTTAAATATTCCAGTGGGAATATTTTTCCAGTGGGAATATTTTAAAAAGCGGCGTAGCAAAAATACGATAAACTATAAATATCTGGAGAACGGTTAGTTCTAGAGTAATGCGGTTGGTCTTATTCTTTTCAACGTCAAAAATACATGATATAGCTTGTAATTGCAAATGCATCAAGGAACTTGCTTAATGTCACAACTTTGCGAACTCCAGTGGGAATATTTTAAATATTCCATAATATTCCATATTTAAATATTCCATTAATATGAAACATTAAATGAAATTCCATTAATATGAAACATTAAATATGAAATAATATTTAAATATTCCATTTTAAATATTCCAGTGGGAATATTTTTCCAGTGGGAATATTTTAAAAAGCGGCGTAGCAAAAATACGATAAACTATAAATATCTGGAGAACGGTTAGTTCTAGAGTAATGCGGTTGGTCTTATTCTTTTCAACGTCAAAAATACATGATATAGCTTGTAATTGCAAATGCATCAAGGAACTTGCTTAATGTCACAACTTTGCGAACTCCAGTGGGAATATTTTAAATATTCCATAATATTCCATATTTAAATATTCCATTAATATGAAACATTAAATGAAATTCCATTAATATGAAACATTAAATATGAAATAATATTTAAATATTCCATTTTAAATATTCCAGTGGGAATATTTTTCCAGTGGGAATATTTTAAAAAGCGGCGTAGCAAAAATACGATAAACTATAAATATCTGGAGAACGGTTAGTTCTAGAGTAATGCGGTTGGTCTTATTCTTTTCAACGTCAAAAATACATGATATAGCTTGTAATTGCAAATGCATCAAGGAACTTGCTTAATGTCACAACTTTGCGAACTCCAGTGGGAATATTTTAAATATTCCATAATATTCCATATTTAAATATTCCATTAATATGAAACATTAAATGAAATTCCATTAATATGAAACATTAAATATGAAATAATATTTAAATATTCCATTTTAAATATTCCAGTGGGAATATTTTTCCAGTGGGAATATTTTAAAAAGCGGCGTAGCAAAAATACGATAAACTATAAATATCTGGAGAACGGTTAGTTCTAGAGTAATGCGGTTGGTCTTATTCTTTTCAACGTCAAAAATATATGATATAGCTTGTAATTGCAAATGCATCAAGGAACTTGCTTAATGTCACAACTTTGCGAACTCCAGTGGGAATATTTTAAATATTCCATAATATTCCATATTTAAATATTCCATTAATATGAAACATTAAATGAAATTCCATTAATATGAAACATTAAATATGAAATAATATTTAAATATTCCATTTTAAATATTCCAGTGGGAATATTTTTCCAGTGGGAATATTTTAAAAAGCGGCGTAGCAAAAATACGATAAACTATAAATATCTGGAGAACGGTTAGTTCTAGAGTAATGCGGTTGGTCTTATTCTTTTCAACGTCAAAAATACATGATATAGCTTGTAATTGCAAATGCATCAAGGAACTTGCTTAATGTCACAACTTTGCGAACTCCAGTGGGAATATTTTAAATATTCCATAATATTCCATATTTAAATATTCCATTAATATGAAACATTAAATGAAATTCCATTAATATGAAACATTAAATATGAAATAATATTTAAATATTCCATTTTAAATATTCCAGTGGGAATATTTTTCCAGTGGGAATATTTTAAAAAGCGGCGTAGCAAAAATACGATAAACTATAAATATCTGGAGAACGGTTAGTTCTAGAGTAATGCGGTTGGTCTTATTCTTTTCAACGTCAAAAATACATGATATAGCTTGTAATTGCAAATGCATCAAGGAACTTGCTTAATGTCACAACTTTGCGAACTCCAGTGGGAATATTTTAAATATTCCATAATATTCCATATTTAAATATTCCATTAATATGAAACATTAAATGAAATTCCATTAATATGAAACATTAAATATGAAATAATATTTAAATATTCCATTTTAAATATTCCAGTGGGAATATTTTTCCAGTGGGAATATTTTAAAAAGCGGCGTAGCAAAAATACGATAAACTATAAATATCTGGAGAACGGTTAGTTCTAGAGTAATGCGGTTGGTCTTATTCTTTTCAACGTCAAAAATACATGATATAGCTTGTAATTGCAAATGCATCAAGGAACTTGCTTAATGTCACAACTTTGCGAACTCCAGTGGGAATATTTTAAATATTCCATAATATTCCATATTTAAATATTCCATTAATATGAAACATTAAATGAAATTCCATTAATATGAAACATTAAATATGAAATAATATTTAAATATTCCATTTTAAATATTCCAGTGGGAATATTTTTCCAGTGGGAATATTTTAAAAAGCGGCGTAGCAAAAATACGATAAACTATAAATATCTGGAGAACGGTTAGTTCTAGAGTAATGCGGTTGGTCTTATTCTTTTCAACGTCAAAAATACATGATATAGCTTGTAATTGCAAATGCATCAAGGAACTTGCTTAATGTCACAACTTTGCGAACTCCAGTGGGAATATTTTAAATATTCCATAATATTCCATATTTAAATATTCCATTAATATGAAACATTAAATGAAATTCCATTAATATGAAACATTAAATATGAAATAATATTTAAATATTCCATTTTAAATATTCCAGTGGGAATATTTTTCCAGTGGGAATATTTTAAAAAGCGGCGTAGCAAAAATACGATAAACTATAAATATCTGGAGAACGGTTAGTTCTAGAGTAATGCGGTTGGTCTTATTCTTTTCAACGTCAAAAATACATGATATAGCTTGTAATTGCAAATGCATCAAGGAACTTGCTTAATGTCACAACTTTGCGAACTCCAGTGGGAATATTTTAAATATTCCATAATATTCCATATTTAAATATTCCATTAATATGAAACATTAAATGAAATTCCATTAATATGAAACATTAAATATGAAATAATATTTAAATATTCCATTTTAAATATTCCAGTGGGAATATTTTTCCAGTGGGAATATTTTAAAAAGCGGCGTAGCAAAAATACGATAAACTATAAATATCTGGAGAACGGTTAGTTCTAGAGTAATGCGGTTGGTCTTATTCTTTTCAACGTCAAAAATACATGATATAGCTTGTAATTGCAAATGCATCAAGGAACTTGCTTAATGTCACAACTTTGCGAACTCCAGTGGGAATATTTTAAATATTCCATAATATTCCATATTTAAATATTCCATTAATATGAAACATTAAATGAAATTCCATTAATATGAAACATTAAATATGAAATAATATTTAAATATTCCATTTTAAATATTCCAGTGGGAATATTTTTCCAGTGGGAATATTTTAAAAAGCGGCGTAGCAAAAATACGATAAACTATAAATATCTGGAGAACGGTTAGTTCTAGAGTAATGCGGTTGGTCTTATTCTTTTCAACGTCAAAAATACATGATATAGCTTGTAATTGCAAATGCATCAAGGAACTTGCTTAATGTCACAACTTTGCGAACTCCAGTGGGAATATTTTAAATATTCCATAATATTCCATATTTAAATATTCCATTAATATGAAACATTAAATGAAATTCCATTAATATGAAACATTAAATATGAAATAATATTTAAATATTCCATTTTAAATATTCCAGTGGGAATATTTTTCCAGTGGGAATATTTTAAAAAGCGGCGTAGCAAAAATACGATAAACTATAAATATCTGGAGAACGGTTAGTTCTAGAGTAATGCGGTTGGTCTTATTCTTTTCAACGTCAAAAATACATGATATAGCTTGTAATTGCAAATGCATCAAGGAACTTGCTTAATGTCACAACTTTGCGAACTCCAGTGGGAATATTTTAAATATTCCATAATATTCCATATTTAAATATTCCATTAATATGAAACATTAAATGAAATTCCATTAATATGAAACATTAAATATGAAATAATATTTAAATATTCCATTTTAAATATTCCAGTGGGAATATTTTTCCAGTGGGAATATTTTAAAAAGCGGCGTAGCAAAAATACGATAAACTATAAATATCTGGAGAACGGTTAGTTCTAGAGTAATGCGGTTGGTCTTATTCTTTTCAACGTCAAAAATACATGATATAGCTTGTAATTGCAAATGCATCAAGGAACTTGCTTAATGTCACAACTTTGCGAACTCCAGTGGGAATATTTTAAATATTCCATAATATTCCATATTTAAATATTCCATTAATATGAAACATTAAATGAAATTCCATTAATATGAAACATTAAATATGAAATAATATTTAAATATTCCATTTTAAATATTCCAGTGGGAATATTTTTCCAGTGGGAATATTTTAAAAAGCGGCGTAGCAAAAATACGATAAACTATAAATATCTGGAGAACGGTTAGTTCTAGAGTAATGCGGTTGGTCTTATTCTTTTCAACGTCAAAAATACATGATATAGCTTGTAATTGCAAATGCATCAAGGAACTTGCTTAATGTCACAACTTTGCGAACTCCAGTGGGAATATTTTAAATATTCCATAATATTCCATATTTAAATATTCCATTAATATGAAACATTAAATGAAATTCCATTAATATGAAACATTAAATATGAAATAATATTTAAATATTCCATTTTAAATATTCCAGTGGGAATATTTTTCCAGTGGGAATATTTTAAAAAGCGGCGTAGCAAAAATACGATAAACTATAAATATCTGGAGAACGGTTAGTTCTAGAGTAATGCGGTTGGTCTTATTCTTTTCAACGTCAAAAATACATGATATAGCTTGTAATTGCAAATGCATCAAGGAACTTGCTTAATGTCACAACTTTGCGAACTCCAGTGGGAATATTTTAAATATTCCATAATATTCCATATTTAAATATTCCATTAATATGAAACATTAAATGAAATTCCATTAATATGAAACATTAAATATGAAATAATATTTAAATATTCCATTTTAAATATTCCAGTGGGAATATTTTTCCAGTGGGAATATTTTAAAAAGCGGCGTAGCAAAAATACGATAAACTATAAATATCTGGAGAACGGTTAGTTCTAGAGTAATGCGGTTGGTCTTATTCTTTTCAACGTCAAAAATACATGATATAGCTTGTAATTGCAAATGCATCAAGGAACTTGCTTAATGTCACAACTTTGCGAACTCCAGTGGGAATATTTTAAATATTCCATAATATTCCATATTTAAATATTCCATTAATATGAAACATTAAATGAAATTCCATTAATATGAAACATTAAATATGAAATAATATTTAAATATTCCATTTTAAATATTCCAGTGGGAATATTTTTCCAGTGGGAATATTTTAAAAAGCGGCGTAGCAAAAATACGATAAACTATAAATATCTGGAGAACGGTTAGTTCTAGAGTAATGCGGTTGGTCTTATTCTTTTCAACGTCAAAAATACATGATATAGCTTGTAATTGCAAATGCATCAAGGAACTTGCTTAATGTCACAACTTTGCGAACTCCAGTGGGAATATTTTAAATATTCCATAATATTCCATATTTAAATATTCCATTAATATGAAACATTAAATGAAATTCCATTAATATGAAACATTAAATATGAAATAATATTTAAATATTCCATTTTAAATATTCCAGTGGGAATATTTTTCCAGTGGGAATATTTTAAAAAGCGGCGTAGCAAAAATACGATAAACTATAAATATCTGGAGAACGGTTAGTTCTAGAGTAATGCGGTTGGTCTTATTCTTTTCAACGTCAAAAATACATGATATAGCTTGTAATTGCAAATGCATCAAGGAACTTGCTTAATGTCACAACTTTGCGAACTCCAGTGGGAATATTTTAAATATTCCATAATATTCCATATTTAAATATTCCATTAATATGAAACATTAAATGAAATTCCATTAATATGAAACATTAAATATGAAATAATATTTAAATATTCCATTTTAAATATTCCAGTGGGAATATTTTTCCAGTGGGAATATTTTAAAAAGCGGCGTAGCAAAAATACGATAAACTATAAATATCTGGAGAACGGTTAGTTCTAGAGTAATGCGGTTGGTCTTATTCTTTTCAACGTCAAAAATACATGATATAGCTTGTAATTGCAAATGCATCAAGGAACTTGCTTAATGTCACAACTTTGCGAACTCCAGTGGGAATATTTTAAATATTCCATAATATTCCATATTTAAATATTCCATTAATATGAAACATTAAATGAAATTCCATTAATATGAAACATTAAATATGAAATAATATTTAAATATTCCATTTTAAATATTCCAGTGGGAATATTTTTCCAGTGGGAATATTTTAAAAAGCGGCGTAGCAAAAATACGATAAACTATAAATATCTGGAGAACGGTTAGTTCTAGAGTAATGCGGTTGGTCTTATTCTTTTCAACGTCAAAAATACATGATATAGCTTGTAATTGCAAATGCATCAAGGAACTTGCTTAATGTCACAACTTTGCGAACTCCAGTGGGAATATTTTAAATATTCCATAATATTCCATATTTAAATATTCCATTAATATGAAACATTAAATGAAATTCCATTAATATGAAACATTAAATATGAAATAATATTTAAATATTCCATTTTAAATATTCCAGTGGGAATATTTTTCCAGTGGGAATATTTTAAAAAGCGGCGTAGCAAAAATACGATAAACTATAAATATCTGGAGAACGGTTAGTTCTAGAGTAATGCGGTTGGTCTTATTCTTTTCAACGTCAAAAATACATGATATAGCTTGTAATTGCAAATGCATCAAGGAACTTGCTTAATGTCACAACTTTGCGAACTCCAGTGGGAATATTTTAAATATTCCATAATATTCCATATTTAAATATTCCATTAATATGAAACATTAAATGAAATTCCATTAATATGAAACATTAAATATGAAATAATATTTAAATATTCCATTTTAAATATTCCAGTGGGAATATTTTTCCAGTGGGAATATTTTAAAAAGCGGCGTAGCAAAAATACGATAAACTATAAATATCTGGAGAACGGTTAGTTCTAGAGTAATGCGGTTGGTCTTATTCTTTTCAACGTCAAAAATACATGATATAGCTTGTAATTGCAAATGCATCAAGGAACTTGCTTAATGTCACAACTTTGCGAACTCCAGTGGGAATATTTTAAATATTCCATAATATTCCATATTTAAATATTCCATTAATATGAAACATTAAATGAAATTCCATTAATATGAAACATTAAATATGAAATAATATTTAAATATTCCATTTTAAATATTCCAGTGGGAATATTTTTCCAGTGGGAATATTTTAAAAAGCGGCGTAGCAAAAATACGATAAACTATAAATATCTGGAGAACGGTTAGTTCTAGAGTAATGCGGTTGGTCTTATTCTTTTCAACGTCAAAAATACATGATATAGCTTGTAATTGCAAATGCATCAAGGAACTTGCTTAATGTCACAACTTTGCGAACTCCAGTGGGAATATTTTAAATATTCCATAATATTCCATATTTAAATATTCCATTAATATGAAACATTAAATGAAATTCCATTAATATGAAACATTAAATATGAAATAATATTTAAATATTCCATTTTAAATATTCCAGTGGGAATATTTTTCCAGTGGGAATATTTTAAAAAGCGGCGTAGCAAAAATACGATAAACTATAAATATCTGGAGAACGGTTAGTTCTAGAGTAATGCGGTTGGTCTTATTCTTTTCAACGTCAAAAATACATGATATAGCTTGTAATTGCAAATGCATCAAGGAACTTGCTTAATGTCACAACTTTGCGAACTCCAGTGGGAATATTTTAAATATTCCATAATATTCCATATTTAAATATTCCATTAATATGAAACATTAAATGAAATTCCATTAATATGAAACATTAAATATGAAATAATATTTAAATATTCCATTTTAAATATTCCAGTGGGAATATTTTTCCAGTGGGAATATTTTAAAAAGCGGCGTAGCAAAAATACGATAAACTATAAATATCTGGAGAACGGTTAGTTCTAGAGTAATGCGGTTGGTCTTATTCTTTTCAACGTCAAAAATACATGATATAGCTTGTAATTGCAAATGCATCAAGGAACTTGCTTAATGTCACAACTTTGCGAACTCCAGTGGGAATATTTTAAATATTCCATAATATTCCATATTTAAATATTCCATTAATATGAAACATTAAATGAAATTCCATTAATATGAAACATTAAATATGAAATAATATTTAAATATTCCATTTTAAATATTCCAGTGGGAATATTTTTCCAGTGGGAATATTTTAAAAAGCGGCGTAGCAAAAATACGATAAACTATAAATATCTGGAGAACGGTTAGTTCTAGAGTAATGCGGTTGGTCTTATTCTTTTCAACGTCAAAAATACATGATATAGCTTGTAATTGCAAATGCATCAAGGAACTTGCTTAATGTCACAACTTTGCGAACTCCAGTGGGAATATTTTAAATATTCCATAATATTCCATATTTAAATATTCCATTAATATGAAACATTAAATGAAATTCCATTAATATGAAACATTAAATATGAAATAATATTTAAATATTCCATTTTAAATATTCCAGTGGGAATATTTTTCCAGTGGGAATATTTTAAAAAGCGGCGTAGCAAAAATACGATAAACTATAAATATCTGGAGAACGGTTAGTTCTAGAGTAATGCGGTTGGTCTTATTCTTTTCAACGTCAAAAATACATGATATAGCTTGTAATTGCAAATGCATCAAGGAACTTGCTTAATGTCACAACTTTGCGAACTCCAGTGGGAATATTTTAAATATTCCATAATATTCCATATTTAAATATTCCATTAATATGAAACATTAAATGAAATTCCATTAATATGAAACATTAAATATGAAATAATATTTAAATATTCCATTTTAAATATTCCAGTGGGAATATTTTTCCAGTGGGAATATTTTAAAAAGCGGCGTAGCAAAAATACGATAAACTATAAATATCTGGAGAACGGTTAGTTCTAGAGTAATGCGGTTGGTCTTATTCTTTTCAACGTCAAAAATACATGATATAGCTTGTAATTGCAAATGCATCAAGGAACTTGCTTAATGTCACAACTTTGCGAACTCCAGTGGGAATATTTTAAATATTCCATAATATTCCATATTTAAATATTCCATTAATATGAAACATTAAATGAAATTCCATTAATATGAAACATTAAATATGAAATAATATTTAAATATTCCATTTTAAATATTCCAGTGGGAATATTTTTCCAGTGGGAATATTTTAAAAAGCGGCGTAGCAAAAATACGATAAACTATAAATATCTGGAGAACGGTTAGTTCTAGAGTAATGCGGTTGGTCTTATTCTTTTCAACGTCAAAAATACATGATATAGCTTGTAATTGCAAATGCATCAAGGAACTTGCTTAATGTCACAACTTTGCGAACTCCAGTGGGAATATTTTAAATATTCCATAATATTCCATATTTAAATATTCCATTAATATGAAACATTAAATGAAATTCCATTAATATGAAACATTAAATATGAAATAATATTTAAATATTCCATTTTAAATATTCCAGTGGGAATATTTTTCCAGTGGGAATATTTTAAAAAGCGGCGTAGCAAAAATACGATAAACTATAAATATCTGGAGAACGGTTAGTTCTAGAGTAATGCGGTTGGTCTTATTCTTTTCAACGTCAAAAATACATGATATAGCTTGTAATTGCAAATGCATCAAGGAACTTGCTTAATGTCACAACTTTGCGAACTCCAGTGGGAATATTTTAAATATTCCATAATATTCCATATTTAAATATTCCATTAATATGAAACATTAAATGAAATTCCATTAATATGAAACATTAAATATGAAATAATATTTAAATATTCCATTTTAAATATTCCAGTGGGAATATTTTTCCAGTGGGAATATTTTAAAAAGCGGCGTAGCAAAAATACGATAAACTATAAATATCTGGAGAACGGTTAGTTCTAGAGTAATGCGGTTGGTCTTATTCTTTTCAACGTCAAAAATACATGATATAGCTTGTAATTGCAAATGCATCAAGGAACTTGCTTAATGTCACAACTTTGCGAACTCCAGTGGGAATATTTTAAATATTCCATAATATTCCATATTTAAATATTCCATTAATATGAAACATTAAATGAAATTCCATTAATATGAAACATTAAATATGAAATAATATTTAAATATTCCATTTTAAATATTCCAGTGGGAATATTTTTCCAGTGGGAATATTTTAAAAAGCGGCGTAGCAAAAATACGATAAACTATAAATATCTGGAGAACGGTTAGTTCTAGAGTAATGCGGTTGGTCTTATTCTTTTCAACGTCAAAAATACATGATATAGCTTGTAATTGCAAATGCATCAAGGAACTTGCTTAATGTCACAACTTTGCGAACTCCAGTGGGAATATTTTAAATATTCCATAATATTCCATATTTAAATATTCCATTAATATGAAACATTAAATGAAATTCCATTAATATGAAACATTAAATATGAAATAATATTTAAATATTCCATTTTAAATATTCCAGTGGGAATATTTTTCCAGTGGGAATATTTTAAAAAGCGGCGTAGCAAAAATACGATAAACTATAAATATCTGGAGAACGGTTAGTTCTAGAGTAATGCGGTTGGTCTTATTCTTTTCAACGTCAAAAATACATGATATAGCTTGTAATTGCAAATGCATCAAGGAACTTGCTTAATGTCACAACTTTGCGAACTCCAGTGGGAATATTTTAAATATTCCATAATATTCCATATTTAAATATTCCATTAATATGAAACATTAAATGAAATTCCATTAATATGAAACATTAAATATGAAATAATATTTAAATATTCCATTTTAAATATTCCAGTGGGAATATTTTTCCAGTGGGAATATTTTAAAAAGCGGCGTAGCAAAAATACGATAAACTATAAATATCTGGAGAACGGTTAGTTCTAGAGTAATGCGGTTGGTCTTATTCTTTTCAACGTCAAAAATACATGATATAGCTTGTAATTGCAAATGCATCAAGGAACTTGCTTAATGTCACAACTTTGCGAACTCCAGTGGGAATATTTTAAATATTCCATAATATTCCATATTTAAATATTCCATTAATATGAAACATTAAATGAAATTCCATTAATATGAAACATTAAATATGAAATAATATTTAAATATTCCATTTTAAATATTCCAGTGGGAATATTTTTCCAGTGGGAATATTTTAAAAAGCGGCGTAGCAAAAATACGATAAACTATAAATATCTGGAGAACGGTTAGTTCTAGAGTAATGCGGTTGGTCTTATTCTTTTCAACGTCAAAAATACATGATATAGCTTGTAATTGCAAATGCATCAAGGAACTTGCTTAATGTCACAACTTTGCGAACTCCAGTGGGAATATTTTAAATATTCCATAATATTCCATATTTAAATATTCCATTAATATGAAACGTTAAATGAAATTCCATTAATATGAAACATTAAATATGAAATAATATTTAAATATTCCATTTTAAATATTCCAGTGGGAATATTTTTCCAGTGGGAATATTTTAAAAAGCGGCGTAGCAAAAATACGATAAACTATAAATATCTGGAGAACGGTTAGTTCTAGAGTAATGCGGTTGGT
This sequence comes from Amaurobius ferox, assembly GCA_951213105.1. Lineage (NCBI taxonomy): Eukaryota > Metazoa > Arthropoda > Arachnida > Araneae > Amaurobiidae > Amaurobius > Amaurobius ferox. The sequence continues at coordinate 29,125,218 of OX578139.1, forward strand.
CTTATTCTTTTCAACGTCAAAAATACATGATATAGCTTGTAATTGCAAATGCATCAAGGAACTTGCTTAATGTCACAACTTTGCGAACTCCAGTGGGAATATTTTAAATATTCCATAATATTCCATATTTAAATATTCCATTAATATGAAACATTAAATGAAATTCCATTAATATGAAACATTAAATATGAAATAATATTTAAATATTCCATTTTAAATATTCCAGTGGGAATATTTTTCCAGTGGGAATATTTTAAAAAGCGGCGTAGCAAAAATACGATAAACTATAAATATCTGGAGAACGGTTAGTTCTAGAGTAATGCGGTTGGTCTTATTCTTTTCAACGTCAAAAATACATGATATAGCTTGTAATTGCAAATGCATCAAGGAACTTGCTTAATGTCACAACTTTGCGAACTCCAGTGGGAATATTTTAAATATTCCATAATATTCCATATTTAAATATTCCATTAATATGAAACATTAAATGAAATTCCATTAATATGAAACATTAAATATGAAATAATATTTAAATATTCCATTTTAAATATTCCAGTGGGAATATTTTTCCAGTGGGAATATTTTAAAAAGCGGCGTAGCAAAAATACGATAAACTATAAATATCTGGAGAACGGTTAGTTCTAGAGTAATGCGGTTGGTCTTATTCTTTTCAACGTCAAAAATACATGATATAGCTTGTAATTGCAAATGCATCAAGGAACTTGCTTAATGTCACAACTTTGCGAACTCCAGTGGGAATATTTTAAATATTCCATAATATTCCATATTTAAATATTCCATTAATATGAAACATTAAATGAAATTCCATTAATATGAAACATTAAATATGAAATAATATTTAAATATTCCATTTTAAATATTCCAGTGGGAATATTTTTCCAGTGGGAATATTTTAAAAAGCGGCGTAGCAAAAATACGATAAACTATAAATATCTGGAGAACGGTTAGTTCTAGAGTAATGCGGTTGGTCTTATTCTTTTCAACGTCAAAAATACATGATATAGCTTGTAATTGCAAATGCATCAAGGAACTTGCTTAATGTCACAACTTTGCGAACTCCAGTGGGAATATTTTAAATATTCCATAATATTCCATATTTAAATATTCCATTAATATGAAACATTAAATGAAATTCCATTAATATGAAACATTAAATATGAAATAATATTTAAATATTCCATTTTAAATATTCCAGTGGGAATATTTTTCCAGTGGGAATATTTTAAAAAGCGGCGTAGCAAAAATACGATAAACTATAAATATCTGGAGAACGGTTAGTTCTAGAGTAATGCGGTTGGTCTTATTCTTTTCAACGTCAAAAATACATGATATAGCTTGTAATTGCAAATGCATCAAGGAACTTGCTTAATGTCACAACTTTGCGAACTCCAGTGGGAATATTTTAAATATTCCATAATATTCCATATTTAAATATTCCATTAATATGAAACATTAAATGAAATTCCATTAATATGAAACATTAAATATGAAATAATATTTAAATATTCCATTTTAAATATTCCAGTGGGAATATTTTTCCAGTGGGAATATTTTAAAAAGCGGCGTAGCAAAAATACGATAAACTATAAATATCTGGAGAACGGTTAGTTCTAGAGTAATGCGGTTGGTCTTATTCTTTTCAACGTCAAAAATACATGATATAGCTTGTAATTGCAAATGCATCAAGGAACTTGCTTAATGTCACAACTTTGCGAACTCCAGTGGGAATATTTTAAATATTCCATAATATTCCATATTTAAATATTCCATTAATATGAAACATTAAATGAAATTCCATTAATATGAAACATTAAATATGAAATAATATTTAAATATTCCATTTTAAATATTCCAGTGGGAATATTTTTCCAGTGGGAATATTTTAAAAAGCGGCGTAGCAAAAATACGATAAACTATAAATATCTGGAGAACGGTTAGTTCTAGAGTAATGCGGTTGGTCTTATTCTTTTCAACGTCAAAAATACATGATATAGCTTGTAATTGCAAATGCATCAAGGAACTTGCTTAATGTCACAACTTTGCGAACTCCAGTGGGAATATTTTAAATATTCCATAATATTCCATATTTAAATATTCCATTAATATGAAACATTAAATGAAATTCCATTAATATGAAACATTAAATATGAAATAATATTTAAATATTCCATTTTAAATATTCCAGTGGGAATATTTTAAAAAGCGGCGTAGCAAAAATACGATAAACTATAAATATCTGGAGAACGGTTAGTTCTAGAGTAATGCGGTTGGTCTTATTCTTTTCAACGTCAAAAATACATGATATAGCTTGTAATTGCAAATGCATCAAGGAACTTGCTTAATGTCACAACTTTGCGAACTCCAGTGGGAATATTTTAAATATTCCATAATATTCCATATTTAAATATTCCATTAATATGAAACATTAAATGAAATTCCATTAATATGAAACATTAAATATGAAATAATATTTAAATATTCCATTTTAAATATTCCAGTGGGAATATTTTTCCAGTGGGAATATTTTAAAAAGCGGCGTAGCAAAAATACGATAAACTATAAATATCTGGAGAACGGTTAGTTCTAGAGTAATGCGGTTGGTCTTATTCTTTTCAACGTCAAAAATACATGATATAGCTTGTAATTGCAAATGCATCAAGGAACTTGCTTAATGTCACAACTTTGCGAACTCCAGTGGGAATATTTTAAATATTCCATAATATTCCATATTTAAATATTCCATTAATATGAAACATTAAATGAAATTCCATTAATATGAAACATTAAATATGAAATAATATTTAAATATTCCATTTTAAATATTCCAGTGGGAATATTTTTCCAGTGGGAATATTTTAAAAAGCGGCGTAGCAAAAATACGATAAACTATAAATATCTGGAGAACGGTTAGTTCTAGAGTAATGCGGTTGGTCTTATTCTTTTCAACGTCAAAAATACATGATATAGCTTGTAATTGCAAATGCATCAAGGAACTTGCTTAATGTCACAACTTTGCGAACTCCAGTGGGAATATTTTAAATATTCCATAATATTCCATATTTAAATATTCCATTAATATGAAACATTAAATGAAATTCCATTAATATGAAACATTAAATATGAAATAATATTTAAATATTCCATTTTAAATATTCCAGTGGGAATATTTTTCCAGTGGGAATATTTTAAAAAGCGGCGTAGCAAAAATACGATAAACTATAAATATCTGGAGAACGGTTAGTTCTAGAGTAATGCGGTTGGTCTTATTCTTTTCAACGTCAAAAATACATGATATAGCTTGTAATTGCAAATGCATCAAGGAACTTGCTTAATGTCACAACTTTGCGAACTCCAGTGGGAATATTTTAAATATTCCATAATATTCCATATTTAAATATTCCATTAATATGAAACATTAAATGAAATTCCATTAATATGAAACATTAAATATGAAATAATATTTAAATATTCCATTTTAAATATTCCAGTGGGAATATTTTTCCAGTGGGAATATTTTAAAAAGCGGCGTAGCAAAAATACGATAAACTATAAATATCTGGAGAACGGTTAGTTCTAGAGTAATGCGGTTGGTCTTATTCTTTTCAACGTCAAAAATACATGATATAGCTTGTAATTGCAAATGCATCAAGGAACTTGCTTAATGTCACAACTTTGCGAACTCCAGTGGGAATATTTTAAATATTCCATAATATTCCATATTTAAATATTCCATTAATATGAAACATTAAATGAAATTCCATTAATATGAAACATTAAATATGAAATAATATTTAAATATTCCATTTTAAATATTCCAGTGGGAATATTTTTCCAGTGGGAATATTTTAAAAAGCGGCGTAGCAAAAATACGATAAACTATAAATATCTGGAGAACGGTTAGTTCTAGAGTAATGCGGTTGGTCTTATTCTTTTCAACGTCAAAAATATATGATATAGCTTGTAATTGCAAATGCATCAAGGAACTTGCTTAATGTCACAACTTTGCGAACTCCAGTGGGAATATTTTAAATATTCCATAATATTCCATATTTAAATATTCCATTAATATGAAACATTAAATGAAATTCCATTAATATGAAACATTAAATATGAAATAATATTTAAATATTCCATTTTAAATATTCCAGTGGGAATATTTTTCCAGTGGGAATATTTTAAAAAGCGGCGTAGCAAAAATACGATAAACTATAAATATCTGGAGAACGGTTAGTTCTAGAGTAATGCGGTTGGTCTTATTCTTTTCAACGTCAAAAATACATGATATAGCTTGTAATTGCAAATGCATCAAGGAACTTGCTTAATGTCACAACTTTGCGAACTCCAGTGGGAATATTTTAAATATTCCATAATATTCCATATTTAAATATTCCATTAATATGAAACATTAAATGAAATTCCATTAATATGAAACATTAAATATGAAATAATATTTAAATATTCCATTTTAAATATTCCAGTGGGAATATTTTTCCAGTGGGAATATTTTAAAAAGCGGCGTAGCAAAAATACGATAAACTATAAATATCTGGAGAACGGTTAGTTCTAGAGTAATGCGGTTGGTCTTATTCTTTTCAACGTCAAAAATACATGATATAGCTTGTAATTGCAAATGCATCAAGGAACTTGCTTAATGTCACAACTTTGCGAACTCCAGTGGGAATATTTTAAATATTCCATAATATTCCATATTTAAATATTCCATTAATATGAAACATTAAATGAAATTCCATTAATATGAAACATTAAATATGAAATAATATTTAAATATTCCATTTTAAATATTCCAGTGGGAATATTTTTCCAGTGGGAATATTTTAAAAAGCGGCGTAGCAAAAATACGATAAACTATAAATATCTGGAGAACGGTTAGTTCTAGAGTAATGCGGTTGGTCTTATTCTTTTCAACGTCAAAAATACATGATATAGCTTGTAATTGCAAATGCATCAAGGAACTTGCTTAATGTCACAACTTTGCGAACTCCAGTGGGAATATTTTAAATATTCCATAATATTCCATATTTAAATATTCCATTAATATGAAACATTAAATGAAATTCCATTAATATGAAACATTAAATATGAAATAATATTTAAATATTCCATTTTAAATATTCCAGTGGGAATATTTTTCCAGTGGGAATATTTTAAAAAGCGGCGTAGCAAAAATACGATAAACTATAAATATCTGGAGAACGGTTAGTTCTAGAGTAATGCGGTTGGTCTTATTCTTTTCAACGTCAAAAATACATGATATAGCTTATAATTGCAAATGCATCAAGGAACTTGCTTAATGTCACAACTTTGCGAACTCCAGTGGGAATATTTTAAATATTCCATAATATTCCATATTTAAATATTCCATTAATATGAAACATTAAATGAAATTCCATTAATATGAAACATTAAATATGAAATAATATTTAAATATTCCATTTTAAATATTCCAGTGGGAATATTTTTCCAGTGGGAATATTTTAAAAAGCGGCGTAGCAAAAATACGATAAACTATAAATATCTGGAGAACGGTTAGTTCTAGAGTAATGCGGTTGGTCTTATTCTTTTCAACGTCAAAAATACATGATATAGCTTGTAATTGCAAATGCATCAAGGAACTTGCTTAATGTCACAACTTTGCGAACTCCAGTGGGAATATTTTAAATATTCCATAATATTCCATATTTAAATATTCCATTAATATGAAACATTAAATGAAATTCCATTAATATGAAACATTAAATATGAAATAATATTTAAATATTCCATTTTAAATATTCCAGTGGGAATATTTTTCCAGTGGGAATATTTTAAAAAGCGGCGTAGCAAAAATACGATAAACTATAAATATCTGGAGAACGGTTAGTTCTAGAGTAATGCGGTTGGTCTTATTCTTTTCAACGTCAAAAATACATGATATAGCTTGTAATTGCAAATGCATCAAGGAACTTGCTTAATGTCACAACTTTGCGAACTCCAGTGGGAATATTTTAAATATTCCATAATATTCCATATTTAAATATTCCATTAATATGAAACATTAAATGAAATTCCATTAATATGAAACATTAAATATGAAATAATATTTAAATATTCCATTTTAAATATTCCAGTGGGAATATTTTTCCAGTGGGAATATTTTAAAAAGCGGCGTAGCAAAAATACGATAAACTATAAATATCTGGAGAACGGTTAGTTCTAGAGTAATGCGGTTGGTCTTATTCTTTTCAACGTCAAAAATACATGATATAGCTTGTAATTGCAAATGCATCAAGGAACTTGCTTAATGTCACAACTTTGCGAACTCCAGTGGGAATATTTTAAATATTCCATAATATTCCATATTTAAATATTCCATTAATATGAAACATTAAATGAAATTCCATTAATATGAAACATTAAATATGAAATAATATTTAAATATTCCATTTTAAATATTCCAGTGGGAATATTTTTCCAGTGGGAATATTTTAAAAAGCGGCGTAGCAAAAATACGATAAACTATAAATATCTGGAGAACGGTTAGTTCTAGAGTAATGCGGTTGGTCTTATTCTTTTCAACGTCAAAAATACATGATATAGCTTGTAATTGCAAATGCATCAAGGAACTTGCTTAATGTCACAACTTTGCGAACTCCAGTGGGAATATTTTAAATATTCCATAATATTCCATATTTAAATATTCCATTAATATGAAACATTAAATGAAATTCCATTAATATGAAACATTAAATATGAAATAATATTTAAATATTCCATTTTAAATATTCCAGTGGGAATATTTTTCCAGTGGGAATATTTTAAAAAGCGGCGTAGCAAAAATACGATAAACTATAAATATCTGGAGAACGGTTAGTTCTAGAGTAATGCGGTTGGTCTTATTCTTTTCAACGTCAAAAATACATGATATAGCTTGTAATTGCAAATGCATCAAGGAACTTGCTTAATGTCACAACTTTGCGAACTCCAGTGGGAATATTTTAAATATTCCATAATATTCCATATTTAAATATTCCATTAATATGAAACATTAAATGAAATTCCATTAATATGAAACATTAAATATGAAATAATATTTAAATATTCCATTTTAAATATTCCAGTGGGAATATTTTTCCAGTGGGAATATTTTAAAAAGCGGCGTAGCAAAAATACGATAAACTATAAATATCTGGAGAACGGTTAGTTCTAGAGTAATGCGGTTGGTCTTATTCTTTTCAACGTCAAAAATACATGATATAGCTTGTAATTGCAAATGCATCAAGGAACTTGCTTAATGTCACAACTTTGCGAACTCCAGTGGGAATATTTTAAATATTCCATAATATTCCATATTTAAATATTCCATTAATATGAAACATTAAATGAAATTCCATTAATATGAAACATTAAATATGAAATAATATTTAAATATTCCATTTTAAATATTCCAGTGGGAATATTTTTCCAGTGGGAATATTTTAAAAAGCGGCGTAGCAAAAATACGATAAACTATAAATATCTGGAGAACGGTTAGTTCTAGAGTAATGCGGTTGGTCTTATTCTTTTCAACGTCAAAAATACATGATATAGCTTGTAATTGCAAATGCATCAAGGAACTTGCTTAATGTCACAACTTTGCGAACTCCAGTGGGAATATTTTAAATATTCCATAATATTCCATATTTAAATATTCCATTAATATGAAACATTAAATGAAATTCCATTAATATGAAACATTAAATATGAAATAATATTTAAATATTCCATTTTAAATATTCCAGTGGGAATATTTTTCCAGTGGGAATATTTTAAAAAGCGGCGTAGCAAAAATACGATAAACTATAAATATCTGGAGAACGGTTAGTTCTAGAGTAATGCGGTTGGTCTTATTCTTTTCAACGTCAAAAATACATGATATAGCTTGTAATTGCAAATGCATCAAGGAACTTGCTTAATGTCACAACTTTGCGAACTCCAGTGGGAATATTTTAAATATTCCATAATATTCCATATTTAAATATTCCATTAATATGAAACATTAAATGAAATTCCATTAATATGAAACATTAAATATGAAATAATATTTAAATATTCCATTTTAAATATTCCAGTGGGAATATTTTTCCAGTGGGAATATTTTAAAAAGCGGCGTAGCAAAAATACGATAAACTATAAATATCTGGAGAACGGTTAGTTCTAGAGTAATGCGGTTGGTCTTATTCTTTTCAACGTCAAAAATACATGATATAGCTTGTAATTGCAAATGCATCAAGGAACTTGCTTAATGTCACAACTTTGCGAACTCCAGTGGGAATATTTTAAATATTCCATAATATTCCATATTTAAATATTCCATTAATATGAAACATTAAATGAAATTCCATTAATATGAAACATTAAATATGAAATAATATTTAAATATTCCATTTTAAATATTCCAGTGGGAATATTTTTCCAGTGGGAATATTTTAAAAAGCGGCGTAGCAAAAATACGATAAACTATAAATATCTGGAGAACGGTTAGTTCTAGAGTAATGCGGTTGGTCTTATTCTTTTCAACGTCAAAAATACATGATATAGCTTGTAATTGCAAATGCATCAAGGAACTTGCTTAATGTCACAACTTTGCGAACTCCAGTGGGAATATTTTAAATATTCCATAATATTCCATATTTAAATATTCCATTAATATGAAACATTAAATGAAATTCCATTAATATGAAACATTAAATATGAAATAATATTTAAATATTCCATTTTAAATATTCCAGTGGGAATATTTTTCCAGTGGGAATATTTTAAAAAGCGGCGTAGCAAAAATACGATAAACTATAAATATCTGGAGAACGGTTAGTTCTAGAGTAATGCGGTTGGTCTTATTCTTTTCAACGTCAAAAATACATGATATAGCTTGTAATTGCAAATGCATCAAGGAACTTGCTTAATGTCACAACTTTGCGAACTCCAGTGGGAATATTTTAAATATTCCATAATATTCCATATTTAAATATTCCATTAATATGAAACATTAAATGAAATTCCATTAATATGAAACATTAAATATGAAATAATATTTAAATATTCCATTTTAAATATTCCAGTGGGAATATTTTTCCAGTGGGAATATTTTAAAAAGCGGCGTAGCAAAAATACGATAAACTATAAATATCTGGAGAACGGTTAGTTCTAGAGTAATGCGGTTGGTCTTATTCTTTTCAACGTCAAAAATACATGATATAGCTTGTAATTGCAAATGCATCAAGGAACTTGCTTAATGTCACAACTTTGCGAACTCCAGTGGGAATATTTTAAATATTCCATAATATTCCATATTTAAATATTCCATTAATATGAAACATTAAATGAAATTCCATTAATATGAAACATTAAATATGAAATAATATTTAAATATTCCATTTTAAATATTCCAGTGGGAATATTTTTCCAGTGGGAATATTTTAAAAAGCGGCGTAGCAAAAATACGATAAACTATAAATATCTGGAGAACGGTTAGTTCTAGAGTAATGCGGTTGGTCTTATTCTTTTCAACGTCAAAAATACATGATATAGCTTGTAATTGCAAATGCATCAAGGAACTTGCTTAATGTCACAACTTTGCGAACTCCAGTGGGAATATTTTAAATATTCCATAATATTCCATATTTAAATATTCCATTAATATGAAACATTAAATGAAATTCCATTAATATGAAACATTAAATATGAAATAATATTTAAATATTCCATTTTAAATATTCCAGTGGGAATATTTTTCCAGTGGGAATATTTTAAAAAGCGGCGTAGCAAAAATACGATAAACTATAAATATCTGGAGAACGGTTAGTTCTAGAGTAATGCGGTTGGTCTTATTCTTTTCAACGTCAAAAATACATGATATAGCTTGTAATTGCAAATGCATCAAGGAACTTGCTTAATGTCACAACTTTGCGAACTCCAGTGGGAATATTTTAAATATTCCATAATATTCCATATTTAAATATTCCATTAATATGAAACATTAAATGAAATTCCATTAATATGAAACATTAAATATGAAATAATATTTAAATATTCCATTTTAAATATTCCAGTGGGAATATTTTTCCAGTGGGAATATTTTAAAAAGCGGCGTAGCAAAAATACGATAAACTATAAATATCTGGAGAACGGTTAGTTCTAGAGTAATGCGGTTGGTCTTATTCTTTTCAACGTCAAAAATACATGATATAGCTTGTAATTGCAAATGCATCAAGGAACTTGCTTAATGTCACAACTTTGCGAACTCCAGTGGGAATATTTTAAATATTCCATAATATTCCATATTTAAATATTCCATTAATATGAAACATTAAATGAAATTCCATTAATATGAAACATTAAATATGAAATAATATTTAAATATTCCATTTTAAATATTCCAGTGGGAATATTTTTCCAGTGGGAATATTTTAAAAAGCGGCGTAGCAAAAATACGATAAACTATAAATATCTGGAGAACGGTTAGTTCTAGAGTAATGCGGTTGGTCTTATTCTTTTCAACGTCAAAAATACATGATATAGCTTGTAATTGCAAATGCATCAAGGAACTTGCTTAATGTCACAACTTTGCGAACTCCAGTGGGAATATTTTAAATATTCCATAATATTCCATATTTAAATATTCCATTAATATGAAACATTAAATGAAATTCCATTAATATGAAACATTAAATATGAAATAATATTTAAATATTCCATTTTAAATATTCCAGTGGGAATATTTTTCCAGTGGGAATATTTTAAAAAGCGGCGTAGCAAAAATACGATAAACTATAAATATCTGGAGAACGGTTAGTTCTAGAGTAATGCGGTTGGTCTTATTCTTTTCAACGTCAAAAATACATGATATAGCTTGTAATTGCAAATGCATCAAGGAACTTGCTTAATGTCACAACTTTGCGAACTCCAGTGGGAATATTTTAAATATTCCATAATATTCCATATTTAAATATTCCATTAATATGAAACATTAAATGAAATTCCATTAATATGAAACATTAAATATGAAATAATATTTAAATATTCCATTTTAAATATTCCAGTGGGAATATTTTTCCAGTGGGAATATTTTAAAAAGCGGCGTAGCAAAAATACGATAAACTATAAATATCTGGAGAACGGTTAGTTCTAGAGTAATGCGGTTGGTCTTATTCTTTTCAACGTCAAAAATACATGATATAGCTTGTAATTGCAAATGCATCAAGGAACTTGCTTAATGTCACAACTTTGCGAACTCCAGTGGGAATATTTTAAATATTCCATAATATTCCATATTTAAATATTCCATTAATATGAAACATTAAATGAAATTCCATTAATATGAAACATTAAATATGAAATAATATTTAAATATTCCATTTTAAATATTCCAGTGGGAATATTTTTCCAGTGGGAATATTTTAAAAAGCGGCGTAGCAAAAATACGATAAACTATAAATATCTGGAGAACGGTTAGTTCTAGAGTAATGCGGTTGGTCTTATTCTTTTCAACGTCAAAAATACATGATATAGCTTGTAATTGCAAATGCATCAAGGAACTTGCTTAATGTCACAACTTTGCGAACTCCAGTGGGAATATTTTAAATATTCCATAATATTCCATATTTAAATATTCCATTAATATGAAACATTAAATGAAATTCCATTAATATGAAACATTAAATATGAAATAATATTTAAATATTCCATTTTAAATATTCCAGTGGGAATATTTTTCCAGTGGGAATATTTTAAAAAGCGGCGTAGCAAAAATACGATAAACTATAAATATCTGGAGAACGGTTAGTTCTAGAGTAATGCGGTTGGTCTTATTCTTTTCAACGTCAAAAATACATGATATAGCTTGTAATTGCAAATGCATCAAGGAACTTGCTTAATGTCACAACTTTGCGAACTCCAGTGGGAATATTTTAAATATTCCATAATATTCCATATTTAAATATTCCATTAATATGAAACATTAAATGAAATTCCATTAATATGAAACATTAAATATGAAATAATATTTAAATATTCCATTTTAAATATTCCAGTGGGAATATTTTTCCAGTGGGAATATTTTAAAAAGCGGCGTAGCAAAAATACGATAAACTATAAATATCTGGAGAACGGTTAGTTCTAGAGTAATGCGGTTGGTCTTATTCTTTTCAACGTCAAAAATTCCTTATGAAACAAGTATTTAATTGATACATTTGCGCTACATACGTAGTTTTTATTTTAGATTTTTCCGATTTTTGTGGGCGATTTCGCAAAAAGGGCAGCTTTTTTAATCCCGAAATGTGCCAAAATCTAATCAGCACCAGGAAAACTCTCTGATATAAAATTTTATGAAATTTGGTCAATTGCGCTTTGAGTTAGAGTGGTTACATCTATTGCACAGACAAACATACACAGAGACGCACACACAGACGCACACACACAGACGCACACACACAGATTCTCAGGCACACAGACACACAGACGTCACTCTAAAAATAGTTTTCCCGTGTGTTCTAGAGGTCCCAAAACGTGAACATCCGTCGAAAACTCGATTTTCGACACGATTCCAATACTTTCCCTTATACATTACCATGTATTGCAGGGAAAGTAAAAATACATATTAGAAACTTCATGAAACGTATTGTAAAAATATTGTTTGTTTAAATGTAAACTGCGGTACATATCATGAGCTGTCTCGTCATCATCCCAGCTCATATTCCAAATGTTTTATTTCGAGTCAATTATTAAGTTAGACAGGTATTCTTATTAGACCCTATTGTTACATAGCTTTTGAAGTAATTTCTTAAAAAACCTATCAAATATTTTTGACAAAAATGTTACACGTTATTTATAAGAAACATTTGTATTTTAGCAAGATTTTTTATAATTTTTTTTGTTTTAATTTTTCGAAAAGTTATAGATTTTTAATATGCATTTAGTGAGTTTATCCTGTAAACGACACATTTTTAACCTTTTTAAAGGTAAAAAATTTATTCTATATAATTTTATATGGTAAAAATACATTTTATGTATATCTGGTAAAATGTTTCTTATATATATATGGTAAAATACATCTGAATAGGGAAAATGCATCTTATGGTGAAAATACGTCTTATGTGTATGGTAAAAATAGCAGATCTAAATATGTTATGGATTTTGAAAAAAGTGTACCTAAATGTGTTTTTAACGAAATGATTATAGTTAAATTTTTTGCAGTTTGAGCCAATAAATTAAAATTATATATGTATAGGTTCAAAGTTATGTATCATAAAGATAAATTAGTATGAAGATCTATAAAGAGTAATTTTTCAATGTCTACAATGTTTAGACTCTTATATATATGAGGTATTTATTTCTTTCTAATATTTTCTTATACAATGCTTGCAATCTATCATTTTACTAACATTTTTCTGCTTGTATATTTCGCAAAATATTTTCAAAAATCTCTGATGTTATTGTAAATACCGTTCAATTGATCAACAGTAAGACAAAATGCACTTACTATGTTTTGCATATCGCAGCAAAATTTATTTCGAGTTGAAAGTAGTGAAAAATAAATCGAACCTCCTTCATCAAAGTGATGTAGTCTTCGTTAAACAATGCACATGTGTTTATATATAAATGAATTGCTTTGGTTTTAGTTAAGGATCATCCACTGGGATCATGTGAAAGCAGGAAGCCCATTCTGGATACATTTTGACTTCAATTTGCAACATAAAAATTAGTGACAAAGACATTTTTAAAAAATTGCAACTCCAAGGGGAGCGTTAAAGAACCAAAACCTATTTTTCTTGAATTAGTCAATAACTTGTAGTATTTGACACACACTTTTACAAACTGCATTAACTGCACAAACTGAATTAACTGCATTAACTGTTATTAACTGCACAAACTGCATTAAGTGCATTAACTGTTATTAACTGCACAACAATTCTATCTTACCAACAACTTCCACCAGAAGAAGTTATCTACTTCTAAAGTATCCATTTCACCACCAAATTCAAAACAGAACTCTTAGTAGTACCATGAAACACTTTTTACCTCGAGTATTTCTTGAGCTCTTTATCTGCATATTAAATGCTTGGTATTGAACATTCAAGAAAGTAAAGAAATAAAAAATGTTCGTCAAATGTAAATGATGAGTAAGATTAGATAAAAAGAACACACTGAGGGAAAGAGTTACATGGAACAAGATATTGATGGATCGATCTGGAGAGGTTTAAGAGTTAAAGGTTGGATTTTTGAATAATACATGAACGGTTGCCATTCTGAAAATGTTTCTTTCAGCTTTGAATATTGAGCTTGTGGTTGCAGTCTTTCATATAGTGATATGGCTGGAATTACTACATTTCTGTCTATATGTAATCCGCGTATTGCAGTTATACAGTGAGTAGAAAATTGCAAATAAATCTCTATATATTGTAAATGATGAACACATTCTAAGTATATGGGGACTCTTTTCACTATTATAGTGTCCTCGTGAGAGTAATTCAAAGTTTGAAGGAGGATAGTTCAACTTCAACGAGTATAGTAATATCATATATATGTAAATTCCAGTTCACTTAATCAGCACTACATAATTTATCGGCGATATACAGTGCCTTAATAAAAAAATCTGATGTGGGCACCACATGACTTTCCTTATATAATGCAAAGAATTTACTCCTTTTACAGTAAAAAAATGTTATTTTTATAGTAGATACTTATATTCGTTCCAATATATTGAATTTTCTTCAATTAGTCGTCATTTTCATTGATTTAGCGTCATTTTTATGAATTTGGCGAGATTTTTGTTAATTTGGCAACAATTTAAAATGTCGTCAAGTTGGCGACATTCCGCCAAATTCGTCGCCAAAATCTCGCCAAGCATTATGGACGAAGAAATAAGTTATTCTTACAGCAGATAAATTACTATTGGCGTTCAAATACAAAAGTATTACTCAAAGTATCTTTTTTCATGAATGGAACGAGCTAAATCCACGAGAATGATGTCACCAAATGTATCGCATGGTATTACATATGAAAAGTGAACATGTTTCTCAATAGGAATTTTTTTTTTGTATTTTATATAACTTTTTGATAATTTTTTTTTTAAAATGTGCAAAATCTCGAGTACGGTTCATGTTAGCGTTCAAAAATTTATCTCAATCGTTTTCTAATGAAAAATTATATAAGAAAGGTCTATCTGCGTAACTTTATTAGCGGTTTTGATTTTTTGACGATTTTTTCAAACTTTCACTCAAAAATTTAGGGGGGTTCTGAACATTCGATTGCGTATAAAAACAATAGGCTTCCAGTGTTTACGGATTGTGATTTTTGTACCAAATTTCGTTCGAATCGGTCCATTCGTTCGTCAGTTATCGTCTCCACAGACTCACTGACACACACACACATACTTTCACACACACACACACACACACACACAGACATCACTTCAAAAATGTTTGATTCGTGTTCAGGGATGCTTGAAACATGCTTTCCCGTCGAAAACTCGAATTCGAATTTTCGACCCCGTCTCAATATTTTCCTTATACATTATGTATATAAGGAAAGTAATTATAAATGTGATATTTACGTAAATTGCTTTACACCTTTCCTGCTAATCATTGTTCATTCTCTACGTAATTTAACTGAGAATTATAAATTATGCTTTATAGGCAGTCTTCATAGATTATTATCACCATTTCACTAACTTATTATCCGTGTGTAAGCTACGTAATTTGCTATCCATATGAATTATACGTAATTTGCTATATGAAACCTTCGTAAATATATTACTTATATTAAACTTCTAGTAAAATTACTTTAAATACCCCCAATAACTTTGGAATAACTTATCGGCTGCTATATGCCTAGCCGATTGTGAGTCAAGGCGTGTACATACATTCGCATATCACTTTCTGCTATGTATATAAGAGAAAATCTGTCAAAAGTTTTATGTGCAAACGTTTATTTTCTTTTCTGAAATCAGTATTTAGCTCAAATCAAAGCAATATCATTCGTATTTTGCAACAGCTTGAGAATTTGTCTCACTCCAAATCGGTTTCTCGCGATACTCTACAACAACCTGGTGTTTCAACATAGCAACATAGCATAGGTTATTACATAGTAACTTACTACCTTGTATGATCTTCGAAACTGCGACAATGTTTGTAAGTATGTCGTCAATGTATGTCAAATGTAGTTTGTTTCCATATTTTTAAAATAAAAATGTTCTGTATGTGTTTATATTGGTTTCAAACAGTAAAGTATTTAAATAAATAATTTTGTAAAATATTCTTTTACATCAAAATTGACAGCTTCGTAACATGTAAGCACTTCTATCATCTACGGTAATGCAGGTGATTTTGTAGATAAAATAATATAAATTAGGTTTAATTTTTACAAATAATTGACAGAATCAAACGTGTGATAGATATATTATGTACATGAATATTAAAAATAAAAATTGTATCAACTGTAGAGCTATGCAACCCAATATTTTATTCAGCCATGATCACACATTTGAGCTCTGCCAATTCTTGTCGCTACTGACACTTCCTTTGATGTTGAGCTTAAAAACCCATTTATCAATGTTGCTTCAAAAGTAAACAAATAAGATTTGCTTTTGCTTATTCGTTGGTAGAAAATCAGCGAAAGTCAAAAACAAGGTATGCAAATTTTTTTTAGTTCCATCTGCATGTCAAATATTATTTTCACTAATTTTTTAAAATATATGTTGGGTTGATATAATGATTGTCATGTGTCTAATTTGGTATTTCAAAAACTTTGAGTAAATTTGTTTCAATTCAAAACAGTGCAAATTTCAAAACTTTGCGTTCTGAAACATTGAAATGAATGTAAAGGAAAGTCGTATGAGTTGAGTGTCGTATGTCTATTTATTTTCGAAAACAATCTATTTATTTCTGGTATTCTAATCCGTATATTTTCGTTATTTTAAACTGTCTATTACCGTTATTCCAAACTGTCTATTTTATATTCACATATTTATTTCTATTATATTCACATTATATATTCACATATTTGTTGTTATATTCACATATTTATCTAATGTTGTTATATTGATATTTCTATGAGGCAAATACAAATCAGCCATTTTCTTATAACCGTCTTCTCATGCTTTTTGAGTAATGAAACATCATAGTGATGATTCAGTTGCGAATGGTTTTACTTGAGAAAAAACATGATCTCGAATAGAAGGTAATTCTGTACAACAATAAGTACCTATGTGTCATAATATCCATAATGATTAAAATGGAAAACTCTAGAAATGGGAATCAACTTAGTGTGATTATCAACTTATTATGATCAACTTATTATGATATATCAACTTATTATGATTATGGTGAAGTTTATTTTTTTCTGTCATTTTTTGTTTGTTTCACAAATAAAACATTTTATTGTTGAATTATATTTATTGCGGCATAAATGCAGTTCATCTCTATATACTGGAAGAGATGTAAAGAGCGGTCCGGTCGGCAATTTTGCACCCACTTTGACAAAACTGAATATAAATTGGCAGTTGGTATAAAATGACACATTAAAACGGTGGTATCCGCTGTGTAGTACTTGTTAAAATAAAATACATTTATATTTGTCTAAGATCATTTACATTGGATTTTTTACATGTTATTTAAAAGAACAGTTATTTACTAGTACAGTTTTTGTGTTTAATGTCAGTGTCAAAGATTATTCTTTCTAACAATAAAAATGTATAAAAAAAAGAATCCTTCACTTAACTGCTTCTTCGCGCCATCTAATGGGTACAGATAGCACATTTTTAGAATGCATATATAATTATTCAACAAACTGGATAACTGATAATAGACCGAATGATGTTTTGGGGGTGGGACAGTACAGTGGTTAGTCCGCGAGGATTGCACCCGGAATACCCGAGTTCGATTCCCCGCCCAAACTATCCCCGTGTTCACGCAAAGTACGGGCACGTTAATTATGCGGACCCGTTAGTCCTTTCGAGAAGTTAGTGCTAGGGGAAAGCGGGTACAGTGGGGGGAGAACCCTGTGAATGCTGCCCCAACTGGGTTCCGGTCTAAATTGGGTGACATTTCCCGGCCGTCCAAGCACATAACCTTACATCTTTGGGTAGGTCGGACGGTCTGTGTCGAAGAAATTGAAGGCTGCTTCGTACTCGTCCAAAGTTACTAATATTTTCAAAGGAAGAAATTACCAACTGGGCAGTTCCGGAGTTTGATCCCAGGGCTAAAGAGTGGTAGGCCAGCATCACATCATCGAGCTAAACATGCCTCCAGCTCATAGCATTTAATACTGCCTTATGAGCGTTAGCTACAAGGTCCATTAAATTGTTTAAATGTTCACATTAATAATCGTCATCTCAAAATCAGTATCTTTCATTCAAGATCAACCTCCACATTCTAGTCACGCGTATTCGCGTTTTAAATCATCAGATAGATACACACATGTCCTGATATCCTCATACACACATATACAAATGATTAGACCAATTTAAATAACTTATATGTATATACTATGTGTCTAAAGTTTTGGCTATTCTTTGTAAATTTAAAGAAACTTATGTTGATATATATTTAAAATATCATTTATGTTCGAATGAATTGAAAAAAAAAATTGTTGGACCAATTAGGGATTAGGAACAACAACAACAAAAAAAAAAAAAAAAAAAAAAAAAAAAAAAAAAAAAAAAGTCTAAGACATTTTCAGGATAACTCGTTTGTCAGCAATATCTGATATAACTTTTCGAATACTGTTAAAACATTTATTCACAACAGATATGAATAAATGTCCCCTAAAATTTCAGCAACTAAAAGGATTTTCTTCTCAATTCGAAATATAACGATCATGAAATTCAGAATAGAATATCTATGGCATTTTAGCATGATCAAATACTGGTTGTCCGTTGCTTTTTCTTTAGACTTTTATATCCTGATATGAAGTTCTATGTGTAATAGCAGATAACAGGCGTAATCAAATACTGCGGTATACTGAAATGTTGAAAGAGAGATAAAAATAACTCAAAGGAATGATTTATTTGAAAAAATTACTGCATCTATTTCTGATAAAATAGTTATATTTTTAATCATCTATTAGCAGATAACATTTAAAAATCACTTGTGGGGTTCGCTTTAAAATATATTTTCTGTTATAACCTCAGTAATTTAATGGTTAGAGCATCATATGAGCAGTCGCATACCGGTTGTTGGATGCCTAGCTGAGACAGAAGTTTTTTACATATTTCTTTCAAATGTCTAAAGCTTCTACAAGTTTGCTTTTCTTAATAACTCTGCTGTTACTAAATTACTATGAGTAAGTTTTCTATGTTTGTATACAAAGAGTAAGCTTGAATTTCTATATTATATTCCATACGTTATACTACAGACAATGTTGTAATAATGGAATATTACCGTCCATATATTACCGATTAAAAATATTCTACATATAAATTTCTGATTAACTTAGAATTACAAAATTATAGTCCTTTGCAGTGTACGTAAATTTTAACCCATATACGTTTTCCTGTTTAATTTACCGTCTATGTAAGTAATTTGCGGAAATTACTATACATGTACTATCCGTAGCCACGAGAACACATAAATTAACGTGGCAGTTTTGGGGTTTGCTCCCAGACCAAGCATGGCAGGCGGACATTATAGCGTTAGACTAAAGGCGTCTTCAGTTCGACACATTTAATACTGCCATATGAGCGTTCTCTTCAGTGTTCCTAATCCCAGTGAGTTTTGTATATTACTTAACAAAGTTACTGTTGGATCGCAAATGGGGATTGTGAGTTATAAGTTGAAAAGAAGCCAAGAACCCGTGAACAGGACCAGACTAAACTTAACTGGGGCCGGCGGCAGACATTCTTTCGGAGCCCCACATCTCGACATACATGAAATGAACAGAAATATTTTATAAACATATAATTGCATTCTAGTAACTGGTATAAAAATGAAGCTCTTACATATTTTAAAGGAATTTAAATTACTGGCAAATTTCTCATCATAGTATTAAAGCCAACAGCCGCTCTAGATCTTGAATTAGTACTGATTTATATATCCCCAAAATGAATATTTTCGCTGAGCAAACCTATCCCGATGGCATAATTTTTACAGGAAACAGTCGTGAATTTTTCAATTCTGCAATTATTAAATTTGGGGACCCTCTAACATGGAGGGGGCAGCTGCCCGTTTGCCTCTGAGTTAGTCAGGCCCTAGCCGTGATAACGCAAGCTTGCAAGAAATTATGTTGTTGATGATTCCATATCAGAGGCGCATTTACGTCGGAATCACTATCTAGAGTATAGAAGGTTTCAAAAGATTTGAAGAACTCTTTAAGCGTTATATTTAAGCAACAATTCTGACTTGCACTTTGCCTTACTTTTTCTGACTTGTGCATTGTTCCCGACAGGGTCTGTCACGAGATGGCAGTGTACGGAACTTGGCTTCCTCATAGCCCTGATCCTCCTTTCCTGTGGGGGTATATCAAGCTGTGGATGGCTTGGGTGCTAACGAGCCTTAGGCCTTGAAACAGGCGCTTTCAAGTAGCGGAAATAAGCAGGCCCCTTGCGACCTGTTTTCAGACCCGTCGGCGACTGGGGTCAAGTCCTTTGTGGGTTGTCTTCGCCCTGCCGGGTGTATGGTTCCGCCGACTCTTGCTCTCTTGCTTGTGCGTCTCGCTGGATGGTGGATATGCAGCTAGTTTCGCCCCGCATACCAACATGAACCACTGAGGTCCCCACGGGAGTTTGTCTTAATATGTCTTGTGCATTATTCCATCAAATGTGAACATTGATTGGGCTGAATATTTATGCTCCTCCTGAAGAATGTGCACGCAGTAGTTTTGTTAATATATTTTTGTAACACCTTCGAATTTAAGGAGTTATGGTTTATGCTAAAGTTGTGAGTTTTAATAGAATGTGTGTTCTTCTTGAAGTCTTAAGTTGTTTCAATTGCGGTTTAATTTAAGTACTGTGCTTCACGAAGCCTTAAAATGGTACTTTGAATATTTTACAAACCTCTTCACTAAATGACCTTGTAGTGAAAAAACATTGAATTGGTTTACCTCAAAATAATAATAACTCTCTCTGCATAACACTGCTTGAAATCTTGACTCTATGTCTCAACTCTTGAATAACCATTCTATTGAAATCACCACTATCTCTCGCTTCGCTTTTTAATATCACTTTATTAAATTCGTTCACTTTTCCCATTATTTTGCCTGGGGTTCAGATATGCCCTCCTTGCTCTCATTGGATGCTCCTCAGTATGATGTCGTATCTTTGCATTATTGGCTCTTTCAGTTTCCAATGAAGCTTGGTTTAAGTCTTGTTCCTAGGATATTTTGCCCCAACTATACCTGCAATGTGTGTAACGCGCATTTATTGGGGTCATAACTTTCCGCACCAAGACTATCATGAAACGGTAACTAAAAGTCTGCGATTTGTTTTGTCTTAAACATAAAAAACTGCATATGGTGCCTCCTTGTCTCACAAACCATATATAAATCATTAAATTATTGTTCATATACTGATTCCTTTATGTTGAACTTACTACACTATTGTCTGTATCTAATCAACGTAAATTACAATATTAATGTAATTTAAATCGAACATTCTCCATTTATAACGTATTCAACGCAATTTGTCTATCTTCGAAATACAAGTACATGTAAACATACATTCAGAATTCTTCTCATGCATGCAATAAACAAGCTGTTATATATTAATTAACTCTTTAACACGCCATTTGCATATAAATGCGAGTAAATGGAACAGCCTCCATTGAATTCTATAAGCACTCAGTGGCGACGAAAAGTTGACGTAAAATCGCGTAAACCTTTGAAACATTTATTCGTGGCCCAACGAATAAATGACACCAACGACTGTTAAAAGCTGGAAAAAATTCTACGTCTTCTAAAAATATCTATTTTGCTGCGAAATTCAAAATAGAACTCCTGGTAGCACTTTAACATGATGAAATACTTTTTTTGCCTCGGGATTTTCTTGAGAACTTTATCTACATATTAAGTGCGGGGAATAGTAAATTTCCGAAGTAAAGAAGTAAAGAGGGGTCCTGAAATGTAGAATGAGGGGCAAGATAAGATAGCGAGAGCACTGAGGAGGGGGGGGGGGTCTTTTATGGAAAAATATATTGAAGTATCGGTCTGTAGAGAAGGAAGGTATCGAAGTTATCGGAATTATTTTTTTTAAATGCATGAACGGTTGACATTTTAAAAATATTTATGCAAGCTGAATAAGGTTATATATACAGTATATTGAACTCGGAATTTATATGATCTTTAGAAAATGTACTCGGCGTTGCCTTGAGTCAAAGCAGGGACAAATTTAATTTATTAATCCAAAGAGATAACAAAAGCATTAAATGTTATTCATGTAAATAGCAGTAAAAATTGCACGCATCAGCGGGTGTGATACGGCCCTACTTTCAAATTATGACTCCGATCCCTTGTGACTAAGCAAAAAAAAATATAATAATTATAATGAAATAAATAAATAAAGAAAATATTTAAAAAAAAGTAGTTTCTCTTTGAATGCTGAAAACACGCGGGCTTTAAGCGAATGCGCAGTCGTATTTAACGGACCACAGAAAGTAGAAACGTTATTACCGGAATTAACCACAGTGGAGAAAAAATTTAACAGTTCGATCGCTTAAAAGTTTATAATTACACTCTTAAGACAAAAAAAAAAATCGGCGCACCTCGCAAAATAATCCGATAGTATTGAAATTGTACATACAAACACCTGTCGAAGGAATATGAAAATGATCAAAAATTCGCTGCTAATAAACGAATAGTCGGAACTACAGCGCATTGAAACTGAGCACCATGGTGGTGTATATAAGGAGCGAACCTCGCTTTCAGGAACACAACGTACAGTGGATTTCGACTGCGTTTACGTACCTTGATTGTAACAATGTTTCGCTGCGAATTCACGGTTACTAAGAGCATATGGAGGAGTTTGAAAGAGGGCGTGCGATCGGATTGCATGAGACTGGATGGGTACACCGGCGAATCGATCGTGATTTGGGTAGGAGCGATGCAGCAATTAGACGATGTTAGCAGGAATGGGTCCGGAATGGCAGATTTCAGCGACAAGCGGGCAGCGGATGGCTTAGAGCGACAACCGAGCGGGAAGATAGAGCGATTGTCAGAGCAGCTGTGACAGCACGAAATTCATCGTTATCAACCATCCAACGTGTGACAAACACGGAAGTGACCCCACGGACCATTAATAGAAGACTACGGGAATGGAATTTATACTCGCGGCGCCCATTACGTCGCCTACCACTGACCAGTATGCACCGTTAACAGCGATTGCAATGGTGCCTGGCTCGATCAACGTGAGATTGTTCTGATTGGGAACGAATTATCTTCAGTGAAGAGTCCCGACGACCAACGCAGACGTGTCTGGAGACATCGTCAGGATCCTGCCCTTACTGTCAAACGCCACACGGATCGACAACAGGGAGTTATGGTCTGGGGTGCTATTTCGTTTGATAGCCGGATCCCCTTGATAGTCCTCCGTGGCACCATCACAGTACAACGGTACGTTACCGACATTCTACGACCCGTTGTATTGTCATTCCCTTCGCCACACCCCGGGCTAACTTTCCAGCAAGATAATGCCAGGCCATACACGACACGCCTCTCTATTGATTGTCTGTGTGCTTACGACACACTTCTTTGGCCAGCCAAATCCCCAGATCCCTCGCCTTTTGAGCACATTTGGGCTGAGGTGGGACGTCGTCTGCGATCATCCCATAATGTAGACGAATTAGCTCGTCAATTGGAGACCATTTGGAACGCCATCCCTCACAACACCATCCGGCAACTTTATGCATTAATGCAAATCCGGTAAAAGGCTGTATCAAGGCCAGTGGTAGACCAACGCCATATTGACATGATCACTTTGTGTAGATCTTTCAATGCATTAAATCATACAATTGTTCTGACATTCTAATCATTTCTTTTTCTGTTCATTCACATTACATGTACCAAATTTTGTGTCATTTGGATAATTCTTTCTTGGTGCTTCGATTTTTTTATGTCTTACAGTGTATTATATAGTCTTTAAAAAATTCACAAAAATTCGTCTATTGGAAGTACGAATTCCGTTTAAAATTTTTTAAGAGGTCATTTTTCGCTTTTTCAGAAGGTGTCAAGAGGGAAACTCTGTGATAATACATATTATAGGTCTCTAAAGAATCACTCTGTGTGAATATCTACAAATAGTGTTGTAAAATGGGCAAAAGCAAAATAATTAAATATTTTAAAATAATAAAAAAGTAACGCTGAGGGAAACCTATTGGAGTCCTGAAGTACATGAGTACCACATCACGTGCCTGTACGCTACATACTGCCAGCACACACACACACACACACACATCTTCATTTATTATGTAAGATGAAGGTTGTTAGAATGTGTACAACTAAGTAGTCATATGAGACAGCTTTTTCTGCGTTATTATACATTTTGAAACACTTTTGAAAATGCAGTTGCATTTTAAAGGTTTACTGTATCGATGATTAAATCCAAAAAACTATATATTAAATGAATTTGTCCTTTTTTTGCATATTTTGACCACTTGTTTTAGTAATTACAAGTACAGTTATATTTCGATCAGCTGATTTTATATAAAACTGAACATGTAAATGTAAAGAAAACTGTGAGACTAGGAATTGAGTGCACACCAGAATTAGGTGAGACAGTTTTATGTTCAATATGTATGAGAGTCTTAATGTTGGACAATGGAAGCAGACGTAACGATGCCAGTTTTTACAACACTATGACCAAAAAGTTCAATTAGTCCATAAATCTAAGAGGCTACATATAGCCACGAGAGTGGGTAAAGATGTTTACCAACGGCAAGATGTCTGGGCGCATTGCCCTAAAGTCGTCCAATCACAGCCAAAGATGCGTGTCAGACCTCAGGCATAAGAGGCGGCATCCAAGAGATGATATTGCACAATTTCTACGAGTGGTTACCTTACACCTTTCTGGTAGGTCGGACGGTCTGGTTCTCAACAACAACAACAACTTCTACGAAAATATCAGTTAGTAGTTATGAAAGAAGTGATGAAGTAGTTAGTAAAGAGAAGTAAGAGTGATATTTTCTAAGATAGTACGGAGGTAATACACACCAGAAGTCATGACGACTTCTACGGATTGCAGAAACAAATGTGAAACGACAATGTCCTGATTACAGGTTCCAGAAGTGTTCGAGAATACAATGAGCAGATGCAGTACGAGTAAGGAGCCCAATACGCAGAGTTAAGATCAGTACGATATACGCAGATGCAAGAATTGTGGTCAATGACCGAGCAGAAAATGAAGGTATGTGCCCATTAATGATTGTAGAAGGTCGGTAATGATTTAGGAATTATTGAGAAAATGGTCTCACACTTGCTCTCTCCGCCGTAATTAATATGAATAATTGTGTAATTAATTTAATAAGTATTCTAATGTTGTCAATAAATAATTTATTTTAAAGTTAACAATGGTGCAATTAATGGAGTAGTATTATATTAATAAATATTATTTTATAGAACTCGTACTGAAGATAAAATAAGGTGGGTAATAGCGACACAACGCAATGTGCAATAAATTCCACGATTTACGATAATTTCGGCCATGCTAATTATGTATAATTTAATAAATATAAAACCCAACTTAAAGACGTTTCTTAAATGTACACCACAAAAACAAAATACATACTTTTTCTATTTTCTTATGGTACCGGCTGCACCTTTCCGTCATTCCTCTAAATGTTTATTAAAACTTAGAACGAATTTTCAGTCGTTGCCCAAGTCCTAAATAAGCGTCCGCTACTTAAATAATACAGAATTAGAATCGACTGATCAAACCGCCTCAATTTCTTATGCGTTTCGTAACCGTGTAAAGAAAAGAAAGGGAGAAGAAACGATGCTTTCTATTAGGAAAGAAGACGTGACCTGAACTCGAATGCGAATAGGGCATGCGCAGTCGGCCGGGGAAACAAATGTGAATGAAGCCCTTCTACAAGTGGGATCAAAAATCTCATTTGTTACGGATTTGCTTAAAAAACCACTGAAAATAAAATAATGTATTAATTAAAAACAGAATTATTAGAAGGCGAAGATATAAGCACAACTTTTTGCCAAATTATAGAATTGTGCTAATCTTACTATTTTGAATGCCACGAAATGATGACCTAAACTACGCAACATATTTCGATGTATTGCAAAAATTAAATATAAAGGAATTGACCTAAGGATTTGATTCAAATATCGTTCAAAATACGTTCTTCGATATTTTCGATGATGCCGAGATGGAAACTCTGGGATAATATTTTCGGTTGGCAAGGAACCGATGTGTTGAAGACCCAGACCACCCGACTCACCCTAGGGTACGAGCAACAGGGTGAGTGGCCGAAGGAACCTATGTGTTGTTGATGTTGTTGAAACCCAGACTGTCCGACCTACCGGAAAGGTGTAAGGTAACTGTTTGGACGGTCGGGAAGTGCCACCCAATTTAGACCGGAACCCAGTGGGGGAGGCATCCACAGGGACCGTACCCTCCATCCCCTACCACCAACCTCTCGGAAGGAACCTATGTGTGTGAAAATTGCTCAAAATCGTACTAGAACATAAAATAACAAAAACAATAATTCGAATTTTAGGAAAATTTCGTCGAGGTATATTGTACCGGAAGATCAGCTAACCCAGTGCCAAATTTCGTGGCGGTCTGAAGCTTTGATTTTTCGCTACAGACGACACACACGCAGAGAGAGAGAGAGAGATAGACATAAATACAGACAACCTGTTTTTAATATAAAACACAATAAACACTTTAATTGCAGAATAAAATTTTATGAATTTGCAAGTGTTTAAATGCCAGAAAATAAAAGTACTTCTGCAGTAACAATGTAAAATATTAATTTCATCAAAAACATGTATTCTTTTTAGTGATGCTAATTTTTCTATCCCATTTATCCTGTCTAAGAAATCTATATATTTTATAAATTTAATCAACAGTTCATGCTGTTACTTACAGAGTATTTTTATTTTCAGTTTTTAAGTCGCATTTTTTTTTACCCATGGTTTAATAACAAACCTGAGTTTAAAAAGTTACAAATTAATAAATTTAAATAACACTAAAATAAAATTATACCGATAATATTAAAAGACAGCATTAAATATAAAAATAAATAACACAACGTTTCAATTTTAATCACCAAAGAACATAAATTACCACTAATTAAAATTATGAATAGTATAATTTAAGTGTTTAAAAGTCCCTTTAGATGGCCGTTATTAAAATGGACTTACTGCAGTTTATTTATTAGGCAAAAAATTGACATTTTCTTATACTGGAAGCCATAAATCCATTAAGCATTCTTAACACGGCAGTTTCAGAGCTTTTTATTAATTGACCACAAAATTATCGATGATTTTATCGCCTACTTTCAGGACTGTGTAACAACATAATTGCCAAAAGTCCTGCAGGGAATTTTAATTCGAAAATTTTATTTTCCTCCACGGGTAATTAACTTTCGGCGCACATTGAGGGATTTTTCTCCTCCAATACGTTTTTCAGCGACTATTAAATGATTTACAAAATAATGTTTCCCTAAAGGGGTATTTTTATCTCATATACTTCTTTAGTTTTAGTGAGTATGCGGATAGTAACCTGAATGTTTTGAGATATATTGGAAATAATAATGCTTTAGCATTAAATTAAATATCCATTTTCCCTTATATTTTCTCATCTTTTCTTGTTTCACATAAATAAATGTTTTGTTTTTCTCGAAGAATTTTATCTAATAGATTGTGTTTATTTCTTTACTATTTTAAGCATCTTACAATTTTCATATTGAAATTACTGCTTAAAATGACAACTTGTGGCCACCACGTATTAAAATATTAAAGTGAGAAAGACGATAATTATGCTATAAACCGATCACTTTTATTTTAATGAATGAAACTAATTATTTACAATTTATGTACATTGTTATGAATATCACGGTTACAAATAGAACAATTGTCCAACTTCCTGCATATCAGCGGTGTAATGCTATTATTTTAGTGAAATACATTTATATTGTTACGAACATGTAAAATGCCTACACTGGAATCTCTTTTGAGAATCCGAAGGGGGAAATACCTATACAATCAGACATTCCTATTACGTCCATGTTGAGTAGTCATATTTGAGTATTCGGGACAGGGTTGCAAGATTTAGAAATTTATTCCCAATTTGGCGACTTTTAGCGAATTCTCGAAGGATCTTGAACTTTTTTTAAATAATGAATATTCTTGTAGATACAAGTTCTTTCTGGAAGTTTCTACAGAGAGTTTATAAAAGGAGTCATCGCTCAGTGGGAGAATAGTTGACGTTCAGATTAATGGAAAAAAGCTCCTCTTGTCCTACTAACCCCTCTTGTCCTACTAGCTGCCTCACTGTGGCGAGGGGGTGTCACTGGGCGGAATGGGCGAAGTACGTCGGTGTTTTACTCCTGGTAGGGCCACCCTAGGCGTGAAGGCCATTCACTATCAAAATTCGAAATCCAGACCATTGCTCGGTCTTTCGAACAGAGCTAATAGCAATTGAAGAGGGTCTAAAGGCTGCAGCTTCCTGTTCCACTTATAAAGATATCTGGATTTTGACCGACAGCCGCAGCTCTATCCAACACCTTCAGAATTTGTCTCGTGCTGGTGATAGAACCTCAATCTCTATTCTTACTTCACTGAGGGAACTCTCATTCTGCCATAATATTTATTTGCAGTGGATCCCATCGCATATTGGACTTAGCGGCAATGAGATGGCTGGTACTTTGGCTAAGGAGAGAACTTCAATGAATTTGACCTCTAATATCTTGACTCTTTTGGATATCTGCTTAAGAATAAAATCTAGAACCGCCACTTCTTGGCGTTCTCCTCCAGCACATGACTGGTACTGTGGCAAGCAGCCGGGAGGAGCTATTGCTTTTGCAGGCAATTGTGTCCAGCAGACTGCTTTGACCAGACTCTTAAGTGGTCACTTGAAATGCCTTAAATTTGATCAGGGTAATAAGATCTTCCCCATTTGTAGGAATTGTAACATCATTCCACCCCTGATCATATTCTGTCCTGCCTGGAGCTTTGTTAAGGAGGATTTGACATTGAGTCCCCTCCTTGTCTTGGACTGTTTGATTGTTTTAGGTTTCATGGACCTGGTCTAACCTATTGGCTAGACCAGTTAAGATTAGTAACAACAACAACACAGTTGACGTGATACTAGAGATTGATACTAGATTGAAGCGTGAGATATGTCAGTGTTTTGAGAATAGTATCGGCTGTTTGTGTGAATTAGCTGAGTATTTAATTGATGTTTTATTGTATCTAACAGTTATTTAGCGATCCTGTAAGATAGTTATCGAGCTATTCGATGTATATTGTTCCTTTTTAAGCTTATTAGAGCTTTTAAAATATTACAAGTTATCCAGAAATTTGGATTCATTCTTGTATCCTGAAAGTACACCCACGATTTCAGAAGATGCTTCGTAACATAGTGCAAAATAAGATCCAATGTGAATATTTAGGATTCGTGTTGATTGACTATTCAACGACGCGCACTGATCGCCTGGTATTAAAACCTAAAATAAGAAAAAAATGACTGAAGAAGAAACACCTGCTGATGTGACCAGATAAAAAATTATTAGAGGCCTATCATAATATATTCACCTGCATGAAAAATATGATATAATGGAAGTCCAAGGGAATGCAAACAAATAGCTCCTTCAGTAAATCAAGCAGTGATAGAAGGGGCGGAGGAAAAGACAATGGGATTGCATTCGGAGGACGCGAGTTCGTTTCTCTTAGCAACCCAGACTATACCCGTGTTTGCGCGGAGTAGAGACGCATTAAATCTCTGTGTCCAAAAGTCCTTCAGAGAGGTAGATGACAAGGGAAGTATGATGCTTTCCTTGTGAATGTCACACAACGGAGTTCCAGTATAAATTGGAAGGCACTCTGCTGCCAAAGAGGTGCTTTGCACGTTCGGGTTGGTCGGATGGCCTAGTTCGAAAAATGATGCGGTGCAAGAAAAGGACATGGTACACCAATTCAACGCTAAACGGAAAGCAGGACATACTCGAGGGGAAGGTGGAGCTCAGTGAATCCGTGTGTCTCTGTGAAAATACAAGTTTTGATATTTACTGTGCAAATTATTATGAACTGGGTCATCCAAAAATTTTCTGGAAGAGTCGGGCGCCATGATCTCTACCAATAAGTAGATAACTATGAAAACTTGGCTGTGTATATGTGAAACAAATAAGTCCGTTACGTTAAAATATATTATGACTGAAGGCCTGCAGCGTTTTTGAGTGGGCTAATTCAGACGAAGAGGCATATTTAACAACATAAATAGTTATTAACAAGAGTTATTAACAAATATTAACAAATAGTTATTAAAATACCTATCTTAGGTTACATATTAACGTAAAAAACATATCCTGCGACAATAACATTCGATACTATGTATACACTTACTTACCGGAATTTTCTCTTTGCCTCTGCCATAACCATTCATCTCATCCTCCTTTATATTGGCACTTTCTCCCGTTACGGTTCACAATCACAGATTTTCCTTAAGGTTAATTTATAGTTAGCTTAATTAAAATTATTTCCCAACAAGGACTCCAGTTACGATAAACAAAGTTCTTGCATTTTCTCTCAATAAACATTCAAGCAAATTCAAGAGATTTGGTATTTCTACCTCTCTCTCTCTCTGTTATAAAATATTCATTCTTTTATAGAATTTATTCTATGACGATTTTAATAACAATATTTAAAAATCTGATGTGGGCAGCACATGACTTTCCCTGCAGACTTATATACACATTCTCTTTATTTTAATTAAATTTAATTCATAATTAATTCAATTTTCGTTTTCATTTGGTAACTGGAGTCATTTTCAAAGGTGGCGTAGAGAAAAAACGAAAAAACGAAAATATCTCGAGAACGGCTAGTCCTAGTCTAATGGGGTTGGTCTTATTCTTTTCTTTGTTAAATATTACGCATAACACAAGCATTTAATGGATATATTTCAGCATACGTAGTTTTTTATTTTAGATTTTGCCGATTTTTGCGGGCCATTTTGCAAAACCAGGCAGGTTAGTTTTTCCGAATCATGCCAAAATCTAATCAGCACCAGGATGATCCACAAGCGACTTATCTACCAAATTTTGTGAAATTTGGTCCATTAGATTTTCAGCTAGAGTGGATACAAGCTTTTGTGGGCCATTTCGCAAAAAAGGGCGAGTTCTTTTATTCCAAATCGTACCCAAAATTAATCAGCAGCAGATTCGCCCACAAGTGACTTGCCTACCAAATTTCATGAAACTCGATCAATTAGTTTTTTAGTTATAGTGGATACAAAATCTGCACAGACAGACAGACATACACACAGACACACAGACAGACAGACACACAGACACACACACAGACGTCACGCTAAAAATAGTTTTTTCGCATTCTAGAGGTCTCGAAACGTGTAGATCCGTCGAAAACTCGAGTTGCGATTTTCGACATGATTCCAATACTTTCCCTATACATTACCATGTATTGCAGGGAAAGTAAAAAGTGGTTTGATGTTGATTAGCGTATTATCGGTGATCTAGTCTGGTCATTGTTGATACATATTCTTCAAAATAAATATGTTAACGCACAAGTATTAAGAACACTCAGAAATTTTCAACGAAGTGCTTAATAATTATGTAAGAAGAATTCCTCAGTATATTTTTTTAAGAATAAACTTTGATAATTAGCAAAATATAATATTTTTGAAATAAATAATTTAAATTGAAAACTATTATTTCCTCATTTACTGTGTACTATATAATTTTATTTTATTTATTTCAAGATTCCAGAGGGATGCAATTAATTTTTTTATGTGGAGAACCCACTGAGTTATAAAGAATTCTTCTAGGGGTATAACCCAGCGGGTTACAAAGAATTATTTTAGTTGCAGAACCCAGGGAGTTATAAAGAATTCTTTTCTATACAAAACAATTGGTTGATCCTGCGGATGAATCTAACCTCATGTCTAGTGCTGTAATTAGATAAATTTTACAAAATAACTATTTTTTCATCAACATATAATAATTCTAACTTTACTAAAGTTAATAGTGTTCAGCTAATGCTTCATCACGATAGAATGATCCAATGAAAAAATTCCCTTATGCTGTCTAGAGAGCAACTTATGCTAGCGCTAAGATCCTTTCGATTGCGCAATTGTTCAATAGCGAACTCGGTTTATAAGCAACGGTGGAGAAAGGATGTTTGGCACCCGAGACATAGATAAATTTTTGCTAATTCTGAAGTATAGTGCAACAGTACATACTGAAAAAATTACATGCATAATAAATCATAGTTAATAACATCCGTATTTAAATGTACGCCATTTCTACAGTTTTACCTTCATTTTAAAATTTAAATTAATATTTTTTAACAAATAAATATTGATGAAATAAAAAAATGAATTTAAACTTATAATTTATAAAGTACTGAATACATGTTCTTTAAAAGCATTGTATAGAGAAAGCATCCCTTCTCCAATTCAAATTGCACAGTAGGGTAACACTGAAGAACGCAGCATGCAAATACTTTGAATCAAATCAGAAATTATAACAAATATGTATGTATTTAATGCCCATATCGAGCAGCTCACTCAAAGGTTGTCGAGCAGTTACAACAGAGCATGTATTCAGAGTAATTATGTACTATGAAACTTTAAACAAAAACCTATCCAACCAACTGTTCACGGCTGACTAAACTCATTTATTTCCGATTTCTTTATGTATTTTGTGCTATACACTTCAGTTCTAGCTTGCTAACAGAACGGAGGCGTCGTTTACGTGGCTCGCCGCCCTTTTTACTTTCCCTTCAATACATGGTTAAAGTATAAGAAAAGTACCCTTACAGCAAAGATCGTCACATGTGTGACAGTGACGCTGTAGTCACGTGACACCTGGATCAATCATATTTGTGACTTCTATGCAACGTTACGTATTAATAACTTTGTAACTTCATTGTGACTACGAGTATATACTATTTGCTTTCCCTGCAATACACGGTAATGTATAGGGAAAGTATTGAATAGTGCCGAAAATCGCAACTCGAGTTTTCGACGGATCTACTCGTTTCGAGACCTCTAGAATACGAAAAAACTATTTTTAGGGTGACGTCTGTGTGTGTGTCTGTCTGTCTGTGCAGATTTTCTATCCACTCTAACTAAAAAACTAATGGACCAAATTTTATAAAATTTGGTAGGTAAGTCACTTGTGGGCGACTCTGGTGCTGATTAGTTTTGGGTACGATTCGAAATAAAAGAACCCGCCTTTTTTTGCGAATTGGCCCGCAAAAGTTTGTATCCACTCTAGCTGAAAATGTAATGGTCCGAATTTCACAAAATTTGGTAGATAAGTCGCTTGTGGGTCACCCTGGTGCTGATTAGATTTTGGTGTGATTCGGAAAAAAATAACCTGCTTTTTTTGCAAAATGGTCCTCAAAAATCGACAAAATCTAAAATAAAATAACTACGTATGCTGAAATATATCCATTAAATGCTTGTTTTATACGTAATTTTTAGCGAAGAATAGAATAAGACCAACCCCATTACACTAGGACGTGCCGTTCACGAGATATTTTAGCTTTGTCATATTTTCTCTACGCCACCTTTGAAAATATGTCCAGTTACCAAATGAGAACGAAAATTGAATTAATAGTGAATTAAATTTCATTAAAATAAAGAGAATGTGTATATAAGTCTGCAGGGAAAGTCATGTGCTGCCCACATCAGATTTTTACTTTCCCTTCAATACATGGTTAAAGTATAAAAAAGTACCCTTACAGCAAAGATCGTCACATGTGTGAAAGTGACGCTGTAGTCACGTGACACCTGAGTCAATCATATTTGTGACTTCTATGCGACGTTACGTATTAGTAACTTTGTAACTTCATTGTGACTACGAGTATATTCTGTGACGTTTCCACAATTTAATTAACACGTAACAATGTGACGACATTACAATGGCAATTACAATGTGACGTCACAAAGAAGATAATATGCGATGTCACAAACGATCTTGAAAATGACCAAAATAACTCCGCTGTGACCTCAATACGACATTGGCGAGACGTCCTGTGACGTCCTGTGACGTCCCAATGTCATAGTGTGACGCAAATCTTACGTCACAGTGAAAAAAATGCTGTTAGGGTATTGGAATCATGCCGAAAATCGCAACTCGAGTTTTCGACGGATCTACAAGTTTCGAGACCTCTAGAATACGAAAAAACGATTTTTAGCGTGACGTCTGTGTGTGTGTCTGTGTGTGTGTCTGTTTGTGTGTCTGTCTGTCTGTGTGTCTGCCTGCGTGTCTGTCTGTGCAATGAATGTATCCACACTAACTCAAAAACTAATGGACCAAATTTCATAAAATTTGGTAAGTCACTTGGGTGTGACCCTGGAGCTGATTAGTTTTTGGTAGGATTCGTAGAAACAGAACCCACCTTTTTTTGCGAAATGTCCTGTATAAATTTCATGTATCTACTCTAGCTAAAATACTAATTGACCAAATTTCACAAAATTTGGTAGATAAGTTACTTGTAGAATGCTCTGGTGCTGATTTGACTTTGGTATGATTCGGTAAAGAACAACCTGCCTTTTTTACGAAATGGCCCGCAAAAGTCGCAAAAATCTAAAAAAAAAAAAGACTACGTATGCAGAAATGCATCAATTAAATTCTTATTTTATACTCAATTTTTGACGAGGAAAATAATATAACACACTCCATTATACTTTAGGACTAACCGTTCTCAAGATATTTGAGATTTCTTGCTTTTTTGTTAAGCAGCTATTGGAAAAATGTCAATTACCAAATAAAAACAAAAATTGAAATACAAATGCAAATTTAGTGTTATTTGGTGCAATTAAACCCAATCTAATGAATTATTAAAGAAATAAAGGAAATATGAATTTGAGTCTGCAGTCAAAGTCATGTGCTGCCCACATCAGATTTTTTTTTTTTTTTTTTTTTTTTTTTTGTAAAATTGCCTGTGACTGTTTATAAACCGTGTTAAAATAAAATCATTTTAAAATACGAATGTGTTAGGATGGAATCATTTTCATATTATTTAACCCTTATAATAATCCTAAAGGGATCCTCGAGTTTTGTTTTGTCTAAATACTCGGGCAAAGGCTATAGCGGCCAACCTTCCTGCAAGAAATTAAACATATTAATAATCCTGAGAATCATGTCCAATCATAGAAATAGCATTATTTAAGACAATTGGAATTAATTGTGAGTTGAAATAAGATGCTTAATTAGTTTATACGACCACGCCCACATTGTACCACTTATATTTTTCACGTTCGTAATCTCTTGGGACATTGGGATAGTGTTTATTTCCAATAAATATCCAAAAGCTGGGTAGAGGGGAACATATTTATTTTGAAGCAGATGATTTCATACCAAATCCTTATATCCATAAATACTAACGTGATCAAGAAAAATATGGAAATTGAACTAACTTTTCGAATAAACACTAATTATGCCATTTCATGTCTAAATTTACAATGTATTGTAATTTGCTC
This sequence comes from Amaurobius ferox, assembly GCA_951213105.1. NCBI lineage: Eukaryota > Metazoa > Arthropoda > Arachnida > Araneae > Amaurobiidae > Amaurobius > Amaurobius ferox. The sequence continues at coordinate 29,160,880 of OX578139.1, forward strand.
CACGGGTAGTAGATATATTTGTTTCAACAGCAACCATTTAGGCATCCCAAAGCGAACAAAATTATTTTATCACACTAGAGAGTATGGGATTACGAAAAATTAAAAATGGAATATTTTAATAGTACCATCCATATGTATCAATAATATTTTAAAAGTATATTTTATATTATAAATAATTTTGATAATTCGTTGTTTTTATGCAAATAGTAATGTAACATCCAGAAAGTTGTGCCGCTACCGACCACAGCTATTTGATATACTAAAACAAATAACCTAGGGCTGTTCGCATAAGCAGATATCGAGATAATGCTTCTATACGCGTATTTCACACTATAAAATAGGAAAATACGCTTTGAAAATGAAATAAGGCGTATTTTTTACACATTGATTTTATATTTAAAAAAATTGCCAATCGCGATGTTTACTGATAACGAAAGTCCCTCAAAAGTCTTAAAAAAAGAAATCGGTCACTAATTTACCGAAAATGTTACGAATTTAAAATTCTGATGTGGGCAGCACATGACGTTCCCTGCAGACTTATTTCTTTTTTTTAATTAAATTTAATTCACTTTTAATTCACTTTTCGTTCGCATTTATTAAAGTGGACTTATTTTCAAAGGTAAGGTAGAGAAAATACGAAAAAACTAAAATATCTCGAGAACGTCTAGTCCTGGTGTAATGGGGTTGGTCTTATTCTTTCCATCGTTAAAAATTACGTATAAAACAAGCATTTAATGAATTTATTTGAGAATATGTATGTATTTATTTTAGATTTTGACGATTTTTGAGGACCATGTCGCAAAAAAGGCAGGTTATGTTTTCCCAAATCGTACCAATTTTCCCAAATCTAATCAGCACCAGGGTATCCCACAAGTGACTTATCAACCGATTTTTGTGAAATTCGGTCCATTAGTTTTTCAGCTAGAGTGGATACATGCTTTTGCGGGCCATTTCGCAAAAAAGGCGGGTTCTTTTATCACGAATCGTATCCAAAACTAATCAGCTCCAGACTCGCCCACAAGTGACTTACCTACCAAATTTTATGAAATTCGGTCAATTAGTTGTTAAGTTAGAGTGGATACAAAATCTGCACAGACAGACACAGGCAGACAGACAGACACACACACAGACGTCACGCTAAAAATAGTTTTTCGTATTCTAGATGTCTCGAAACGTGTAGATCCGTCGAATACTCGAGTTGCGATTTTCGACATGATTCCAATACTTTCCCTATACATTACAATGTATTGCAGGGAAAGTACATATATACACTAATTTTGAGATCGGGGTTTTCTCATTCTTCTGGCTATCTTCTGGGCGCTATTGGCGAAACTATGCTAGTAAACAGCGATTCCCACTGCTCCACACAAGCGATGACCTACGATTATCTGTCTCCCACTATGAAATCTATTTGCATCGACTAACATTTTTCTAATTATATAAAATTTTTCGTATTATATAAAAAAATCTGATGTGGGCAACACATGACTTTCCTTATATAATGTAATGAATTTATTACTTTTACAGTAAAAAAATAGGTTTTTCTTATAGTAGATACGAATATTCTTTCCAAGACATTGAATTTTCTACAATTAGTCGTCATTTTCATTTATTTAGCGTCATTTTTATCCATTTGGGGAGATTTTCGTTTATTTGGCAACATTTGAAAAAGTCGCCAAGTTGGCGACATTCCGCCAAATTCTCACCGAGCGTTATGGACGGAGAAATAAGTTATTCTTACAGCCGATAAATGACTATTGGCGTCCAAATACAAAAGTGTTACTCAGAGTATCTTTTTTCATGAATGGAACGAGATAGATCCACGAGAATGGTGTCACCCAATTTATCGCATGGTATTACATATGAAAAGTGAACATGTTTATCAATAGGAAATTTTTTTTTTATTTTATATGACTTTTTGATATTTTTTTTGAAAAATGTACAATATCTCAAAAACGGCTCATGTTAGCGTTCTAAAATTTATGTCAATCGTTTTCTAATGAAAAATTACATAAGAAATGTCTATGTGCGTAACTTTATTAGCGGTTTTGATTTTTTGACGATTTTTTCAAAATTTCATTTGAAAATTTAGGGGGGGTTCTGAACATTCGATTGCGTATAAAAACAATAGGCTTCCAGTGTTTACGGATTGTGATTTTTGTACCAAATTTGGTTCAAATCGGTCCATTCGTTCGTCAGTTATCGTCTCCACAGACCCACTGACACACACATACACACACACACACACACACACACACACACACACAGAGACACACACAGACATTACTTCAAAAATGTTTGATTCGTGATCAGGGATGCTTGAAACGTGCTCTCCCGTCGAAAACTCGAATTCGAATTTTCGACCCCGTCACAATAATTTCCTTATACATTATGTATATAAGGAAAGTAAAAATAACTGTTTTTCACACGTATCATTAATGAAATGAATGGCTATTTTACAGCAGTACCGTGAAAAAAAAACTAAATGTGTTCTTTGCTCTCTATATTTTGTAAAATTGTGAAAATATTTTCTGTTTATTCAGAGAGCTTAAATCTTTCTTTAAACACAGAAAAATCAATATTTCTTCTGTTAGGTAGCCCTAAAATTGTTTTTATAATATCTGGAAATTTGAGGGTAATTGGTCATTTGTTGAAAATTACTTCTCTGGAAAACAAAATACTTCTTTAAATTAAGTCAGGGAGTTTTTGTACTTTTCTGAAAAAATTCTACGGCGATCTCTGCTCATAAAATACCGTCAACTATCTGTGGTGGAGCGCCTTGCTATATCCACTATGTGGGGTTGCTAAAATTTTAATTATATTAATTAAAATAACTTTTTCCCAAACAGAAATACATGTACCCCTGGGAGTACATGGAAACTCAAGGGATACTTTTCAGTTTTGAAAGTGTTTAACTTTTTATATCATTATATAAAACATATTTAAAATTAAAAACATTTGAAGTCAGTATTAAACAAGAAAGATCAATCCTGCTTAAAGCATTGATTATGAAACACTTTCCAACTTCAATGCAATTTTATTTAAAAAAGTCTAAAATGCAGTACATTCCTCGGTAATATTTTAAAACTTATCACAATACTACATTGATTTATTATATTTGAAAACTTAAACCTTCATTGAAGAAAATGAACTTCATTCAAATGACGGCATTGAAATACAAATTGCGTGGTTTAAATATCTCTAAAATGCAATACATTCCACGGTAATATTATTAAAACTATCATAATACTACGATATTTTATTATATTTGAAAACTTCATCGAAAACAACAGAAATTCATTCAAATGACGTCATAGAAAAAATAACACGCCTGGATCTCTCTATAAAAACAGCATTTCATTCATAACTTTCTCCCATTCATTTCCTTCATCACAATACTATGATAATGTATTTTATTTAAAAATTAAGACCATGGCGCTACAAGTAATTAAACTCTATGCTCAAAACTTCATCGAAAAAAATCGTCCTTCTCTTTATAAAATCAATTAATATTTCATTCATATCAGCCATGCAGACTCCATGGGCTAAATTATTTTGTGTTAAAGAAATACAGCAATTCTAATACAACTCGTTCTACATATTTTGCTGTTTACATTTTACATAAATGAAAAATAGGCTTCGTTGTAGAAATAATCAAATGTGGATGAGCATTTAAACTCAAATATATTGTATTTGCGTTGTTTCAGTATGTAGATGCACAGAATTTAAGCAAAAATAAAGTAGTTTTAGGACGGATACAACACTCAATATGAATTAAAAAGAACTTAAAAAATCACGATTTTGAAACAAGATGGATGCCATATATCATTTTGAAGTGGGTCATGTGATCTTTTCATTTCATGGTCACGCCACGTGATCGTTTCATATAAGAGGTGTAATTATGATTTTAATTTTTATTTAAAAACTACTGAATATATTTCGCTGATTTTTTTTTATATATTTTATGGAACAATTTGAATATTACATAAAATTTTCGAAGCAGTGTGTGAATTTTAAATCCGCTTAAAAAATGTTTGAAAAATTAGGTCCCATAGGGCTCAATGTATTTCATTTTTTCAAACCGGGTTTAACCCAAAACTAATTGGGTGATATTATTCATTTATATTCCCATAGGTCCTACAGGCCGTCTGAATAACATACTAAAATTTTATTTTGATTAAGTCATTTTTACGGCAGTTATCATGCTAAAGGACAGACAGACAGAATGAACAAAGTCATAAACACTTTTCAATTTTCTTGTAAATTGTTAAAAATGCCAAATAATCTGTCAAATACATGAAAAAAACAGTCCATAGAATTATCTTTCAAAGGTTTCCAGAAAATGAAATTCGAACAAAGTACACTGACATCATCTTGCTTGAGCATTAACTATGAATATGCAGCTTCATCGAACGGGGCCCTTTAAAGGAGCAAAGCCCAAATCTCGAGTATGTCTTCAACACCACTGGGTCGTCAACTGGTAGTACACAGTCGTTAACACTACTGGATTTGACCACTAGACCATATAATGCTTTACTATTTATGATTGGCTTAATTGGCCGAATTTGTTGCCTTACATCCTTGATATGTGTAATCCAACTTATTCCCTGTTTAAATTGTGGACGATGTGTATAATCCGATCATTACGGATTTTTTTTTTACTTTGTCCGAAGAATACGTTGACTTATTAATAACTAGCCGCCTTTGGCGACCAGCCTGTTCGCTACCCTTGAAAATTCTGACCGTGGCAAATTCTGATCGTTGCAAACTCGTTGGTGCGAACTACCAGAAAGGTGTAAGGTAACTGTTTGGACGGCCAGGAAGTGCCACCCAATTTAGACCGGAACTCAGTGGGGGAGGCATCCACAGGAACCGTACCCTCCTTCCCCTACCACCAACCTCTCGGAATTACTTACGGTCCCACATGTTTAACGTGATCGTACTCCGCGTGAACACGGCGGCAGTTTCGGCAGTGGCGGGAATCGAACCCGGGCCTACCAAGTGCAGTTCCTGCGCGTAACCACTTGGCTACCGTGCCCTCCGCAACAAACTCCATAACCTTCTTTTTATTTACCCAATTTAGACCGGAACCCAGTGTGGAAGGCATCCATAGGGACCGTACCCTCCTTCCCCTACCACAAACCTCTCGGAAGGACTTACGAACGCACATGTTTAACGTGATCGTACTCCGCGTGAACACGGCAGCAGTTTTGACAGTGGGGGGGATGGAACCCGGGCCTACCGAGTGCAATTCCCGCGCGCTAACCACTGGGCTACTGCGTCCTCCGCGACAATCTCCATAACTTTCTTTTTATTCACCCAATTTAGACCGGAACCCAGTGGGGGAGGCATCCACAGGGACCGTACCCTCCTTCCCCTACCACCAACCTCTCGGAAGGACTTACGGACCCACATGTTTAACGTGATCGTATTCCGCCTGAACACGGCGGCTGTTTAGGTAGTGGCGGGAATCGAACCCGGGCCTACTGCTAACTTCCCGCGCTCTAATTTACAATTTAAAATGACCATAAGCTAAGCTCTTAATTCCATCAACCTCATTCCATCGTTCCATCATTTAAAATACCCATAAAATTAAAATATCCATCGTTCCATCATTTAAAATATCCATAAAATTAAAATATCCATTTACAATATCCACAAATTAAAATATGTATTTAAAATATCCATTTAAAAATCCATATCGTTCCATCATTTAAAATATAGATATAATAATTTCTACAATACATATGCTAAGCTCTTAACTCATTTAAAACCGGAAGCACGGGAAACGGAAAACAAACTCTAATTCGGTGTTTTATTGTCCCATCCATCGCTATGCATATTCAGAACCGTGACGTCACCTCCACCTAGACACAAACCGGCGCCATTGAAACGCCTGCTTGGGGGGAAACCGGTGATGGGAAATGGGAACTTCTTTCGCCCGCCGATAAATTTTAAAATCATGACTTCTTTAAAATTCCGATCCAGGGGCCAATTTTAGTTATTTCTTGACCAGATTGGACTTGTAAGAATGCCAGATGTTTGGCCTTTCTAAAAATGTAAATTATTAGTCGAAATTATGAGTACTTTTCACGATGCGAGAATTTAAAATTTAAAAATCGTTTTCTTGAGCAAAAAGTGACTTTTGTTTTAAAATCTTTAAAAAATATTAAAAATCAAAATTCAGATTTGAAATTGATATATTTTTACTCGAAATTCTCTGCTCTTTCCGATGGTGTAATTTGTTTTTTTCTACGACGTCTGGATCGTGGAGAAAAAAGGGCAAAAAGGGCAAAAAACGGTCGAAATCGCATAAAACATTAAATAAATAAAAAAATAATTAAAATTTTAAAAATCGGTTTTCACGTGTCCCCTTCCCTCCCCCCCGGGTCTCCGATTGCCAAATTTCGTAGCTCTCCGACGCGCGGTCGCGAAACGTATAGTGTATAAGACAGACAGACATTGCCTTTTATTATATAGATATAATACTTCCAAACATAAAACGGAAACTACAGCTTTCGTATTTATGTGCCCTGTCCATACATCTGCGCCTGGGGACAAATACTCTCCTTTGTCGGCCCCTAAGCTACGTCACTCTCTGTAATCTAATAATTTATAGCATATATCCAAATTTGAAAAACGTATATTAACGTTTTGCGGATTTATTGTTGAACAAAGTACAGTGGTTCTCAAAAACTGTGAATCACCTACATGTTTCCATGAGTTTGATGGAGTAAAAGGACAGAAACACATTTAAAGTGTTTGATATTGAGGAGGAGGGTATACAGTAATGAAAATTGAACAAAAATTATTTATTTAGGTATGTCAATGTGGGAAATATTCCCAAATAACGAGAAACATGCGAGATTCATATTTTATTAAATATTTAATAATAATGAGAAACATGTGGCATTCTAATTTTATTAAATATCTTAATGAAATAAGATTTATGTGTGTGTGTGTGTGTGTGTGGCGTTAAATCTAAGAATCGTACGATCATGATATTTGGTACACAGGTACATCAGGATCCCCGGAAAGTTCGCCCTCGGCGTTATATATATATTTTTAATTTCGAATTAATTTTTTAGTGTTAGCAACCGAAATTAGAATCACTGAGTTTCCACCTTGACACCATCGGAAAAATCGAAATATTCTTTTTCAGACAAATTTTAAGAGGAATTCGTATGATTAACAGACGGAATTTCGTGATTATAAAACAATATTTATAAACTTTTTATTTGTTTAAAACGTCTGCGACATTTAAATTGCGATTTAACAAAATTGACTGGCAATACGATTTTTATAATATAACAGCAGCTTCTTTAAATATTGCAAACTGCTCCGAAATAGGAAAAAATGCTAAACCCATCCGTTCATTAATTATAATTTTATTAGCTATTTTTGAGGTCTAATTTTTGACATCGAAAATAATCTGGCCATTCTTGCGTCCCAGCTAACCGATGTCGCCATCTATTAGCAGATACATAAAAAAATTAAAACTGAGTGGTATTATTTATTTAAGATGTAGCGGCGCTTATTTAGGATCCAGGAAACTCCGAGGAATTCGTTCTAATACAGATTTTTTTTTATTTCGATACAATTTTATTTAGCGCCACTATAGATAAACAAGCAGATAAACACAAATTGTTTCTTCCCCCAAAATAAGTAGCTTATATCTTCATTAACTAGCTGCAATGAGGAAAATAAAAGTAATTTCAGTCCCTGGCCGTCTCGTACTGCCCACATTAACTTTTCTAATAACATTCCTTTTCATGAAATGCAAGGAATTTTTTTATTTTCGCGAAATACATTTTCTGATTTCTGTTTTCTATCTGCATTGATTTTTAACTCCTCTGGATGATCCATAACCTATAGAATTCGACCTTGACTGTTGAATCATGGACGGGAAAAACAGAAGTTGCGATGTCAGTTTTCGTTCATATGATGCTGACAGCCCATGTTACATATTCAAGGTTTTATCAGTTTTGAAATAAAAATGATGCACAGATTGCAATGTTCCACTTAAAAAAGAATATGCGAAAAAAATATATTTATCAATGTTCTCCTCTATACAATAGGGATGAGCGAAAAATAGAAAGTAAATTTTAATCACACACTGAATTGATGATATAGGCAGATTCAATTCTAAGCAATAATATATAAATCTTATTATTATCCAAAATTGGTATTATACAAAATTGTCGAAGGGAAATGAGGGTGTAGGCAGAAGAAATGGTTTCGACAATGATGCATAATATCAATTTTATATAAAATTAATATTTATATAGATAGAAAATAAGTTTATCCATGTTCTCCTCTATACAATACGGACGACCGAAAAGTAGAAAACAAATTTAGTCACACACTAAAATTGATGGTGTGGGCAGATTAAATTCAAAACAATAATATATAAATCTCATTATTATGTAAAATTCATATTATGCAAAAATTGTCGAAGGGAAATGAGGGTGCAGGCAGAAGAAATAGTTTCAATAATAATGCATAATAACAATTTTATATAAGATTTATATATATGAAAAATGTGTTTATTAATGTTTTCCTCTATACAACAGAGATGAGTGAAAAGTAGAAAATAAATTTTAATCACACACAGATTCAATTCAAACAATTATATATAAATCTTATTATTAATCAAACTTGATATTATACAAAGTTGTCGAAGGGAACTGAGGGTGTGGGCAGAAGGAATGGTTTTGGCAATAAGGTATAAGATCAGTTTTAGATAAGATGGAAAATGGATAATTTTGCCACAAAATTTAACATAATTGTGTCTTTATTACTTTTCTATAATTAAACAAACGGGATAAATCTTTCAGAAATAAAGGTGTTCACTCTTTAGGTGTTCATAAAGGTGTTACTCTGTAGGTGTTCATAAAGGTGTTTACTCTTTAGGTGTTCATAAAGATGTTCACTCTTTAGGTGTTCATAAAGTGTTCATAAAGGTGTTCACTCTTTAGAGATAGTCTACGAAAATCAATATAATTCTCATTACTGGTTGAAAAAAATCATACCTAATGTTATTAGATATTCTTTTTCAATTTGTTCGAGAGAAATAGCGATTTGTGTGGAAAAATATAATATCTTAAGAAAGGGTCGTGATAATTTCTACATGAAGATGTTCATGCATTTCAAGCTAAAGGAATATTCAAAGCATTCTTTCATTTAATATTAGTGAGCTTATATATATTTTCCCTTTAAAATCAGAAACATAAAATATTTCAAACACAGTTAACATTAGTGGTTGATGATGACATTTTCTTTATAAATTAAAAAACGCGTTATATATTTTCCTTTTAAAATCAGAAACATGAAATATTTCAAACACAGTTAACATTAGTGGTTGATGATGACAATTTCTTTTAAATTTAAAACATTCTCTTTTAAATTAAAATATATTTGACTAACATTTTATTACCCTAACGTAATTATACTCTTGTAATGTTTTCCGATTTTTGAAGTAAAATTAACTCTGGTAAAATTAGCTCAAATATTGTAGGAAATAAACCAAACAATAAAATTAGAAAATCAGCACATGATTGTTAGCATCTTTGTTTTATTTAACATAAATATATAACATAACGATAGGAAATTATGCCCAATAAAGTATTTTAGCCAATTTATCTGAAAAAATTCTCAGTAAATGGTCGCTATTGAATTGTGCTTTATTGCATTTTGCATTTTTAACAAAACCGTAACATTCCTTCTTTTTGCAAAGGATAAACTCATTCAAAACTTCTTTTGCAATAGTTCTAGCTATTTTAATTAATTGACCACAAAACTTTCAATGGATTTGTAATAATATTATTTTCATTTGTGTAATAATATTATTTTCATATGTTCAGATAGAAATTTTTATTTGAACGTGTTATGCTTGTTTCTGGGATTTTAATTTGTAGTACATTGTGTGGAATTTTAAAATCTGTATTTTTTTCCCTTTTGCATTCTTAGATAGATAACGCATTGGATTTTTCTTAAATTACCGAATTCTAGGTTTTGACGGGATATTTTGCACGTAAATGATGCTTGACGGGAAGTTTTGACGGGATAAAATTGAAGACCTGAACGAACTGTTACGGGACAATGCCAGACTGTGCGTGTATGCATGTGTGTGATGTCTGTAAGTCGTGGACAAATAAACTCAAGAAGGAATGCAAGTGCTTACCACATAGACATTTTAAACGTATATGTTCTATGTGTGCATGTGATCAGTTGCCAACATGAAAATTAATAATTTTAAGAATGTTTACAAAAAGTTTCAAAAGAATAACATGAACAAAAACTGATTTAAAGATAAATATTTTTGGGCCGATTTTGATGGAAGTTGGCGATGTGAAATATGGAACTGTGAGAAAGTTAAATGGAGGCTTGTATTTCAGAATTGTTTACACTTTGTTAAGAATTCTGGGTGTTCCATAACCTCGTAACTTACGACCCTGAGCACTGAATAACGGTACAGTTTACGAGTTCAGGCCTCCCACTCAGTAGATGTTGACGCATGGAATCGCAATTTCCCGAAACTGAGATTTTCATTCACAAAACCAGTTCCAAAAAATCTGATGTGGGCAGCACATGACTTTCCCTGCAGACTTATATACACGTTCTCTTTATTTAAATTAAATTTATTTCACTTGTAATTCAATTTTTGTTCTCAGTCGGTAATCGGACTTATTTTCAAAGGTGGAGTAGAGAAAATACGAAAAACTAAAATATCTCGAGAACGGATAGTCCTAGTGTAATGGAGTTGGTCTTATTCTTTTCGTCGTTAAAAATTACGTATTAAACAAGCAATTAATGGATATATTTGAGTATACCTATATCTTTAGTTTGGATTTTGACGATTTTTGCGGGCCATTTTGAAAAAAAAGGCAGGTTATTTTTTTCCGAATCATACCAAAATCTAATCAGCACCAGGGTAAGCCACAAGTGACTCATCTACCGAATTTTGTGAAATTCGGTCTATTAGTTTTTCAGTTATAGTGGATACAAACTTTTGCGGGCCATTTCGCATAAAAAGGCGGGTTCTTTTATCCCAAAGCGTACCCAAAACTAATCAACACCAGACTCGCTCACAAGAGACTCACTAAATTTTGTAAAATTCGGTCCATTAGTTTTTTAGTTAGAGTGGATACAAAATCTGCACAGACAGACAGACAGACACACACACAGACGTCACGCTAAAAATGGTTTTTCGTATTTTAGAGGTCTTAAAACGTGTAGATCCGTCGAAAACTCGAGTTGCGATTTTCGACATGATTCCAATACTTTCCCTATACATTACCATGTATTGCAGGGAAGGTAAAAACTATTCCACGGCCAGAAATCTAGAAGTATATTCGATATAAATATCCCATTGATTTTTAATTAGAATCATATAATTTTAGACACATTGCTATTAATAATAAAATTAAAAACTATCTGATGTGGACAGAACATCACTTTCGCTAAAGACTCAAAATCATTTTCTTTGTTTTTGTACTTTTCATAATTGATTAAATCGAATGTAATTGAACAAAATAAGAAGAATACAATCATCTCAGACTACGGTGAAATTTCGGTTTTACTTAAATTTTCATTTTCATTTTGTCAACTGGGCGCAATTTCAAAAACGGCGTTTCAAAAGTGCTCATAATCTTAAATATCTTGAGAAAGGTTTGTTCTGGAGTAATGGGGTTGTTCTTTTTTCTGTTTGTCGTAAGAAACTACGTATAAATTAAGTATTTAATTGATGCATTTGAGCATATGTAGTCTTTTATTTTAGATTTTGACGATTTTTGAGACTAATTTTGCAAAAAGGCAAGTTTTATTTTAAGAAATCGTACCAAAATATAATCAGTCCCACGGTAATCAATAAGAAACTTATCTATTAAATAGTTTAAAACTAATAGTTAAATACTACTAATAGTTAAAGTGAGTTAAAGTGCAGCATATATTGCACAGATGGATACACACAGGCGTCATGTTTTGCAGATGCCATATTTGTTTTTCTGTACGTCATCTCATATAGGTTTTTTCGTGTTTTAGAGTGCCTAAACGTGTAACTCCGTCGAAAACTCGAGTTTCGACTTTCGCCACGTTTCCAGTACTTCCCCCTATACATTACCATGTACTCTAGGGAAAGTAAAAAGGAGAAATTTAGAATTGCACTTTCTGTTGTCAGTCTGAAAGTTCAGACAAAAGTACCAAAAATCTCTGGAAATTCCGGATATAGACTGGATGACTGCCATTTTGTGAATTGTAACATCTGATAAGTACATTGAAAAGCCAAAACCATTCAGATTTTGAAGTTAAATAATGTAAATGGGGGAAAAGAAAATATACCACAATCGATATTATCAGAATCAACTGATTTTGGAAAACATTAATTGTAATAATCCTTATATTTTAAGTTTCACTTGAGTAAAAATGAAAAAAAATTAAATTTTATATTTATTCTACCAATTACCTCTCCTATCAATAACTTGATTTCGAAAAAACACGCGTACACCCCTTCTTCACTCATCCTAACATTATGGCATGTAACGGGAAATAACCTTGAATCGTCTGTCGTTCGAAACGAAGTGCTTAAATTTGAGAAATGTTGTTAATAGCAATTGCAAGAATTTAAAAATTTATTAATTTTTAAAAAATTCTGAAGATTTTAAGCATGTTTCGAAAATGGTTCCGGATATTGAAAACAAGCCGCGTTTTTCTACGCTGAGAATTCGCAATTATAATCCCTGGAGTGACTTATACATGATCGAGCGCATTTTAGTAGTGTATATTTTATGCTTTATAATAAAACAAATAATAAATATTATCATTACTGTAATAAAAATCTCGAAAAAAATATGAAACGAACAATAAATCAGCTAAAACTAAAAAGAACTGTTTACTGCTTTATTTTTTATGTATAATAATTGATAAAATGCTGATAGCAAATTAAAGTTTAGCAAAAACCGCTAAGGCAATGAGAGAAGAAGTATATCATCCTTCTGGTCGTTATTTAAATGCGCTTTATATTTTACACAAAAAATTTAACATTTCGTATTTTTATATAATCTAGTAATTTATTTAACACTCTTTTTACAACTGCTGAAGGCATCTTTATTAATTGACCGCGAAACTGTCGATTTTATCGCTTCCTTTTATTATTGAGTAACAACATAATTTCCGAATGTTCTACAGGGAATTTTAATTAGAAAAATTTATTTTTGCCTTTCTGGTAATTATCTTTCAGTATAAACTGATGGATTTTTTTTACCCTCCAATACGTTTTTTAACTATAAACAAATGCTTTAAAAATAATTGTCTCCTTAAGTGGAAAGTTTATTGCCCATTTATTTCTAGTTTAGTATAAATTTATATTGTGGCATTATAGAATATATTAGCGTACTTAATATTATATTTTTACTTTCTCATACCTAGTATTGAGAAAGTATTGTTTTCACGAAAACTTTCGATTTCGAGATTTTGATGCCAATATATGTTTCAGGACCTCCTGAACACGTTTTAACTATTTTTGGAGTGATGTCTGTCTGTCTGTGTACAAGATTTCTTGTGTAGACGATAGCTGCTAAAAATATTGTTGGATTTTCACGAAACTTTATATTCAGCTTTGTTATAAAAAAATCTAGAATTAGATAGAATGTTTTGAATTCGAGTGAAAATTTATATTCGAGCGAATTTTTTTTTTTTTTTAACATGACAGCATAGCACAAAATTTGACATAATCATACATAAAAGAGTTTATTTATGGCCCAATGATCATGATACTTAACAGTTTCAATCATTGTTGTGAAGAATAGCCGGGATACAATTTTTTGTTCGTGACGTCATTGGGCTCCCTTAGGGGCAAGTTACTCCCCGAGGGGGGTACATTGTCGTGTGTGGTATCAATGGAAACCTTTTTACAAGCCCTTTAAACTGAAGGATAACACGCTATAGTTGTAATAATTTGGATCCATGATACTAATTTTTCAAGATTTTTCTTGCAAAATTTAAAAATAAAAATTCATTCTGGTATGAAATCGAGTTGAGTCAGATTTCAGTTATTTTTCATACAGTAAATAGAGTTTCCCATATGAACACATTTTGCGCGCCCCCCTTTCATACATTTACATTACATAGCACACCATTTTATACACTGGTCTCACAAGCTATCCCTTTTAACGAATTGATTTCAATAGTGTTTGTCGTATGAACGAGATGATTTCTTCAGGATTAGCCTTGCTGTTGTCCAGCGTTGTTGTCCTATAAATGAGATGACTTCTTCAGAATTAGCCTTGTTGTCGACAGCTTCCAGATTCTTTTAGTTTGGTATGAAATTATCGCAGTGTCCCACTTCTTTCAGTAATCACATCAGCATTTCCTCTTTCACAGTCTGAACTTAATAGTGTGAATTTTCTGTGACGAAGAAGAGGAGTGGAGGCAAAGTTTTTTTTTATCTGGGATGGATTTGATACGGAACATTAACCCGATTGCTTTAGTTCGATATTGCATCAGCGTAGTCACCCATTTCGTACATTGATCTTATCCGCATATCTCCTTTTAAAGACTGGTCTGATTAACGTTTCAAATAAGTGAATTCTAAAACAAGATACTGTAAAGAACTTTTCTGCTCCAACCGGGAATCGAACCCCGAATCTCCGAACTGGCCAGCCGACGCTCTACCGTTGAGCTACTGGGACGAAATTGCAAACTCTTATATTGAAATGGACTCTGCATTCTCCGCCCTCTACTGTTAGATTGGCGGGCAACTGAAAATGTGACTAACTAACTCCTGCCATTTTTATCTCAGGTTAGCCCCCTGCTACTCAATTAATTTTGACTAATGAATCCCTTTATTTCATTCTTATTAACGTATATGGACTTATTGTGTCCCCTCCATATTTTCTGTTAAAAAAAAGTTATGTTAACTGTTCTTATTTTCTCGGTTCTTTCTTTTTCTTTTGACCCTTTTTATTTGCATTTTTTCTAATTTATCTTCTCTAAATTTTATTCTAAATTTCTGTTTTTGTTTTCCATGTGCCTAATTTCTTTTTCCTTTTCATAAATTTCCTTTTTATATATTTTCTAAATTTCACTTTTAAAATTTTATTATTTTCTTTAACTTTAATCTATTTTTCATTACGTTAATATACCTCACTCTAAATTTTATTTTTCAATGATCTTTTCATCTATATTCGCAATAGCCCTTTTCCCATTTTTCCCTTCCAAACTTTTTATTTCAAATAAATATATAAAAACTTTAAAGTATATATAATGTTGCGAACGCGCAATATTCGGTTTGGCGCTTCCTATTTCGTTTGTCTCGAAGGCCAGGCGAAGAAAATACAGTGCATGACGTCAGCATGACGTGAGCCCAGGGTTTCTAGGATTTCACAGTTAGAAGACAGGTTACCAGATTTGTCGATTTATCGCCAATTTGGCAACATTTATCGACTGCCGGAATGTTCCAGAAACTTCTCGATAGAAGGATTATTCTTTAAGATATAGAGATTTCCAGAAGTTTCTATGGAGAGACTATGACAAGGATTTGCAGTGGAGTTGACGAATAGCCGTAACACGAGCTACATTGGACTGTTTTCGTCAATGTTTTGAGAATGTAGAGGCTGTTTTGTGAAATTACATTCGTCAACATTTGAAGAATAATATCGCTAATTCTATGAAATTAGTGAAGCATTTAAGTGCTGTTTGATTGTATAGTAGTCCTGTTTACTTTGTGCTTGTGAATAAACGCTAGTTATCCAGAAACTTGAACTGGTTCTTGTATACTGTGTACACACCCACGATTCAAGAGGATACGTTTCGTAACAAAAATATTTAAAACCATTCATACATTTTATAATTTAAAATGCCTATCCGGTGGTCGAGCGATCAGAGGCATGCGTTTCCGTCTGATCGCTGGATAGCCGTGTTGCGAGTTCGAATCCCGCCAGTGGGCATGGATGTTGTCATGTCGAGGCCAAGTCAGACTTCCGTCCTTCAGGGATCCTCTATAAAAGTGAAGCTGCAAATCGCCTCCCCTTCGCCATGGGATACCCTGGGGGATCTTGTGGACGTGGTTCTTAAGCGCTTCGTCACCACGGGGGAATTAGTAACGAACGAATAATTTAAAATGAAAGTTAATATTACTAGTTGTAAATTAATTAAACAATTATTTCTTGTTAACTTTTTTATTGCATACAAAATTTAGTGGCTCAAGGCCGCTACGCCGCAAGCTACTTCGTTAATCAGGTCCTGAAGTGAAAGGGTGTAAAAAACCCAGACCATACGACTGACCCGAAGGCTTGCAGTAGTTTTAAGTGAAAGGGTGTGTATATAATAGCAATATATCCGTATAATAGCAATATAATGCAATAGTTACCATAAATTCAATAGTTACCATTTAAGCACTGTAGCCAATCTTGAGAAATACAGATTTTCAAGAAAAGTAAAAATTTTTGAACAGGAAATGAAAACCATAGGCGGCGCAGACTTTCACAATTAGGGGTGCTGTGAACTAGGGGGCTCACAATTGGAGGTGCTCATGGAAAGCATTATAGTTAAAAAATAACAAATAGTTTACTTGTAGAACTTTAATTCAATATATTTTCCCCCCGATTTCTGCATGATATAGCCATGGTCTAAATTCGTAAAAAATACTAAAAAGAAATTTGAAAACTATGAACACGCTAACATAGACGCCAATGGAATATTGACAATATTTTGTCAAACTTGACACGAAACTAACTTTTCTGTATTCTTCTGTGATAATATCTGATCTCAGATTTATAAATCCGTTAAAAGATATAAATAAATTAACGACTTAAAAAGAAGAGAGAGAGAGAGGCAAAGGCAGAGACAGAGATAGGGAGATAGGGGAGAGAGAGAGAGAGAGAGAGAGAGACTGAAAAGTGTATGAATAAGGGGCAGTTGTAAAAATGAGTGTTTGAGTAATTTGTAATGCGGTACCGAAGCATCTCCTACTGACAGGCGAGAGTTCATGACAGATTTCTTTATTGAAACCTTGCGCATGTGCAGTCAGTTGAACCTGGGTCTAGCCAGAAACCCTAAAAATATCTGATCTCAGATTTATAAATTCGTTAGAAATATAAATAAAATAAAGACTTAAAATGAAGAGAGAGAGGGGGGGGAGACTGAAACGTGTAGGAATAAGGGACAGTTGTTGTAAAAAGGAGTGTTTGAGTAATTTGAAATGCGGGTACTGAAGTACCCCCCATGGCGCCTCCTATGATTAAATCAGAGCTGGGAGTGGAAATCTTTAGTAAATCCTCCTAGCGACTGCAGAATATAAATCAGTCATCATTTGGGTTTTAACTACAGAATCTTATCAAAGATCTTGCGAAATAGACTTTTCAAGGGAAAAAAATTGCAAAAAACAGTGTTATAGCAAAATTTTCGCCTCCAAAACTAAGGCTCCACAAATAAACCAGATGAAAACCCGTATAACGAATTAAAAGAATAAAGGAACCATTAGTTGTTTATCCCAGCATACACCTATCTGTATTGGCATGGAAACAGGGAAACTTCAGACGATAATTAGTTTTTCCCTGAATCGCTAGTTTTATTTCCTTGCCTATGTGATACAGAGGTATTTTTATTTACTATTTAGATAAAGTTAGAACCTTCAACGTTGCTGATACCAGTTTTCTTAATCACGAATAAATGGAAAGAGGTAATTGAAGATAATACACAGATAATTATTTCACAAATATTTCGCACAAACGATTCTATAATATACTTTAGAGAAACTTGAAAAATATAGTTTCGAATTATTTCAGAAAATAAATGTTGCATAAATCTAAATCTAAGTATGAAAATCTGATGTGAGAAGCACATGACTTTAATTGCATGGAGTAACAAACCTAATTATTTTAACCTTTTACTTACTGGTGGGACAGAGTCAATCTCAAACGAAGAACCTCCCCAAAAGACAGGTATTTGACATACCCTATCCCAAACAGTTCGATCCCCCTTTGCGGACATTGGCGTTCCTCCAAAGCGGGATCGAACAGTTTTGGATAAGGTATGTCAAATACCTGTCTTTTTGGGAGGTTCTTCGTTTGAGATTGACGCTGTCCCACCAGTAAGTAAAAGGTTAAATTACACTGAATTTGAATTTTTAATTCAATTTTTGTTCTCATTTGGTAACTGGATTTATTTTTAAAGGTAGCGTAGCGAAAATGCGAAAAAACTAAAATATCTCGAGAACGGGTAGTCCTAGTGTAATGGGGTTAGTCTTGTTCTTTTCGCCTTATTCTATGGTCAAAAATTGTAATTCAATTTTTGTTCTCATTTGGTAATTGGACTTATTTTCAAATGTAGCGTAGCGAAAATGCGAAAAACCTAAAATATCTCGAAGACGGCTAGTCCTAGTGTAATGGGGTTAGTCTTATTCTTTTCGTCTTATTCTATCGTCAAAAATTACGTATAGAACACACATTTAAATGATATATTTGAGCACACTTAATCTTTTATTTTAGATTTTGGCAATTTTTGCGGACTATTTCATAAAAAAGGAAGGTTCTACCTTTCCGAATCGTTTCAAAATCTAACCAGTACCAGGGTATCACACAAGTGACTTATCTACCAAATTTCATGAAATTTAGCCAGTTAGTTTTTTAGCTAGAATGGATGAATCGAATTTTGCGGACCATTTTGCAAAAAGAGGCAGGTTCTTTCATACCGAACCGTACTAAAATCTAATCAGCACCAGGGTCGCTCATAAGCGACTTACCTACCAAAGTTTATGAAATTCGGTCCATTAGTTTTTGAGTTAGAGTGGATACATACATTGTGCAGACAGACAGATACACACAGACGTCACGCTAAAAATA
The DNA here is from genome assembly GCA_951213105.1 of Amaurobius ferox. Lineage (NCBI taxonomy): Eukaryota > Metazoa > Arthropoda > Arachnida > Araneae > Amaurobiidae > Amaurobius > Amaurobius ferox. The sequence continues at coordinate 29,179,719 of OX578139.1, forward strand.
GTGTTTTTATATTCTAGATGTCCAAAACGTATTGATCTGTTAAAAACTCGAGTTGCGATTTTTGGTAGGATTCGAATACTTTCCCTATATATTACCATGCATTGCTGGGAAAATACAAATGGTGTGGTTATACATATTGCAAATGCTTCTGTATTTACTACAAAAGTTTATCTGTATGCAGATGTTTTATACAATGTAATTTATAAAATATTTTTATTATTTTACTTCATTATTTATATTTTTATGTTTTTTTTCTAAGATCGAGTTTGATAATAAATTTTTTTTCAAATGCAAACTATTGCAATTATGAAGGAAAAGACGCCCGCATCATTAAAATTATATAAAAATAATAATTACAGTTTATCCAATGACCGTTTGACTTTGTAACTGGATAACTCACGAATGTTTTCTTTGCCGTATTATAAATGTTTTTATTAATTCACTAGAACGAATTTCCCGGCGTTTTCCAGATCCTAAATAAGCGTCCGCTACTTAGATAACGCATTTACAGATAACACCACCCTCTTTCTAAATCACCTGTTTTGAACCAAAATTAAATTACTATATCCTTCTTTCGTTTTAATTCACGCCCCCCTCTCCCTCCACGCATGTGCACAGAAATTTCTCCACATAGCAACACTCAGCCGTTTCCATATCGACCAGAAACGGGAGAAAATTATAGCACTCCATTAGGGGAATCTAAAATTTCAATTTTTATGCGTTTGTTTAAAAATTCACAGAAACTCAAATAATATTGTAATTAACAAACATTATTTTAGTTAGAATGAGAAGATATACACTCATATTTTTGCAGTGATATAGAATTGTTCTAATCTTGCATTTTTGTATGCAACGAAATAAGTTTCAGACAATTTTTAAAAAATGCATATTTCGATGTATTTAAAAACGAGTAAATAAATATGAATGAACTATCCTACGGATTCGATTCAAAGAGCGTGTGAGGATTCTATTATTCATTATTATTGTATGCTGATTTTACTTTTCATTATGCTAATTTATGTACGAAACGCCTCAACTCTGTTTTTGAGAATCACGTACTCACAACTGGCCAGGACTATAAAAGAAGAGGCAGACGTTAGATTATCGAGAATTCGTATTCGGAACTGATTTGCGTTAATATCGCTCAAAATCGTGCTTCAACATAAAATAACTAAAACACTAATTCGAACTTTAAAAAAATATTGCCGACCTGTAATGTGCTGAAACCTAATTATAAATTAAACTACCTCTATAATAGTACTAATAAATTAAACTACCTCTATAATATTACTAACAAATTAAACTACTTCTATAATAGTACTAATAAATTAAACTACCTCTATAATAGTACTAATAAATTAACTACCTCTATAATAGTACTAATAAATTAAACTACCTCTATAATTAAATCTACCTCTGTAACTATAATACCTCTATAATAAATTTCACCGTTGTCTAAAGCTTTGATTTCCCAATACAGACGACAAAGGTACACCTACTTTAATTAAGTAAAATTGTATGATACGGAAATCAAAATCATATGCAGTTATCACACGACTTTCAATACTTACTCAATAATTATTTTTTATTTCACTATTCAATAAATGAAGTTTTAGCATGAGAAATAATGCATAAATACATTAAATTAGTTCCCATTTGAAATTACAACGAAATCGAAGTTTTTAATTAATTTTCATATTATCTGTTCTACTTAACATATTTTAAAATGACGCCAACTTTTAACAGTTTAAATAAAGATAATATATTAAGAAAGACTTTTTATAGCATAATCGAAGTGGTTTCATTCGTTTTATTGTCGCAAATAAGACATAGAAGCATTCGTGTTCTACTGTTAAGATTGACGGATTCTGCCGCACTGTAGTGAATCTTCTTACTTAATAAATGCCAGTAATAATATGTTTGTGTGTGGTTGTACAGCCTGTAACGGGAGATCTAAGCGGCGTTCGACTACGAAATTTTGTACACATGTACTTTAGGACCCGAATAGGTGCACCTCGGCATTATTTTTTTCAATTTGGAATTTTTTATTCAGTTATTGTATGTTTCACTCCGATTAACATCGATTTTGGTCGATATTCACATATATCGATTCTTTAGCGACTTAACTATTATCACAGTTTCCGTCTTAACACCATCGGAAAGATAAAAAATCTTCTTTCAAACAAACTGAGAATGGAATCTGCGATTATTAGACGATTTTTAGTAAATTCTTAAAAAATATATACCTTTCGTGCATTTTAAACCTCTCCGAATTTTATATTATAATATACAGAAATTAACTTGCAACCCATCGTCTATTTTTTTTCAGCTCTCAAGCAAAATATAAGAGATTATTGTAGAAGGACCACTAGCAGGCAATAAAACCCCGCTGTGACTCTTCTGCCAATTGAAGCCACTTGCCACACGACGGGGGAATTGTGCTTTTTATCTGAAACTGTTGTATTTATTAAAGCAAAAACCCCACCCACATGAAGCGTTTCATGTACATGTAGATATGATTTCGTATCATGCAAGCTACTTTTTTCATGAGAAATCAAAATGGGTTTCGGGACTAGTTTTTACAGGCGCTTATAGTTAGAAATATTAGGCATTTTATTAATCAAGGTGAATGTAATATATCTCAAGTTGAATCGATTGAATGAATCGATTACCATGAAATTCTACATTTTTATTTTAATTTGTAACCATAATATACCTATTAAATTTCTGTGGGCTGGCTTGAGTGTTAAAAAGCTCTAATTTGTGCTATTGCACGATCACTGTGTTGAAACCAAACTTTACCTTTAGACGTCTGTAGTTAGGGCCATACATTTCAAATTATTATATTTTGTGTAGAAAGTAGGAATTTGAAATTTCAATTTTATATGTCACAGCGGTTTCCGTTGGCCGGCATTATTTAAACCTCTCATTTTCCAAAGAAAGTAAATAAATGAACTAGATGGTAATTTTTTTCAAAAAAAAATAGCATTATATATTACCAAGCAATAATTTCTCCAAGCTTTCACATTTTTCATATTTTAAAGTAAATACAATATTTTCGAAACAAAGACTTAAAAGTTATTTACATAAACCGTATTTGTTATTTATCATCCAGATGCAAATTTAATTTTCTGAAATAAAGCTCTGCAAATGACCTAGATGAATACCACGTAATGAATTAAAGGGATAAAGCCGCCATTAGCGTTTTATCCCAGCATGCATCGTTGTCATAGTAACCAGGAAACTCCAGACGATAATTAGAATTTTCTTCTTCGTGATAAATAGGTTGCTTTTTATTAGCCCATTCTATGATAAGGGAGAAAAAGTTGTGTTAGAATTAGGCTGTGGAATAAAAAAAGAATTCAATTGATTTTAGTTGCACTTTTTTCTGTATTTTCTATCGTTTGAAAGAAAAGCAAATTTATTATGATTCTGAATTATATTGATTAAAGATATAATACAGATAACATTTTTTTACTGAATGCCTCAAATATTCTTATTGCATGAATGTGTAAAATAATATTCCTAATTTTGCGGCCCAAATTTAAATATAACTCACCATGTGTCATAATTATATTGTTTATCTGAAAACCAATTTTGGAATACGCCTATAATAATAAAAGAAGATGTCTGTTTGTGCCGTCTGTATCGGAAAAATCTAAGCACCTTACAGCCATGAAATTTCGTACATGGATACTGGCTCCCGAGTAGAAACGCCTCGTCGAGATTTTTGTCTAATTTAAATAATTTTCTTTTAGTTATGTATTGTTAAAGGGTGATTTTGAGCTGTTTTCGCACAAATCAGATCCTTAATGATCGAAAATATTATCGAAGCGTTTCCATCTTGAAACTATCAGAAAGACCGAAGAATTAATTCTCTGTCAACATGGCTGTAAATAGAATTCGTACTCTAGATGAAGCTTTCTGAATTTAAAAAAAAATATTTACTTTTCGAGTTTTGAAGACGCAATAAATCTTAAAATTCCGATATAGAAAAATTGATTGATAATTCAATATTCATAATTTAACCAGAGATTAGTTGACAAATGCGTCAACCAAACTCACGGCGAATTCCTGAAAACCAAATAAACTTTTAACAATACTCTCGCTTATGAAAAAAACAAAATAAAAAATCTGTTGCTAGGATACGCCGCGGCTACGCCCCGGACAACGGGATTTTCTTTAAAACCTGTTTAATTTTCTAGTAGGTCAAGTATTTAATACGTCAAGTTGTCATAATATGTATGCAATTAAACATACTGCAATGTGGCATGAACAAAATAAATCTGGATTTATGTATTATAATATTATATATATTGCACTTTTGTAGGGTAATAATGCAGCCATTTAGAGTCTAACTAATGCAAGGGTATGCGGGGCAGATGCTCCGGGCCACCGTATGAGAGGGCTCCAAAATGAAACAATTGCAACATCTAAAAATTCAGAACTTCATGAAGAAAGAAATAGGAGATCGGAATAGGTTTGCCAAGCGAAAGCATGTATTTCTGGAATATTTTTGTTTGGATTTATTTTGGATTCATTTTTGAAAGAGATTACTGCACTGATTTAGCCTGTTGGCGTCTTGGCTATGCTTAAAAAGTTGCCAATAATTTAAATTCCATTAAAATATGTAAAAATCTTATTTTATATAATTTTTATAGAATGCAATTATGTTTCCGAAAAAATATACTTGTTCATTTCCTATATGTTGAGAGGTGAATAGTGGCCCCGGAAAAATACCTACTCTGGGTCTAGATTAAGTCGGGCCCTGGTACTATTTGGTGTAAAACATAATTATTGTGTAGAGAAATAGTTTTTAATGGATGTTTGTCTCTTTATCGATACTGGCGATGTCAGATGTAGCATTTTTTTGTCGAATGTTTTGCTCGGAATTGGAATAAGTATTAATGAATGGAAACAAATATCATGTGAACAGGCCTCCCGCTAACTTTCCGTTGAGCTATACGATTCACGACAACGTTATTCCAAATTCCCAAATTGTGAGACCAATGTGTATTATCTAGCACCACAGTAATTGTGGTCACTATAATAATTTGTGTGATATGTTAGTGACGTGTGTAATTGCCTTTTTAAGAAAACACTCCAATGCTACACATTTAATCTGAAAATGGTGTATTTTGGAAATATCTCATTATAAGCATTTAAGTATTATGTATTCGAATACCAATATTTTGAAAAATGTTTTCAATATTTAATCCGAAACATGCCCTGCTTTGCTCATATAGCATTTTAACATTTAAATTCAAGGATTAAATATCATTTTTGAAAATTTATAAAACTATACAAATAACCCGGATGATTTCCTCTGAAATGAATTAAAAGGATAAAGTAGCCATTAGCAATATAACCCATTCACCGTAGCCATGGTAACCAAGGAAACTCCAGACGATAATTAGTGTTTTCTTCCTCGTAATAAATGACTTGGTTTTTATTGGAACGTTGAATGATAAGGAAAAACGTGTGTTAGAATTAGACGGCGGGGAAAAAGAATGCCATTGAATTTAGATGCACATTTTTTCTACACTCTCTATTGTCTGTGATTAAAAAAAAGGCTATTTTATTCTGAGAATAGATTGATTAATTACCGCTAAAATATCAATAGTATTTTATTTTTTACTATACGTTTTCATTAGAAAATGCTATTGGTATTTTATTGGTAATTAATCAATCTATTATCATTAGTTAATCAATTATACAATTCTTTTGGGATTAAGATGAACAAAGTATTAAATAAATATATAGATATTCTAGTAGTTTGATTAGCCTTTATTTGATACTACCTGCATTATGTGAAGCCCATATTTTCTGTGCTTTAACCCCGACAGATATATATTTCATTTTCTGAAACTGGTTGCATTTTTTTTTTTCATACACTTGCGGAGACACTACGTTCTCTCATTAAAATCTACCGACAAACGTAATGCAAATCTTAATTTCAATAATCTCAGCACAATTAGACCAATTTATATATTAGCCATACCTGCTGCACACAACTTAATTTTTATATTTCCGATAAATAAGTGTCCGGTAGTTAAATAATGCAGATATTGATATACCATTCTCAATTTTAAAATAGCCTGTTTTGAACTGAAATCATTTTCACGCTACAAATAAAATTTCCAAATCTATAGATCACACATCAGGGTGTATACATTCAGGGTGTATACATATGCGCCTGCGGGATGCGTGGATTGCGTAGGTACACAAAAATTCAATCCAGAAAGGGTTCGCTCGGAAGAAAAATTATTAAAAAATTTGTAAGAGTTCGCTCGCTTAAAAAAAAATAATATTTAATGAAAGGCTGTATTCAGAAAATTATTTTTCCTTTAGAGCATTGTGTTATTTAAATAACTGCTGTTAAATTATAAGCAGTGAATTGGCTGTAAAATGTTTTATATCGCAATTTAAAATTCTGGGGGGTTTTAAACGCACGAAAAGTATGTACATATTTTACAATTCATGAATATCCGTCTATTAATCGTATGGATTCCGTTCAAAGTTTGTTTGAAAGAAAATTTTAAGATCTTCCGGATGGTGTCAAGATGGATACTCCATGATACTATTGTTGATCGCCAAGGAATCGATTTGTGTGAAAATCGTCCAAAATCATTGTAAATCGGAATAAAACATAAAATAACTAAAAACCAATTCGAAATTTAAATAAATATAATGCCGAGGTGCCCTTTTCCGGGTCCTGAAGTAACTATGTACCAAATTTCATGGCTATACGACGCTTAGATTTCGTGCTGCCGATAACATACATTCCCCCCCCCCGTCCCTCCACACACACACACACGCACACACAAAGACACTTTTCTTTATTATGTAAGATTTGGAAGAACTAAATTTCAAGATCTTATATTTATAGTTAATTTTTGGGTTTTGAGCGAATATTTTGCACTTAGCTGCTTGTCTTACTTTTTTTTCATACCTCAGTGGCATGTACATTTAATTTAATTTAATTTTATTTTATTTTTTTTGAATGGCAACGACTATTTTCTTGGGGGCACGCAAGTATTTATCCGTGGGTAGAAATGAATCTCTGTAGACTCATTAGCTTTATCTCAATTATCCTAGCGAATAATGCTCGTTTTTGGCCTGCGAATCCGATTGATACATTTATATAGACTATCTTAAACTATTATTAACGGAGTATTTTCATTTTCAAATTTCCAATTTAATATTAACATACACTAGATCAGAAACGAACAGACTTATATACAGAAAGTTCAAAACAAAATACAAAATTTGTGGTGGGTCTGAAACTTTTATTAATTGTTTTTTTTTTCAAAATTAATTTGCAATTTTTTTAAGTATCCAGACTATAAAACAAAGATAAATACCCACTAAATTGTTTTTAACTTAATTCAAAAAGTTTAAAATGATGGAGAGGGGGGGGGGGGGGGAGTGAGATGAATAAAACTGTGATTGAACTTCCAGTCTCTTTTGATTATTTGGATTAACCTGTGAGGAGGTAACTGAGCTTATTTTTCTCTATGTGCAACCATGTCAATTATACAATTCAATTCAGCAACGAATCTATAAATAAGTCACTATTCTCTAAAGCAATGTAAGTTTGTGACGTCATGAAGACGTCACGTCCTTTGCCGCTTGCTATCAAAATGAAAATCCCAACTTTTATTGACCCAATGAAATATTTATAGAAAATTCGAAAATATAGTAATTTAAAAAAAAAATAGTACAATGTTTTCTAAAGTAATTATCCTATTAGAAAACAATAAATTAATGTATTATTTATACAATATGTATAAATACGAAGATTTCAATTCAATGATAACATTATGCTGAATATTATTGAAATTAGTTCATATTTATTCATATTTATATAGTTATCATTATTCTAACATATCAGAATAAAGTACGCTGGTTTTAGGGCTAAAAAAGACTATATCTATGGCTGTTGAAATATAGATTGGAATCAGATATGGCTCAAAAACTCATGTTTCATTTTCACACAGATAGATATTTTATTTATTTCAACCTTTTTTCTGTGCGAGATTAGAATGTCTACTAATATTTTTTAAAAATTATTTATTTTGAGCTTTTTAATTAATACATTTGTCATTTAGTTTTAAATCAAGTTTATATAAGAGAGCAAAATCAATAATTTCTGTGACATACATTTTAGTTTATTAAGATAAATAATGAATGGAATAGCTATGTTTAAAGTAACATCTTTAGCTGCATCGTGAATTAACATTTTCACTGAATAAATTGACACTTAAAGTGCTTAATTTGTTCATTTAGGTTTTTTAGAAAAATAATTAGACTGCTTTAAGTATTTAGTTGAAACAACACACAGTTCAAGAAACAAGGTTCTAATCATCCGGTATTTAAAAGGAAAATACTTCCATTCTTATTTTTTGTCCCTGAAAATAAAAACATGAAGCTATAAAACTATTATTTAGAAACATTTTTTTATGAAATGATCTTTAATTTCATTGAAATGATCTCCCTTGGGTAACATTGTGTCTATTTAGAAGGTATTAAAGATACGACGAAACTGCATTCTCTGTTGTGATATACAAAATAAAAGTATTCTAGATTTAATCAGATATACATGCATACATATAACGAATACAGGATATATTATGCGAATATAGAAAATACAACATTCTTTACATATTTTTATAATAACTGTTCTATGCATATAGTCAAAAGAATGGCAACCCCCCCCCCCCCCAAAACAAAAAAAAAAAACACGTGAAAGAATATAAAGGGGAAAAAACGAGCAAGGACATATTCAGAAAAATTTTGAAACATCCAGACTCTTTTTTTGAAATAATATGTTTTCTATTGTACTCTTTTTTTTCTATAATAATACTTTTTTTGTAGTATATAGTCGCAAATGATGCTCTATTTGCCCTCTACTGAGAAAAAAATTCATATTTTCATTGTGGCTTTACAATAACGATAACACTTGCTGACAAAATTCGAAAGCAACATCATTACAAAATGTAGTAGCGATGTTGTACAAAAATGTTTATTTTTGAAATCTAGAAGGTATAAAGTCGTAATCACATGATTAATATTTTAATTATTCACATTTTGTCTACCTGCCCCTTCCAAATAAATAGTAGACATGCCATATTTTAACTACAAAAGTTATCAAAGGGAAAAATGATTTTAAGAGAAAAAAACATTATTGTTAATAGAAGCAATTTATTTCCTGATAATGTTTGGATCAAAAAATATCTTTAACTGACCAACAGAAAGATTTCAATATGCGTTTATAAAATAAAAAGAGTGAAACAAATCCTTGGGATAAAATTTGAAACATTTTGAAATTTTGGAGTCATATAACTTTGTTATTAGCCACAAAAATTAAAATATCATTTCTCTTCGTATTGAAAGAAATCCTGTGATATTTTGACATTGTATTATAGACAGACGTGAACACGGACAGTTTTAAAGTTTTACATACAGACTAATATGAACTCGTAAATGTGAAAGATGAGTTTAGTATTTTTATTTCGACCTTAGTTGACTAAAATGAAATGATAAAAGTTTGTATTGACAGTATGGACAAAGATTTAAGGAGTAAGTTGATTCCCAACTTCTCTAGGATTGGTTGCTGGTAGGAACGTCACGAAGATGGCCGATGATTAATGTTGACTATTATAAACACAGCATTTTGCAACTATTGTGGTCATGAACATATGTTCATATGATTAAAATGTAATTATTTTTGCAGGTAACATTTATATGTTTTATTGATTCGTATAATTAGAGGTGACGGGAGATAGCACATAAGTCAAAAATTCCAATTTTTTATAGCATACATATTTGGTTTAAGATATTTATTATGTTTGTTGTGGAAAAAGCACGTAAGTCATTAGGGCTGTTAAGGTGTTAAAAAAAAAGAAAACGTAAAACACCTAATAAATTTAACAGAGATATGAGTGGGGTAATAAAATATACATTAGGAAAAAATATTATTTATTTAGCTTATTAATATATAGCAAACTCCATAAAATTTTAATCTGTATTCTGAAAACTGATAATTAAAATTTAATTCTCTTAAAAGTATCAAAATTTTCATTCCTCGATATTTCAAAATCCTTGTTTCTGACTTAAGTGCTTTTTTCCCGCCAGCTCTAGCTAAGCAATTAAACAAATTACGAAAATAATTTTCTCATGATCATGATTGCTAGAACTTTTTTCATACAAATGTCTGTTTAAAAGAAATCATCCAATTTGTTTACATTTTAAGTCGTATGGGTTGTGCAATCAATTAAATTTCGTGTTCAATATTTACCTGGTTAATAATACAGATCAAATTCGGTTCCTTACATCATTGCACCAAAGCGAAACCTATCTCATCGAACTATGAACAAAAATTGAAAACGTTTTGAAGATGCCGGTGTGCCGTCAGATTTAGGTGCGGGGGGTGCTCCCGCAACGTGGGGAATTGGGGGGTCCAGCTGGGCCACGCGGACGGGTCGAAAGAGCTCGCGAAACAATCTCCAGGAGTTGGTGAGCGTCCATGAACTAGACGATAGTTCTAAAAGCTTACGAGTTCTGAGGTTTGCGAGCATCAGTGAGCAAACGTCGAAGCTTTCTAGTTAAAACAAAGAATTCAAAAAATGTATGTTATGAAATTCACTTTCTCTACTTATAAAAGACAAAATTAAGCACTATTGCATTCTTAGATTAAAAACCAAAAATGTGCTCTAACAAATCCCTACAATGTTCTATTTAACTTGTTTGTTATTTATTGTCAGCGCTCAGATATAATTTTCCGAAATAAAACACAGCAAATGACCAGGATAAACATCCTCGTAATGAAGTAAATGGATAAAGTCCCCATTAGTATTATATCCCAACGCGAACCGTTACCATGGAAACCCGACAACTCCAGACAATAATTAGTATTTTCTACCTCCTGATAAATGGCCAGCTTTTTATTAGTTCTCGTTGTATGATAAGGAAAAATCTGTGTTGGAATTAGCCTCTGGAGATAAAAAAAAACAATTGAATTTAGAAGTTCGTTTTCGCGGCATTTTATGTATGTAATTTTGTATATGTATGCTGTCCATGATTAAAAATGAAAAAAACCATATTTATTTTTTCGAGAATACAGTGACTCGAATTAGCAGAAAGTATTTTATACAGATAAAGTTTTATATAATACTGTTGCGATATTTTTCTTCTTATTATTTTTCTTCTTATTATTATTATTATTCTCCGACCCAGATTTTCTGACCTACTCGAAGGTGTAAGATATAAGATATTTCTTCTTCTTCTTCTTCTTCTTCGACCTAGACCGTCCGACCTACCCGAAAGTGCAAGGTATCTGTTTGGGCGGTCGGGACAGTCCCATTTAATTTGGACCGGAGCCTAGTGAGGAGCAGCATTCACAGAGATCGTACCTTCCTTCCCCTACAAGCAACCTCTCGGAAGGACTTATGAACCCACATAGTTACGGACCCGTCCGTACTCCGCGTGAACACGGGGACAGTTTGGGTAAAATCTGGAATTGAACTCTGCTCGTCCAAGTGTAATTCTTGCGTACTAACCTATGGGCTGTCGCTCCCCCGATATTTTTACTGCAAGAATATGATAGACTAGATGGGTGTGCCGGTCATAAAAGGGGGTAAGTTGGAAAAGATTATCTTTCATTTGTCCTCCTTTCAGCTCTGTTATCGCTTTTAATATCCACAGGCACATGCCTACCGTACACCTCCCCCCCCGTCCAATATTACTGTTTATTATGCGACTTTCTATCAAAGCATGCATACTGTACCTTCCCCTAACATGACGTAATTATTGTACTTTTCCCTATTGACCCCCAAACAAAACGTCGATGTCTCACGAACAGGGAAACACACTATATTTTGAATTAGCAGTATTAAATTAATAATTTCCTCGAAGCGATATAGATTCAAAGAAATTAGATCAGTGGAAGGAATTATTAGAAGTGGAACGATTTAGAAAAGTAGAAGACTGATACGGTTCCTGTGGTTTTTCCCCGGCCATCCAAACTGCTGCTCATGTCGTAGGACGAGTCGGACGGTCTGGGCTTTTGACAGTTCCTGTGGTTGCCACCCCATTGGATTCTGGTGTGAATTGGGTACCAATATCCCGACCATCCGAAAAGATACTTTACACTTTCGGGTAGGCCGGACAGTCTGGGTAACAAGGAAGAAAAATCCTCTACGAAGATAGACAAATTCTGCTCCATCACACGTAGCCCGATTGAATGTTCCTAAATATTCCAGCATCCATCTGGAACAAAATTCATATATATCTGCAATGTGAGAGCGATCTTAACTTTGGGAACTCCCACTATAGGCGGGTTCTGTGGGTAAGTGAATTAAATGTTCACAATAATACTCTTAAACAGTAGTGGATAAGAGTCTTTCATGTTGCTAAATATTGCAAACGAACGGAATAAGAATTATAAGCTTAGGTAGGCATTGAAACTCATTTTTCAAATTTTTGCCTAATCACAGAACTTTCATAAATTAAAAATTAAAAGACATACTCACTAAGCACTTTACTAAAGAACTGCTCACTAAGCACTTTTAAAAACTGCTTAAAGAACTAACTGCTCACTAACTTATTAAAAAACTGTTCACTAACTTATGCATGAACTGCTCACTAAGCACTTTAGTAGTATGTAAACAAGAGGATTGTGAAAATAATTTAAGTTCGCACCCTAAAATTAACAAAACTATTTTACAATTAAAAATGAAACATAAGTTTGATATTCTATGTTAATCCTTTTCTCGGTCGTTCACAACGACTAATAAAAACAATTTATGACCTCCACAAAATCTGTAATTTCTCCCAAGAAAATTGGCGATTACTTATGTTGCATTTAATGGAGAATGTGACAAAGGGAAATGACTTAACTTCGCTTTTATCATTAAAGAAGGTTGAGCACATTACGTACCGGGGCATATTTGTAATACTAATTTATACGTAGGGAATAATTTAATTGAAACCAATTTAAGAGAAAACAATTTATTCTATACATATTTATAAACTATATATGTCTAAAATAAATGATATACTCACTTATGTTTGTTTACTCATATATCTAGCTTACTCAGTTCTCTAATAATGTGTTATATGGATGCATATATATCCCATAGTATAGTAACTAATTTTCTGCTCTTGACATCTTACATTTTTATCACATGATCATAATTATCACTGTAGTAAGTTTCATTTATTTTACTGGAATTACTACTATTTGGCTACTCATTGTGAATCAACATGGTGTTTGATAAAGGTAATTAGAAATAAACATTTAACCGTTTGGATATATTAATGGAATTTATTAAAAGTACTAGATATCTAAATGTAAGTATATTAAAATCCTATTAAAACGCTGGTAGTTAAAATAAATGCTATTTTCATAGGCCAATTCAATTTATTTATGAAATTAAATAACATGATAAAAAAAAGCACTGACATTCCAGAATATCTTTTGGGTCAACAAACTACTCGTTTTAAAAGATATTTCAATAGGTGACATTTTCAAAGAGATATAACTGGATATTTAATATAAACTTACACTACTGAATCAAACGTATGTTACAATCTATGGAAAATATCTCTGTGGACAGACCCACAATTACACAAACACTTCGTAAAAATTTTGTAAAAGTTTTAATTTTTAAGTTGGCAACATTTATTTAGTGACGCTTATAGGCGCATTTAGCATATATGTAAAACTTGAAACTAGTTTGATACCATTAACATCCATAGCGTTGTTCAAATTATCAATCTCCAATATAATATACAGGGCGTCCCAAAAAAAATTAAAACGCGCTTTAATTCTTTACCAGTTGGAGATAAGTGGGCAATGCAAATTGCAAAAATGTTGAAAGTAAGGTAGGAAATAAGACTATGTTAATGAAATAGTCCTCCCATTAATTTTCAAAAAGTTACACTTTTTAAATTTTTATATGACCCCCTTAAACAAATTTGGTCAATTAAAATTTTTTAATTTTAATGCAACAAGATCATAAAAAAAACCCGTATATCTGTATCTTTAAAATTGAGCCAGTTATAGTTAATTGGAAATAGAACATTGTGAATGGAGACCCTATATCAAATAAGAAATGTAAATTTGTGACATATCACAAAAAATATAAAACTGGATGATAATGCATAGGATACCCAACCGCGTAGTGAGTACCACTGCTATATGATCTCTGCCTGTATAATGCTTTATTTAGATGCATTTGTGACAAAAAATGTTGATACATATTAATGTATTTTTGATCTAAGCAATTTCCATCGTCAATTTGTTTATGATCCCTATTTTCACTGATGAAACAGCCTTTTACATGGTACGGAAAAGTGGCATAAGTCAGATTTTTTCCTTTATAATAATTCAATTGATTTTAAAGATACTAATATGAGGTTTTTTTAATGATCTTGTTGCATTAAAAATAAAAATTTTCTGATTAACCAAATTTGTCTAAGGGGGTCGTATAAAAATTTAAAAAGTGTAACTTTTTAAAAATTATTGGGGAGACTATTGCATTAATTAAATTAATGGCATTGGCGTTCCAATCTTTTTGGGACACCCTGTATACTACCACCATTGTACCGTGAATTATCCCTATTTTCCCATGGAAAATTATGCTATGAAAATCTTGAAACTCGTGTTCTAATCTGAAGAATTACTAAACATCTTATCTAGTTTTATTGTCTTATCTAGTTTATCTGCATAAAAATGCATATAATGTTAAGTGCATTTGTTCTTAAGTCATCGTGTTACGCCTCACAGATAAACACAGAAACATAAAACATACAAACATAAAAAACACAAACATACCGACACACACACACCATATAGACGTATTTCTTTCCATGAAGTTGGTTTAAGGGGTCTTGAAATACTTCAAAATTCCAAATTCTAAAATTTTCGAGAAAACAATTGCTTCTGTATACAATAGTTCGAGGACGAAAAAATCGTTGATTGGTATTCAAGAATCTTAATACATAGAAATCGATCGATATCTAATATTCATATTTCTTATATTTTCACAATTTCCTCTTATATATACTACATATTTTGCCAAAAACATCTAAAGTAAAATGTCCCGTCTTTTTTTTTCGGTCAATCGAAACAACCAATAAAATCCATTCACGACTTTACTAAAGACCCTAATATTTCCCCCAGAAAGTCGGTGATTACTTATACTACGCAAAATGAGAAGTCAGACAACGGAAATTTACGAACTGGTGTTTTATTCTCAAAGCACTTTATGCAATCAATTACCTTAGTTTAGGTAATATGAACGTTACGATGGAATAATTTTTGAGCTGCCAAATCCATGATAGCAATTTATTTTATACTCAAAAATGTCTTTGTTTTTTATTTTCCCTGCAATACATGGCAATGCATAGGGAAAATATTGGAATCATGTCGAAAATTTCAACTCGAGTTTTCGACGGATCTACACGCTTCGAGACCTCTAGAATACGAAAAAACTATTTTAGCGTGACGTCTGTGTGTGTGTCTGTCGGTCGGTCTGTCAATGCATATATCCACTCTAACTCAAAAACTAATGGACCAAATTTCATAAAATTTGGTAGGTAAGTCACTTGGGTGTGACCCTGGTTCTGATTAGTGTTTGGTACGATTCGTAAAAACAGAAACCGCCTTTTTTTGCGAAATGGCCTGTAAAACTTTCATTTATCCACTCTAGCTAAAATACTGATTGACCGAATTTCACAAAATTTGGTAGATCAGGGTACTCTGGTGCTGATAAGATTTTGGTATGATTCGGAGATGAAGAACCCGCCTTTTTTTACGAAATGACCCGCAAAAATCGTCAACATCTTAAATTAAAAACTACGTATGCTCAAATATATCCATAAAATGCTTTTTATACGTAATTTTTGATGGTGAAAAAAATAAGACCAACCCAATTACACTAGGTTTAACCGTTCTCGAGATATTTTAGTTCTCTACGCCACCTTTGAAAATAAGTCCAGTTACCATATGAGAACGGAAATTGAATTAAAAGTGAATTAAATTTAATTAAAATAAAGATAATTTGAATAGAAGTCTGCAGGGAAAGTCAGGTGCTGCCCACATCAGATTTTTTATGTTCATTATAATTATTTGTATCTAAAATAATATTCATAATAGAAAACTTCATATTGTCTAATTTTTGCACTTCTGTATAAGATTTTAACAATCTTCTCCTCATATATCATCTATATATTTTGCCAAATTAAAATGGCTTTATAAATTATTGAAGAACAGAATCATGCTTTCATTAAAAATCTGCTTTATATTTGAATACTATTATACTATATGGCGTTTCATGACATAAGCAATTACTTTTTCCTTTTGTGGTAATCACGTAGGAAGAGAAAAGCAACAGCAACGTTACATAAGAATAAATAATCAATTATTCCTGCTAATGCAAAGATTTGGCAGTGAAATATATAATTTCCTTACATTATATATTTCATTTATATTATGAAGGCTGTCACATTAAATTATACGTATTATGCTTCAGATTAAACGTCATAATACTTTTTTACAGGGATTCCTTACTATTTTACTTGGTAGGAAGCCTTAAGCTAGCCGCTACTTTTCCAGAAGTAACTTTGATAATTTTTGCAGATTGATAATTATAATTTTGCAGGTTATGCAGGTATGCTTAAGGGTAAATATCTCACTTTGCCGCCGAGTTTAATTTTAAAAAGTGTATACTAGAGGCCGCTGCTTTTATTCGCTCAGGCAAAGTCATATTTTTATGAATAGACCTATCGGGTAGACTTATGGCCATTTCCTTACAAAACTATTGGGATGAATAAGAACTTTCAAAGAAACCCTGTGTGTGTGGGCGTGCGTGCTGTACAGGCTAGTGGTTAAGCACTGTGAGGACCCCAGTTCAATTCTAGGCTCATTCCAAACTGCCCCCGTGTTCACGCAGAGTACGGGCACATTAAATATGTTGGTCTGAGTCCTTTTGAGAGGTTCATGGTAGGGGAAGGAGGGTCCGGTCTCTGTGGATGTTGTCTCCACTGGGTTCTGGTCTAACTTCAGTGGCACCGTCTCGGTCATTCAATCAGATACCTTACACCATCGGGTAGCCGGCCGTCCAAACAGATACTCAAGTCCTCTGGATGAGTCGGACGGCCTGGGTCTTCAACACCTTTGGTAGGTCGGACGGTCTGCGTCGAAAAAAAGAAGGTAAAGAACCATGTGCAGGAAATTCCCCTATAAGCGGAATTTGTCCGTATAATTTAGGCAATTATTTAAACTGTAAAGGTGTTGGAATGAACACTCAGTCATCTTTTGATAAAAACAAGAAGTTTATTCTTAAACTGTAAAATCCATAAAGTAAACGCCATTAACGTAATTTACAAAAAATAAATCAGAAGGTACATGATCCACCTTTTCTACCATCGTCTGCATCCACACGCGCCACGCTCTACGTACCAACTCTGATCGTCTCTTTCCTAATTCGAAACTTTTTATAATCTGGTTGCCAGCACTCTCTGCCATCCGCAATCTGCGCGACTGCCATTTCAATTTAGACTCTTCTTTCCCAGGGGAAGAAATTTCTTGAGAAATAAGAAGTCAAGAATAGAAATTGCTAATCCTTACAATACGACCGGAGGAATATAGCTGATAGTCACTGTATGGGAAGATTAGTTCGGAGTCTTTTTTTATATGTGTGACGTTTACAGTTTATTCCGGAATCGCCACACTGTTTACGAATATGTGGCAGGTACTTAGCACCACCCTAAAACAAACTTTTCGAAGAGAGAGAATGCAAGGCAGAGGGAGAAAGCATATCAAAAGACTCTAAATGGACAGAATTGTCTAGTACATAGCAGCTTGTAGGAGCAACTTAGAAGAACTAGATTCGATGCCCGGTTTTCTCAACTACTGTTTTGACCGTATTCTTGTTTAAAAAAATAACACGATATCAAAATGTTAGTTACAATATGTCTCCATGAATTATTAATTTAATTTAACTATGTGTCAAAATAACTATCTACTGGCTTCGATTTCGCAATGCGATAAATTCTCTTGTTTGAGTTTTATTCATACAAATGCGAAATACAGATAATCACGGAATAATTACAACTGTGTTTCCCTGAGAGGCTTATCATAGGATTCTATTATTCAGCAGTATTAGTCAGTGCCTTTTCTGATCAGTTGCTCATGCAAGGAATACATCATTTCTATATTATAAATAAATGCATTATGTGAATGGTTTGAATTAGTTTGAGAACGAAATATACTGCTTGGAATGTTGTTAGTACGTAATAGGTAATCGGAAAGTTTAATTTTTAAATCTGAAGGTAGGACGTAATTTGTCGGCTCTGTCGTAATTCTTACATATTCCGACATGTTTTCTTACATTAAAAACTCAATTAAGAATTATTCTAAATTTAATTTCAACTCCAAGTTAATTTTAATCAACACTCTTAGTCTTCCCTATGTTTAATTACGTTGTGTAGATAGTTTCTTTATTTTGTTTTAATTTTGCGAGAGAGCCGACATTTCCAAAATGGCATCTTTCGTTTCTCTATAAATTGTATTAAGAAAATTAATTCAGAAGTCAATAAATGTTTTTTTATTGTTATTTTCGTTTCTATCGACCTCTGTGTTTTTTTGCTTTAAAATTCGATTATTTTTTATTTTTCTCAAAGAATTTTTTAACATATAGTATGTTCCGTTTCCCAATGTGAGATAAGCTCGATTGATGGTAGAGTAGGGCAAAATACATTTTCAATGTATTTTGCCCAGCATTGAAAATGTATTTTCACATTGTACTTATGCATTGTACAAATGTATTTATACATTGAAAATGTATTTTCGATACAAAATACATGGGTTATAGGACATAAAATACAAAATACTTTTCGAATTAAAAACAATTCGAAATACAAAATGCATGTATTTTCAAAATACATTCAAAATACAAAATACATTTAAAAAAAATTAAGCATTGTTGTGTATTGGACTAAATTGAATTTTCTACGCAAAGCAAAATTTGCCTATACATTTTATTGGAAATAAACAAATCTCATGTTTGTTAAATATTAATGTGTTGTATATTAATGACATTTTAAAAATATTAGAGCGTATTGTAAAAATATAACTAAACTTATAAAGATGACTAAATTCTCTGAAATTTTAAATCTCCAAATTACTAAATTAAAATAAATGAATCTATGATGAGAACATATTTTATATAACAGACAAAAATATAATAAAATATCTGATGTGACAGCACATGCCCTACAGACTCAAATTTATTTTCTCTTAATTTCTTTATTAATTGAGTTTAATTGCACAAAATAACGCGCATAATTATTTCAAATTACACTGACTTTGCAATTTTTTAGCAATTTTCATTTCCATTTAATAACTGGATGTATTTTCAAAACCGGCGTTACAAAAATGCAAAAAGCTAAAATATCTCTAAAACGGCTAATCCTACAGTAATAGGTATGGTCTTATTCCTTTCAACGTCAAAATTACGTATAACATAAGCATTTAATTGCCACATTTAAGCATACATAATCCTTTATTATGGCTTTTGACGATTTTTGCGGGCCATTTCGCAAAAAAGGCAGTTTTTTTATCCCGCATCGTACTAAATTCTAATCAGAACCAGGGTAATCCACAAGTGACTTATCTACACAATTTTGTGAAATTTGGTCTATTAGTTTTTTAGCTAGAATGAATACAATCATTTTTTTACTGACCATTTCGCAAAAAAAGCAGGTTCTTATCCCTGAATCATACCAAAATCTAATCAAGACCAGATTACCCACACGTGATTTACCTATAGAATTTTATGAAATGTGGTCAGTTAGTATCTGAGTTAGAGTGCATACATACATTGCACACACAGACACACACACATACACACACACACACACGCGCGCGCGCGCGCTAAAAGAGTCACGCTAAAAGAATGTTTATGTGTTCTAAAAGTCTCAAATCGTGTAGATCTTTCGAAAACTCGAGTTGTGATTTTTGCCATGATTCCAATACTTTCTCTGATGTATCAAAGTAAAATCAAGAAATTTATGAAGAAACCTTCATACGTTGGTAAGTGGTTCATACACTTTATTTTTGACAGAATTGTAAGGCATTTTAATTCTCATTTGCACACATATTTTGTACCGTCATATAAATTTTCAGAAAAACCGGAGCTAATATCTCAAACTCTAAATGAAAACCCTTAGTTCAGTGCTTTTGAACGTGTGTTCCGCGATCGTATTCCAAGGGTTCCGTGATAGTTTTATGTAAATTTTCTTAATAGAAACATGAGTAACATTTGAATGCATAATTTGGACCACAAAGGACTTTTTCTCACTTTGGGGTTCTACCATAAAATTAAATTTCAAAAAGGTTCCACTACCAGAAAAGTTTGAAAAACACTGCCTTAGTGAATCCTGTTACAATCTCTAGAATTCGCCTCTGAATCCATATCAGTTATCATCTAAGTTCTATCTATATCCAATCTTAAGAAATCCGTTTCAATTTTTGCTAAGAATTTCGTTTTAACCAGAAGTGAAAAGGACTCAATATGGAAATCCTTACTTAATCCCCGATCTCCCCAGAATTTTATGGTGAATCCATATCAATCATTATCTCTTATCTACAGCGAATTCTGAGAAATAGATGTTTTAAGGAAAAATTTTAAACCAGAATTGGAAAATTAACCGGATGTAAGAACTCTTAGTGAACCACCCTACTTCCTCTAGAATTGGATGCGAAACCCTTATCATCAGTTATATAGGCTCTAGCTAATTTTGAGATATTAACATTTCAAGTAAAGTGACAGTTTTTGAACTGGAAGTGAGAAAGAACCGGAAGTAGAAATCCATAGTGAACCTCCAACCTCTCAGAAATATAATGCTAGCTTCAAATCAGTCATCAACTGAGTTCTATGTATAGCAGATCCCAAGAAATATATGTTTCAAGAAAACGAACAGTAGGGAAAATTTTGCCAACAATAAAACTCATAATATAGAGCAACCTCAATTAAACGAATGTTACGGGACTAACATAACTACTTGTCAAATCGATATACTACTGCTTAAAACTAAAATTTTACCTTTAAATGAGTTTTAAAATCTTTTGGGCTTCAAAAGTCCCATTTATTACGACATATTTTAGTTTCCATAATTGGCATTCTGCCTTACGTTTTCATTGACATCAGTAGATATTATTTTAACACATTTCCCATCTTTTACTGCACACAGTGAACATCATAATCCATTAATTATCTAAATGCATTTGCATAAGTAATGCAGCAGTATCTTCGATCGTTTCTCATGTTTTTGTAATAAGTAACTACTTTGCATATCCTTAAGTTACTTAAAATATAATAATGCACAACAAGTCTCGAATTGCCTATGTTACTGTTTTCACAAAGAATGAAACTTTAAGCTTTCGTCTTGCCCATTTTCTTTAAATATATAGACTGGAAGGAGCTATCTGTGACAATATTTTCACATATTTTGATACATAACCCTGGGAAAAAAGGGAATGGTGTAAATATATTGAAATGTATACTATGTTTTGTGATTTATGTTTATAGCTAGGCCTTTGCACAGACGAAATTGGGATTTTTTGGCGCCGTTGGGTTGTGTGCGCACTGACATGGATTGTAAATATTCAGAGATTTAATTGCAGCAAAATGTCAAAGTTGAGCTACAAATCTTTGAAAATTTATAGCCCTGTCAGGTGTGGCTCGCGTCGGGGTACCTCCTTGGGACCACCCGTTTCTCGAGAATGCCCTCTGGTTTTTGTTTTTTAGTGGAACGCATAAAAAAATGAGCGTCGCTTCTAGACCAATGGTGAAGCATTTTTGGACCTCCTCTTTTTTTATAGCGTTTGGGAACAGCGAATGAGAGTTGGGGGGATTTCCTCCCTGTTTTGTGTCGTTCCCCTTGTTTGTAAAGTTGAAAGTTTTAGAAATTTGAAAAAAGGCTCAGACGCAATCTGAGTTTGATGGAGAAAGTTCTCCTGGGTTCCTTTTGAGCACTTGCGCTAGGAACACATCCGGGCCACGAAGTAGGCGGCACTTGACGACATTTGTAGTGCGGCAGTTTCTGCAAGTTCACAGAACCGGCGCATGTTACCTAATCAGGGGTTACAGACTCTAGGGTAGTACATGTATTTTCCAGAAACAGCTTCTGTTATTTGCAGCTGTGGTAGAGCTTAGTAACAGCTAATTTTAGAACGGTTTCGACCATTCTCAGCCAAATCTTCACTACGCAACTACGTGTACGGAGTGTTGGCGTAGCATCAATCCCGGGATCCTAGGCAGCAGACTAATCTCTACGAAAACGTATATATTTGGCAAAGCCTGTACGCATGCTCACTCAAGAGCCGCTGGGACTGAAGCCAAAATTAAGAGGAGGAGAAGGAAAGTGGACGGTGTGCCCATCTCCAAAAAATACTTGGCAAAAATTTTCGTCACCTGATGACACGCAACTGTGTAATCAGACTGGCAGTGTTCCCATGAACTATTCAAATAAATGAATAAACATTCAGTTAATTGTGCCACCCTTTCCTACGTGCAGAGGTCAGCTACAGCACTCAGTGAGAGTCCTATGTATGAAGGTATGGAAATTATATATTGATTTTAAAATGTATACATGAATGTTTAAGTAACTGATGTAATCCAATAGTGTAAGGGCAAGGTTATGCTAAATGGGTGGTTTTTTTTGCAAAATTGAATATATATATATTGTGTTCTTAACAAAAGTAATTTAATTACAAATTTGGATTTTTATAAATATGCAAATTAATGCAAAATAAACTGTGCACCCCGAGGTCAAGTTTAGGTAATTTGGGAACTCTTTTGTAATTGTGTATTTGTATATTAATGTTTAAAATTGAGATTTCATGTGTTCTATAAATAAATTGTAGTTGGCCACAAAAATGGGAGTGATTATTTTGTTGTAGTAAACGCAATGTAATTTGGTCCAATCGGACCCCACTATACTTTAACGCGCTTGAGCATGGTGGAACTATTTGGTGAGTATCTTTAATGTATTTATGTGTTTAAGTTTATTGTATTTATGTGTAAAATTCACCTCACCACACTATCTACCAAGCAACATCATTATATAAATTCAATATGAACATAAAGTTTATAACAGAAATTATATTTATCAAAGGCTAGTACTGTCCACAGATACTAAACATTCAACTCATTAACATCTTTATCAGAGCCAGGTTGAAAACAGATGTTTAGATAAACTCCGAGACATGAAATCAATGACTTGACAAAATGCAGAATAGGAGTTTTCTCCTTTGCGAATTGTTCGTCTGCAGTTTAGGTACGATAGTTGTTGGAAATCTGAAGAATTGTATTTTGAGTATTTTGAAAATAGAAAATACGCTGAAAATGTATTTTACAAATACATTACCAAAATACTTTGATTTTTTCAGTTTGAAATACAAAATACAAAATGAAATGTATTTCAAATACAATTTTCGATACTGCCCAACTCTGGTTGTTAGGACGACATTTAAAGTAGCTTGTGTGACTTGAATGTGAGGACTCGTTTGTAACGTGGCGAGCCATTTACATTTCATATTCCCAGATGTAAGGAGGTGTATTGATTCTTGCGTCCGGTTGACGAAACGAAATTATTCGTCTGCCTCCTATACTCTGTAGTGGAGTTAATTGCTTCAGATTAATTAATGTCCCGAGCGTTCTGTTTTATTAACGCTTGAATTCGAGTGATTTTGATGACTAACAGTCTAATATAAAACTATATATATATATATATATATATATATATATATATATATATATATATATATATATAAATATATATATATATATATATATATATATATATATATATAAATATATATATATATATATATATATATATATATATATATATATATATATATATATATATATATATATATATATATATATATATATTACTTTTTTTTACATCATCTTACTTTTTTTTCAACATCAGCCTTACTATTGTTAGCCCCACTTTTTTGTAGCTCTCTTTGTATATTATTAATTTTTCTTACCTTTTGGCATTATTGTTTAGCATTTCTTACGAATGACAGCAGTAGATTATTTCTTTTTTCTTTGCGAATGGCAACAGTGGTCTCTTCATTCAGGGTTCCAGGGTTCGACTGTTTCGGGCATATTCTGTGCTTTTTCCAGGTATTCATGTTTTCTTGCTTTTTCCTTCTTTATGTATGTTGTCCATGAAGAAATAGTTTATAGATATAACCTATCTATTTCTTCAGAAACATGCATCTTTTGTGTTTGCCTCGACAAAATACTTGGAGCAGAAGAAGAGTTTTGCGAAGTCCATTTTTAAGGCCTAGTTCTTGTCCACGTGTATAGTAATAATGCTTGATTTTTTTTATGTTTTTCTATTATCAATTCCATACCATTGAAATTTGTTGATTTTCTTTAACTCGATGACTCGTATTTTGTATTTTTTTCCATTTGATTGAAGATTTGCTATTTTACACTTTTATTTTGTGGGTGTTTTAGAAAGTTAGGTTTATCGAGTTGCAGCTTCTCACTTTCCTTTCATTGGATCTTCAAACTAGTATTACATATATATATATATATATATATATATATATATATATATATATATATATATATGTGTGTGTGTGTGTGTGTGTGTGTGTTTTCATACATAGAAAATTGTTTCTTTTAAAATGCGGTAATGAATTTTCTATTTATGGATTCTGAAGAAATAAATATCCATCTATATTCAGTTCGAAAATTTTACTTAAATAGAATAATATAGTTCAACTTGACACATGTGGAGCAATAGATACAAAATCACAATACTACAAAGCAATAACACTAAAATTGAAAACTGAACATCGCTTAAAAATATTTCGTTAATGCATTATTTGTGTAATGATATTCTTTTCCCCCCAGCCATTTCGTACGTATCTATATTTAATACATGAATCTGTCAATCAATACATTGAGCAAAGCACCCTTTCAATCTCTTATCACGTAACTCTTCTGTTCCTGTGAAATGGATTTGACGAGCACTCAGCAAGTGCAGAACGGAATTAGACAGATAAAGGAAATTGGTTGTGGCATCGGCTTCTCAATTCTTTTCGCAGAACGTGAACTTTGAGCTCAGAATATTGACCACTGAATTTTGTATTATGGCTACTTTCTAAAAGGCATTTTGAAAGATTATGGCGTGTTGCGTGCATTAATGGCTTTCGTGATGGTTTTTGTGTTGCAGGATTTAGTTTTTGTATTTAATACGCTAAACATTTAAAAAAGGAATGCATTTTTATTTTATTTTCTTGCTATGAACAGTATATGTAAAAAAAAATTAGTTCGAGTTGTAGGAGCCACTTCGTTGAAACAAAGTTGGAATTTTATCCCGATCTTGCTCAATGGTTAGAGCAGTAATTCCCAACTTATTGTGTTTGGTGAACCCTGTAAATAATTCGTAAAATATCATGGAATCCTTAAGTGACTGACATATGTTAGGCTTAATAATAATACTAAATTATAATACTAATAATATTAGACTTAATAAAAATACTAACATCTGCTTTTGAATAAAATAAAACAAAATATTTATTGTATATTTTTATTTATTAATTGCTATTACTGAAACCATGACAAATAATTTTGTTTTATATTTGACTTACTAAATAAACAGTGTGTTTATATATTGTAATGATTGTGTGCTAATAAAATTGTTAAAAAACAAACCAAGTTGCAATTTTTTATTTTTTTTTTATACGTGCTCAGTTTCATGTGAATGTTTAGAAAAATGTATGTTAACTGAATTGAAATTTTTTTATTATTGTTTGTCTTTTTTCTCAAAATTTTTATCTGACAACCCATACTATTACAACTAACAGTAGTTGACGGGAGTGCTGATAATGTTCATTTCTGTCAACTAAATGACTTGCTGCTACAAAAAATTTCCGCTTCAACAAAATTTCTTTTCCCAAGCAAACTCTTGTTGATGAAATTTTAACTATATATCAAATATCTAACCGAGTTGAACTTTCAAAACACTTCATTGTTTTATGACTATTTTTATTTTTCTTTAATCAATTACAGAAAAAGTTGGCAAGTTGTACTTTTTTCTGCAAGCTTTTATAAATTCTCATGGAACCCCGAGAATAGGTTCGCGGAGCCCCAGTGTTCCAAGAAACCCCGGGTGCGAATCACTGGGTTAGAGCTTCGACCAGAGATATAAGTAGACTGAGCATTGCTATTCAGAAGAGATTGAAAACGTGACCACTGCATGTATCACGTGACTTAGGGTCGAACACTGGCAGATTTGGCGACTTGTTGCCGTGCTTGGCGCTATAAAATAATTTTTTGTACTGGAGTAAAACAGTGCTAAATACGTCTGATGTATTTCAAAATGCATATTGTTTAGGTTTTAACTAATCAAATTCCATTAATCACACTAGCATGAAATTTGGCATGTCGTTGTCTTTTGTGATATATTTTAATTTCCTAGTTAGAAGGTCCAAATTTAGTATTTCGTTGTCTTTTACGGTATATATTGATTTCTTGTATTTTGAGTCTTATCGGGCTAGCCCATCCTGGGCCCGCCATAGATATATACTCATTATGTGGGAATAACTCGAGATCCGTTGTATCTAGAAAGATCATATCATATTTAGCATGATTATCTTTCATGGTATATTTTAATTCATTGGATTTTGAACCTTACCATCCGAGCCCGTACAGGAACTGTTAAGAGTAATGCACTGAAGAATAACTTAATGTTATTCTAAGGAAAAACTCGGGAACCGGAGCAAACATTTTGTATGGTGTTGTCCTTCATATATTTAAGTTACATACAACTAATAAAAGGGTGTATTTGAAAAGTTGTTTTTTGTTTGTTTTTACTTGTTTTCAATTCAATTAATAAAATCATCAGTGAAATTGCCCTTAATTTCGAAAAAAAAACATTAATTATATTATTTAAGGTTGTTGATGTTTAATATTAATGCATCAACATTTTAATAATGAATAAAAATCCTGTATAAACTTTGAGATTTTATAAGTATACATTTACAGAGCTACCATACCATTTAGTATTATAAAAGTGCCACTAAAATTAATCTTTTACTTCAGTAAACGTGTATGTTTAACAAAATACTTTTTTTTTTAGTTTTTGTATAAACGAAGTGCAAAATTGCCTCAATGCCAATTTTCAAATTTAGAAATATAGCTGAGCAATATACAATTCTATATAACTATTCAAAATCTTGAATATTATTTCCAAATTATGCAACAGCTACTTTATATTCCTTGCCCCCCCCCCCCCCCCCCCAAAGAAAAAAAAATGTTTTTAAAGATATTTGGACACAGTGTTATTATAATAAACCAAAATGCTGCTTGCAAGACATTAACTTGCAACTTCTTAATAAAATAGCTTTATTAGTTCATAACACCCTGTCAAATGCAGAGAACGGGTTGGGCAGGAATATACATTTTAAAATATTTCTCAGTCCTCAAATTTAGAAATATAGCTGAGCAATATACAATTCTCGATAACTATTCAAAATCTTGAATATTATTTCCAAATTATGCAACAGCTACTTTATATTCCTTGTCCCCCCCCCCCCAAAATAAAAGAAAAAAAAATGTTTTTAAAGATATTTGGACACAGTGTTATCAGTTACTGAAATTAAAATTTTCCCCGACAATTTTTATGATTGTAAGGTTATGCATATCCGTGCGCATGGTTTTAATATTAAATTGGTTTCCTTTTGCAATTGATTCCCTTATAGATACATTATTAAATAAATATAAAAGAAAATACAAACAATAGGCTATAAACTTTATTATATGTCCAATTCATATATAACTAGTAATCTGCATACATAAAATTTAGGTCATATGTATTAAGTATATCATATCATCACATACATAAAATAAAGAAGCAATTAATTATAACAAAAGAAGTT
This sequence comes from Amaurobius ferox, assembly GCA_951213105.1. Lineage (NCBI taxonomy): Eukaryota > Metazoa > Arthropoda > Arachnida > Araneae > Amaurobiidae > Amaurobius > Amaurobius ferox. The sequence goes on from OX578139.1 coordinate 29,207,698, forward strand.
TAACAGAATCAGAAAGCAATTTAGACTACACACATTTAAAAATGTTTTTAAAGAGATACAAAAAAGGAAATGCAAGACCAATTTTTCACCAGTTTACTTGCTAAAAATGTTTTGGAAAATGCCATCCTTTAAAAATTAAAATTAATGCAATACAAATGTTAAAAAAGTTCCTAGCCACTAAAATTGAGCAAGTAAAATATGTGTTCTACATTTAATGTATAATACATGGTTTTCTACTGATGTATTCTACAATGTAGAAAACACTAATCATTTTACTTTTAAGTAATATATTAAAACTTAAGAATGTATATTTAAAAATATTAACATATTTTCAATGTTCAAGATAAAAAAACTATAACATTGCCATTTTATAATTTTATTATAATTAAATACATATTTTCACCGAGTGAATAATAATTCCGATACTTAATTCCAGAAATCTTTAGTTACTTAGTGATAAAATAGGCATAAAAACATTGTCAGGAGAAAAGAGCATGAATTAGTAAACAATCCAATTTGGCGTAGAAAAATATCGCCAAGAGAGAAAACTAGGCCTATTAAAAGTTCACGTTCATTTTATTTTTTTTCTCCTAATTTTAAGCATTTATAGAGGTTCAGTTTATGGAAGTACGGAAATATATATAAAATATTTTATTTTAAAAATTATTACGAGGCTATACATTATTTACAAAGCCAGAAAATCTACTTTTATTATAGTACGTCATGGTCGCACTTGCCAATTAACTCGTTATTTTATATAAAATATGTTTTAAAATGAATGAAAATGACTTACCTGTGAAACGTAGTGTCTCCACCTTTGATGAACTTTGAAGTACATCCATATGCAGCGCAGGACATTACCATATTTTGCTGAAAATTAAGCCCAAACGTGCGACAGGACTTCTCGCTTTTGAAAACGTAATGCAATTGCAATGGAAGGAGAGGTGCGCGAGAAAATATGCGCGTACGGGAGTGCATAAGTCATGTGACTTAGTTCAGTGGTCAAGAAAAGGTTGCCGTAAGTCTCTCTACTTATATCTCACCTCGATGGGTTAGAGCATCGACAAACCAGTTCATTGACTAATAGTCTAACCAGTTTATCCAGCTCGTAGTCGGATGGAACAGTGCGACATTTGCAATGGTACCCTAGAATGTTAACCCTGCAGGTTACATGTGTGTTAGCAGACGACTCTGCTTCTGCCAAAGACTATCGATCGAAAATGCTAGGAACCTGTGCCCGAATTATAAGTTCGGAGTGGAAGCTAGTTGAAGCTAGCTTTGCTACCCTATAATTTCGGTCTTGTAAGTACGGGGTCCCGAGTTCGGGACCAAGAAACATTACGTCTTACAATGATGACCCTGGACGTACGTGCGAGTACGCACCTTCTCTCTCCAACGATCTCAACACGAGATGGCAGCACCACGCTGAGCCAGAGGCGCCGACCACTCCTTTCCCGATTGGCTATGACTGACGTCACGATACCGCACGCTGAGGTACGGCACGCCTCCCGGCTATTCAGCCCCTCGACTGAGTTTCGGATGAGGACAAGCGGGGGGTTTTCTGGGTGGTCCTCCTCCTCGCCGAAATTCAATAGGGGCTTCCCATCAAGGTGTGGAGTGTGTGGCTGCAGACGACTCTGCTCCTGCTAAAAGACATCGATGCTAGGAATCTGTACCCGAGTTATAAGTTCGGATTGGAAGCTAGCTTTTGCTCTAACCTTATAGTGTCGGTCTTGTAAGCACTGGGTCCCGAGTTCGGGCCTGGCATGGGACCAGACGCATCAAACCCTGCACATGCAATGACGATGAGACTCTGAAAATCACTTTGTTACGATTTCTCAGGGGTCTTTGTGAATAATGGCGTCAGTTTCAACATCATGACCACTTTGAATGCTAGCCTGGATAAAAGAGATCAATTAATGAGACGCTCCCCCTGTAAATAACAATATTCATAGACAGGATTCGCATTTATTATTTGCATGTCAGCATAGAATACACGATTTGGAATAAGCAATGGCAGCAAGAGAAATCGTTATTCCGATTTCACAAACCTCATTTATCCATCCATGAAATATGTTACCTACAATAGGATCATAATTATGGATTTAAAAGTAGGCCATCAACGATCTATATGTTATATTGAACTACTTTTTTCGTGTATAATTTGGTGCTTTAAAATTGATGTCAGTCAGTGATGTTACTTATTCAATTTGAATTAGTTCTGAGATCATCGATTGTGAATTGGTTATCGTATAGCAATTGATATTCCTCAGGAGGAGATGCAGCCACTTTTATTTATTTAATTATATATTATTTAAATAGCATTTAATTCATAATGCATATTCAATTTTAATTAAAATGAAGGTCAATTTTAAATAGAATTCTATTAAGAATTTTATTTTAAGTTAATTATTTTTCAGATTATTTTTTTATTTTCAATGTAAATGCCACAGTATCGAATTCAGTTATCAATATAATCATTTAATTTTTGTTTTGAGATCTGATTTGGCGATCGCGCAATGATTATAAATATATATTGATTTGCATTAATATATATTGATTATTCCCAGAAATCGCCAAGAGCTGGCTATTCGACTTGAGATTGGGCTTGATAAAGGCTCAAGGTTGAAGATTGGCTATTCGAAGGCTCAAGGCGAATAGCCAATCTTCAAATTTCGAATTTTTGTCTTTAAATATGTGGATTTTTTAACTTTTGTTAATCCTCGCCTCTGTTTCTGGTATGTATGTTTCTTTTATCATCCTCTGTATTTGTAGCTAATTTGCGCACGGGAAACTGAATTGAAGTGAATATAAATCCCTTTAATTTAGGTTTTCAAACTTATATATATATATATTTATATATAATATATATATATATATATATATATATATATAAGTATTTACAAGTTTGATAATTTAAGCTGTTGAGGTTGATCATGTATACACGTAGTGAAAGAAGAAGGGTTCATGCCGCATGGTAATACAAATTTTCTTAATGTTTCCTATCTTCAATTTTTGATGCCTGTAGTCTGAGTTAGAGTATTTACAGTAATGTACTATTGCTCTATCTGAAACAGGCATGTGTTTGGATTAGTTAGAGTTAAATACTCAGACCTGAGGAGGAATTTAATTCTGACTAAACATCGAATTTGGGCTGGTGCTGTTCTCTTCTCTTATCGGCATTATGGCCGTGAATTTCCTTCTATGGTGATGTTAATATTACTTGAATTTTTTATTATTACATATTTTTTATTATTACATATTTTATTATTACATATATATATATATATATATATATATATATATATATATATATATATATAAATAATGAAAATTATGTCTATAGTCGGTTGCCAACATGAATATTTGCACAGAAAATGTTTACAGGATAGTTATAGATAGACCATTTCCAACATAAAAGTTTTCTCTGAGCACATAACTCAAACATGTTACCCAACTATTCATATCAAAAGAAGCTACTAATTGAATTATTTCGCTTCCTATACTTATTACAATGCCTGTATTATTTATTTAATTAGAATATCCGTTTTGGTGTATTATATACACCAAAGCAGAAAATGAATATGTCAGGTTTTAACGTGCACGTAAAAATACATAGTCGGTGTACTAATACATTTATTTCAAATGCTGCTTTGCCCACAGAAACATTTGTTGCAACCATAGCATAATATAGTTTAAATGCTTCCGAAAATTCTCTATTTAATTGCATCAGAATAATACAGCACGTGCATATCATTAATTCCATTGTTACAAGCCGGAATAAATTACCTGTTGTTACAGTGAGAGGACATTGTTTAGAAAGGAATAAAATTTTGTAATCCTTCTTGGATTATTATGAGAATAACATCAAGGATTACTATAGAATTTCGTCTCGAAGATTAGTTCTTTATTTGGGTGTATTAAAATATTCTTGCTTGATTAATTTTCTAACAAAACATAAGTAATTAAGGAAATGAAAAAATATTTTCGTTGAAATAAAACTGCTGTAGTTTATTAAATGCATTTTTAAGCAGAAGAAAGTTGTTCACAAAAGCTTGCTGATTATGTGTATTGTTAAATTTGGATAACGTTAACAAGTTAGTCCACCAATTCTAACTGCTGTGCTTGCTGATAGTAGAATTCAAAGTAGTAAATAAATTGACAATATAATTTAGAAATTGAAAGCTGGCTACGTGGGTGTGACTGAATTTAACAGTTCCCATAGAAGTTCGTAAAGCAGTAGCATATAGCAGTTTGCCGGCTGCTATTGCATATTATCAGCTTTTACATGCTGACAGCTACATAATAAGCTCGATACTGGTCCACCGATGTTGATAACGGCAGTGGAATTATATTTAAAATTTATTTCGTATTTTGTGGTTATCATTTCGTATTTTGTGGCGTCCGAACGCCAATGTCTGCAAAGGGGGATCGAACTGTTTGGGATAGGGTATGTCAAATACCTGTCTTTTTGGGAGGTACTTCGTTTGGGATGACGCTGTCCCACCCGTAAGCAAAATGTTAACGTTCAATAAATTAGATGTCTAGAGTCAATAAGAAGATGATCATATTGATTAAAAGTAGTCATATTTGGAGACCTTCAGTCCATTTTGTGTAAATTTTTCTGTTTAGATATAGTGCTAACAATTGTCTTATTATGTGCGCCTGCAAAAGTATGTCTGCATTACCATTAATTCCATTACGCAGACTATATTTTCAGATTATAGGTCTATATACTATTTCATTAACTATCTTTCCATTAAAATCGCCCCTAATAATTTTGATATTGGTTTGGGGGCAGTTATACATAGTATACGTCATCTAGATTTTTATAGAAGGAGGCCTTTTCATATTCATATTACTTTCCTTATATACATAATGTATAAGGAAAGTATTGTGACGGGGTCGAAAATTCAAATTTGAGTTTTCAACGGGAGAGCACGTTTCAAGCATCCCTAAGCACGAATAAAACATTTTTGAAGTGATGTCTGTGTGTGTGTGTGTGAAAGTATGTGTGTGTGTGTGTCAGTGAGTCTGTGGAGACAATAACTGATGAACGAATGGACCGATTCGAACGAAATTTGGTATAAAAATCACAATCCATAAACACTGGAAGCCTATTGTTTTTATATGCAATCAAATGTTCAGAACCCCCCTAAATTTTTGAGTGAAATTTTGAAAAAATCGTTAAAAAATCAAAACTGCTAATAAAGGTACGCAAATAGACATTTCTTATGTAATATTTCATTAGAAAACTATTGACATAAATTTTAGAACGCTAACATGAATCGTTCTCGAGATATTGCACATTTTTAAAAAAAATTATCAAAAAATTATATAAAATAAAAAAAAATATTTCCTATTGACAAACATGTTCACTTTTCATATGTAATACCATGCGATAAATTTGGTAACATCAATCTCGTGGATCTAGCTCGTTCCATTCATGCAAAAATATACTTTGAGTAACACTTTTGTATTTGAACGCCAGTAGTCATTTGTCTGCTGTAAGAATAACTTATTTCTCCGACCATAACGCTTGGCGAGATTTTGGCGACGAATTTGACGGAATGTCGCCAACTTGTCGACATTTTTAATTGTTGCCAAATTAACAAAAATCTCGCCAAATTGATAAAAATGACGCTAAATCAATGAAAATGACGACTAATTGAAGAAAATTCAATATCTTGGAAAGAGTATAAGTATCTACTATAAGAATAATATTTTTTTACCTGTAAAATTAGTAAATTCATTGCATTATATAAGGAAAGTCATGTGTTGCCCACATCAGATTTTTTTTTGTTTAGTTGCGGCAGGAGCGTTTACTATACAGTAATTGTAGAACAATCCACTTATTCGAATTCTAAAAAGTCTTGGTAATTTAGTCTTGAAATCCAGGGCGAGATGTTTTAATTTTTATTAATTATAAAACCAGCACCAAAATTGCGCTGTTCTTTCGTGGCAGCTATACAATATAGTATGATGTCGTCTCTTCAAAATTACTACACCAATTCATCTCATTTTCTGGATGGCCAGTAGATCAATATTGTACTTATCAATCTCCCCGATAAGCACTCGAAAGGCTTTACTCCGATACAAAGAATGTAGGTTCTGAAAACCAAATCTCAAGTCTTTTGGCTTGTCAGACATGGGAGACCTGCCAGTAGACAAGCTAACGACGACGTAGCTCTCAGGATCACTGCAACATGTATGACGCATAGCCACAACATGTTTAAGACATCAACAGGGTGCGCACACACACACACACACATATATATACATATATATAAATATATATAAGTATATATATATATATATATATATATATATATATATATATATAAATTATATATATATAAATATATATATATATATACATATATATAAATTATATATATATATATATATATATATATATATATATATATATATAAATAGAAATTGAAAGATTTTAATCGAAAATTATGCATAAATTACTGTATGTACAAAAAAACCCATCTCTAGCATATCTGTTACAAATGAGTAACTATAGACCAAGACTAAGGATAAAGATAGAAGATAACATATCACTACAATGGAAAGGGGGATGAGAAGAATATTAGGATACAAAAATCACAATTAAAAGTATATAAATATAAATAAAAATGAAAAAGAAAACACGGAAAAAATGAGAAAAGGCAATAATAATAAGCTCAAGATTAAAAATTAAGACATAGAGAACAATCAATTGAAACTACACAAAAAATGGCGGTTAGTTCGAAATTGCATTCTCATCAGGACAGCCATACAATTCGAATTGAAACCGATAGAATAGTCAGTTTTTGACAATATATATATATATATAATATGAATAAAAGTTTGAAAATCCAATGAAAGAATAGAGAGAATTTTCAACTCAAAAAACCCCAACATTATAAAATGCCGTACAAATAAAAGTATCAAACAGCGAATCATCAATCAAGTGGAAAATAAAATGGATACCTCTAGTCATCAAGCTGAAAACAAACAAAAAACATCAATGGAAAGGAATCGATAAAATAAAATAAAATAAAATTCTTTCATGAAAGCTTTACACGTGGACAAGCCCTAGGCCAAATAATGAATTGTTCATTTCGATAAAACTCTTTATCAAGTCCAAGTATGTTTTAAAAATGAACACAAAATGCATGTTTCTGATATTAGTGATAGATTATATCTATAAACACTGAAACATTGGACAACATGCATAAAGATTGAAAAATTATAGGAAACAGGGATACCTGAAAAAAAAACTGCATACGTCTGATCCATTGGAGCCTTGAATAAAGAGACCAATGTTGCCAATCTCAAGAAATAAAAAGATGAGAACTGCTGTTGACAATCTTGAGAAAGAAATGACAGTAATGCGAAAGGACAATAAAAGGTGATATTCAACAGTAAGAACATGTAAAATACATGGTAATATATATATATATATATATATATATATATATATATATATATATATATATATATATATATATATATATATATATATATATATATATATATATATATATATACATATATATATATATATATATATATACATATATATATATATATATATACATATATATATATATATATATATATATATATATATATATATACATATATATATATATATATATATATATATATATATATATATATATACATATATATATATATATATACATATATATATATATATATATATATATATATATATATATATATATATATATATATATATATATATTTCTGACTCATTCATTTTCTTGATTCTGACTAATCATCGAATTTGGGCTGGTGCTGTTATTATTATTTAGTTACCATTATTATTTAGTATAAAATATTAAGACTTTTGAGCAATTTAAAAGCAAAATAATTTAGGAATACTATCTTAGATAATAAGAAAATTTGGGACTCAAATATATTTAACGTAATATAAACGCTTAAATTTTTTCCGTAAATGGACTTAGCATTAATTAAACGAATTCTTTAGGTATTCACTACATTTAATAATTATTTAGATATAGAATTAATGTATTTTCAAAGTAATTGGTATAAATAAATATGTTTTGCATTTTTATAATTTCGCAAATTAAAAAAGTTAACATAATTTAAATATATTTTCAATAAAAATTTTAAATGCGACAATCAGAAGTCTATAATGTGTAAATATATTAAAATTATAAAAGCTTCGTTTTAAGCAACATACAATATAAAATTAATAGTGTCAATCGGTTTTGAAGGCAAGAAGTAGTCCTCTTCGTCAGAACAAACAACAGCGCAGCCACCCGTCAGACCATGACCGGTAATCCGCAACTGATCGGTTATCGAAAAGTGATCAATAGTCGGTATTTGATCGGTAATCGGCAAGTGATCGGTAGTCGGTAACTGATCAGTAATCGGCGACGGATCAGTAATCGACAATTGATAATTATATATTAACATGAAAAGATAATAATTATTATTTTCTACAAAAAAGTAATTCCTAGCATTTTAAAGAAAATATTGTAACAAAAGAGAAAGATGAAAATTATTAAATAACTTTTTGTTACTAAATAACTCTTCTCTTATCGGCATTATGGCCGTGAATTTGCTTCTATGGTGATGTTAATATTAATTGAATTTTTTATTATTACATATATATATATATATATATATATATATATATATATAATACGCAATAATACAATAATGCAAACTACGAATATATTTTTAATTTCATTATATCTAACCAATATAAATTATTCGTTGTTTTGTAGAGCGAATACTATTTACATATGAATAAATTTGCCTAATCCTACCCGAAATAAATTTCATCTTGTGGTACTTCGTAATTTCGTCCTGAAGATTAGTGCTTGCTTCATGTGTATGATAAGCTTTAGGATGATTAATTTTCTCACAAAACATGAGTAATTAACGGAATGAGATACTCTTTGAGATAAAGCAAAATTGCTAGTGGGATTTATCCACCGTTTATAAATAGCGAAGTTCATTCATTAAATCATGTGTATGTTATTTGTAATTGCATTAGTTAAATCGAAATCCAGATTTTCATAAAATTTAGCGATTAATTTAGCAATACTTTACTATGGTGAGTATCGAACTGATTGAAAAGAGGAAAGACTAAAGAATTGACTGAAAGGAAATGTAAAATAAATTGAATTTGAATATTGTCTACATAATTAATGGAATGTGTAGTACTTAACATGCACAAATCACTTCAGTATGAATTTACAAAGATATATCTATGGGAAAGCTTTCATATGATGTCAAATGATGCGTACATTTCTCTTTTAACAAATATATTAAACAGTTGTATCATTTGCATATATATATATATAGCGTTATATGAATCCTGAAAAACGTGAAGTAATGGCTCCTGATCCGGAAGTGGGTATCCATAGTGAACCCAAAATCCCTCAGTATTTTCAAACTAAATCCAAACCTGGGAACTTGGTAAGCACCATATTCCATCTGGAATTCGATGCTGAATCCATATCAGTCATCATGTATACTCTATATATAGCCACTCCTGAGAAATAGAGGTTCCAAGATAATTAATTGAACCGAAAGTGAAAAAAATCCGGAAGTGAAAATCCTCTCTCACCCTTCCCCCACCTCATCCAGAATTTAATGTGTAATTCATATCAGCCATTATCTAAACTCTATCTATACCCAATCTTGAGAAGTATACGTTTCAAGAAAATTTTTTGAACTCGCATTGGAAAAAAAGCTGAAGTAAAAGTCCAGGAGAACTAAAAACCAAAACAAACACAGACTTATATAATAAACAAAAGAAAATCGTTTTCAACAAGATAAATTTATTATCTCCTAAGAAATTAAGCTGCCCGATATCTAATCTATACACGCACTGATAATAAAAGATATGCATTCAGAAGTATTTAAGAAGTTCTCTGTACCGTAAAAAAGTACTAAGAATGGAGTAAATTTACTTATTACCAACGTATCTCGGTGGGCGAAACATACTTATTTCGAAACCGGATAGATCTGATCTAGAAGATCAGCAGAAGAATTAAAGAATAAATCACGCCCTTGTTCGAGAACCAGCCTAATCCTGGGGATAAATTTCTTTCCTAACTCAATTCACGGTTCCTCACGAGAAACATTTTTCATATAAAATCTGAAACAGAAAGGCGTTTGTAGAAAGTAAGGTATCGGGCTATTTATTGCACTTGCAAGAACTTGATTGTTTAAGATTGGATGTGTGGAAGCTAACTTATTGGATATTGAATTTTTATCTAATAAGAAAGGCATTAAAACGATTGACATGAAATCTATATTATGTGAGTTGTTTGACTTCTTCGGCAGAAAATGATTCTGGATAAACTATAACCATTAAGAAATAAAGAAATGCAAAAAAATCAATTAGAAATTATCGGAGAATTACGATGCTACACCAGCTGCTGTGCCCTCAAAATTTTTATTTGATAAGAAAGACATCAAAACTGTTGACATAAAAAATATGATGTGAGTCGTTTGAATTTTTCAGCACATAATTATTCTAGATAATCTATAACAATAAAGAAATAGAAAAAAACCAAATGAAAAATTAAGATATCACACTGACTGCAATGCTTGTAAAATATTTATTTGATAAGAAAGACATCAACACGGTTGACAACGTGTATATCCTCCCCCACGGTGGGCCCGTTACAAAATGGCGGTGTACGGAACTTGGCTTCCTCGTAACTCTGATCCTCTTTACCTGTGGGGAAATAAATCTGTGAAGAGCACGGCTACTGGCGTGGTTTGATTCTCAAATCAGACGCTTTCAGGTGGCGGAGAGGAGCAGGCTCCTTAAGACCTACTTCCAGACGCATCGGCGTCTCGAGTCGAGACTCTACGGCTTTGCCCTGCCCGGTGAATGATTCCGCCGAATCTTGCTCCCTGCCTCGGCGATGACAGAAACCGCTATATAGTAAGTTACGGAATTTGAACGGGGACGAATGATTGGCCTTCGTAAAAGAAGATTTTCTCATCGTGCAATAGCAGTTCGTATGGAGCGAAGTGATGTGAGTGGGGAAGCAGTGAACTGAAGAGAAACAGGCGAATTGCGAATCCCGCAGTGGACGACAATGTGTTACGTCAGTACGGGATGATAGACACCTCATCCGCATGGCAGTGCTCGACCGTATAGCTTCATCTCGACAGTTGGAAAAACGTTGGAGCACTGCTGCAGGTGTGTTACTGTCTGCTACACCAATCGTTGGCGTCTGTTGCACCGTAGACTGCGTGCAAGAATTCCCCTGTACAGGATTCCCCTGACGCAAAACCATCAACGCCTGTGGCTACAATGGGATCATCAAAACAGACACTGGGGTGCCGATTGGCAACAAGTCGTATTTTCCGATAAATCCCGCTTTAGTTTGGGGTATAATAACGACCACACACACGTTAGACGCTATAACGGTGAACGCCACCCTCCGGAGTGCGTTATCCAACGGCATACTGGGCGAACACCAAGCGTGATGGTCTGGGGCGCCATTGGGTATATTGGAAGATATTAGCTACTAGGAATTGTGGGTAATCTCAACAGCAACCGGTACATCAGATAGGTTCTAGAGCCCGAAGTCGTACACTTCCTTCGACGCATTCCTGGAGCTGTATTTCAATGGGACAATGCACGTCCACATGTTGCTATGTATGTTCAAAACTTCTTCTCAGCACAAGAAATACATCTTCTTCCTTGGCCTGCCTATTCACCAGATATGTCGGGTATTGAACATTTCTGGGATTTCGTCGGTCGGCGTTTCGCTCATAGCGCTAGTCCCGTGGTTAATGCAGCTGAACCTGGGGTTCGAATAAAAGCAATCTGAAATTATCTTCCTCAAGTTCGAATTCAAGATCTGTTTGATTCGATGCCACGTCGTATAGAAGCACTTATTGCAGCGCGTGGTGGCTTCACCAAATACTGATTTTCTACATGTAATATTGTGTTTTGCTTTGTAAATTTAATGATTTATTTGTATTAACATATGTATTTTGTGAAATAGATTTCATTCAATTCTGATGAATCCTTCATGGTATTGCAATTTTTACAAACAGGAGTATGGTATCAATAAGTACGGTTCTCTTAGTTTGTCAGACTATAGCACTTGATGAATTTTTCGCAATATAGTCATCGTAGCGGCTTTTGGAATATGTTATTAAACTGACAATAAATCATCTCTGGAAAATAAATGTAACTTCTTTTTGCAGAGGGACAGGGTTTACCCTGTCCAATATTTCTTTAAAGACTTTTTGTCCGGGAGGGCGAATGAAATTTTAAGGGGGCACGATTTTTCTTTGCCCTATAAATTTGCCTAAAAATTATGTCTGTATATTTGACTATAATATATTTGCCTATCTATGCCTATAATATTGTCTATTTTGTCTGTAATATATTTCCATATCTATAAATTTGTCTATCACATATATGGAAACTAGGTAAACATAAAATGTCTCCGATTGGGGGGGGCGAATAGTCGTCTCCAGGGGGGTTGTCACCTTTCCGGATTTATGCGTGAAAGAAACACTGTCTATAGCTTTATGGAAATAAACTTATTATTCATATTTCAAAATATTGATATTTTTCCTGTTTGTGGGACAGTTGCATTTAGTTGAGGAGTCTAAGAGATCGTGAAGTTATCTAGTTTTATCTAGGGTTCATATAGAGCTTATGCGCATATAATAACCATTAATATTATATTATAGTCATATAATAAGTAATTAGAGAGACAGATGTTTTGTAATCTGCGAATATTCGGAAACATTAGACTTTCTTTGCGCATCGCATAATAATTGTGCTTTGTTATTAGGTTATATATGGCATTAGATAGCATTTAACTTCTTTATTCCAGTGTTTTCTCACTGGCGCTATAGAAAGACTAACCATCCTGCCAGGGTCTCTTGTATTATTCTCTTTATTTTCGTGTATATTTGTTGCTCCTTCCCTATTGGTGGGGTATGAATCCAACCTCCAGTAGACCTTGCCCCTTTCCCATCTCTTGGATCCAAGCATGTGTGAAAAACCCAGACCACCCGACTCACCCTAGGGTATGAGCAGTTGGTTGAGTAGCCGGGGATCCAAGCATGTGAGTCGAAACACACTGTACCCATAATGTTTTCCTCTGATTCTTGTAGATAATTTTACTCTTCTGTTCCAAAATAAGAGACGCTAGAGACCTTGAGTTAGGAAATGTCCCAATTCAAATCCGAGAGCACTGCTCCGATTCCCTGAACTATCTATATATACTAATTGCCAAGTGTCCGTCTGTCTGTCACTCTTTTTTAGGCACTTGCCGTATAGATAGAGACTTGCAATTTGGTACACGGCTCGGTCATTCGATAAAACACCCCCCTGGAAAAATCGAATTTTTCGAAAACGTTCTCTAGAGGGGGGTGCTCCACACCCAAACGTTCGAAAATTGAAATGATAGAAAAGCATGCTTTGCGATAAGATTTAGACTACAAATTTAGTGTGTGGGTAAACCGTTTGAAAGGAAGAAAGGGTGCTATTTCAGATTTCCAATATTTTCTACTTAAGAGGGTGCCGCATACCAAAATGTTCGATTTTCCGAATAAATGAGAAACGGCTCCTTTAAAATTTGATAGAGGCTTGAAATGTGGTATATAGAGTAATCATATGATGAAAACACCCAATACGAATATAGTTTTTCAAAAATGTTCATTTTAGGGATGCTCCAGAGGAAAACGCTCGAAAGATGAATTGATAAAAAACACATGATTCGGAATGAGATAGACATTTCAAATATGGTGTACGGGTAGATAATTTGGAAGGAAGAAAGTGTACAATTTCAGTTTTCCAATATTCTCTGCTTTAGGGGGTGCCGCACACCAATGTGTTCGATTTTCGGAATAGGAGAAATGCTCCTTTTAAAACGTGATAGAGGCTTGATATTTCATATATGAGCGAATCATCTGATAGAAAAAACAAGAACAATGGGGATTTTAAAAAAATTTTATTTAAGGAAGTGGGTAGTCCACACAAAAACATTCGAAACGTGAAATGATTCGAAAAGTATGCTTCGCTATGAGATAGAGACTTCAAATTTGGTGTACGGGTAGATTGTTACACTGGAAGATAGTGTGAAATTTCAGTGTTCTAGGATTTGCTATTGTAGAGAGTGCCACATACTAAAATATTCGATTTGACGAACAAATGAAAAACGCCCACTTTACAATGTGACAGTGGCTTGAAATTTGGTATATGGGCTAAACATTTGATAAATACATTTAATGAATACAATTTTTCAAAAATGTGCATTTGTGGGGATGCTGGCATAGAAAAACGTTCGAAAGGTGAAATGATAGTAAAACCATACTTCGCGATAGGATAAAGTCACTGGCAGATAGTTTAAAAGAAGAAAGTGTGCAATTTCAGATTTCCAATATTTGCTACTTTAGAGGGTGCCGCACACGAAAATGTTCGATCTTTCGAATAAGTTATACACGCTTCCTTTTAAATGTTATAGAGGCTTGATATTTGGTATATGGACCAATCATTTGATAAAAAACCGAAGACGAATAGAGTTTTTCCTAAATGTCCATTTATGGCTGTGCTCCACAGAAAGACGTTCGAATGAGGAAATGATAAAATAGCATGCTTCGGGATGAGATAGAGACTTTAATTTTGTGTATGGGTAGATAATTCAAAAGGAAGAAGTGCGCAATTTAAGTTTTCCAATATTTTCTCTTTTAATGGGTTCTGCACACCAATATTCGATTTGACGATTAAATGTGAAACTCGAATTATTCAAAAATTTACATTATTCGGGGGCATTGCTTATTACGAGACCGTTGATTTTCAATGGGTATTCGGCTAGTACTTATGTTAAAATCTTTTAATTATGATTTCCCATCCTACCACTAGATGGATCTGAAAGGCAGTATTCCTACTGATCTGTGCGCTTTTCAGCAGATGAGTAGGAATGCTGCCTTTGGATGCTTGAATGATCTGGGTTTTCCTAACTGATTCCTTGAGATTAGGTTATATTGTAATTAATAATGGTGGTAAGGAGCTTAGCGTGTGGTCGGAGCTATTAGGAATTATTAATATGTCGGACAATCAAAGGGAAAGGTTCATGCCCTCGAGTGTTCAGAGATATTATGAGTTATTAGAATGTCGTACAGTAATTATGCTTTGTCATTAGGTCAACTAATTAGGATTGGTAGGCAAATTTTCGTGGTCCGCGTGTGTCCAAAGATATTAGTAACGTAGGTGCTCTAAAGACTTGAATTCTATACATAGCTTTATGCAACTCGCAATATGTCGGGCTTTACAACTAGTTTTAACATACATTACTATTTTGTACCGAAAGTGAAATGCTTAGAAATAAGTATGCATTCATACATACGAGTGTTTACACTCTTGCATTCTTACATATAAGATATTAATTATTCTGACGACTAAGAAAATAATTTCCCGTTTGTCATTTAATCTCTGCGCCGAAACACAATTATTTTCATTGCGAATAAATTAGATCCGAAAGATTAGGTAAGGGATTAGTAAATAAATCACGCCCGCATGTGAATACCAGTCTAATCTGAAAGATTAGTTCCTTCCTGAATCTAATTCCAAACGCTGTTTTCAAAGGGGAGAAGTATTCGCATAATACCTGAACCAGACCGAGTCGTTATTGGAAGGATAAGGCAGCATTTTGTACTTGCAAGAAGTTGTTTATTAAGATAGGCTGCGTTCCTTATTTATTGATGATTTAAGTTACAGTTTTACGAGAAATCGATTAAATGATACAAGTAATTAGAGTTTATGCTTCTTGTTGCAATCTTATCAATCAATTTAAGATGCTAGGAGCCAAATTGGTTTTGAACACTATTATAGCGCTAAGGAAATGAGGGAGTATAAAAAGTTAAATCAGAATATTGATTGGAAATTGTATTATTTTTAATACAATACTCAGTATATGTAAAGAAAAAACATATCTGGACCTTCGAAGGGTTTATTGCATTTGATCATTCCTGAAAACAAAGCAATCATTCTTAAATGGTGTCTGTCTATTTGTGAGCCTATTAAAATGGTGTCTTTCTACTTCTGACTTCTTCTCCCATACTGATAAATCGATTCATATAAAAATTGTTGGAATAATGGTGATTGCAAAAAACATTTAGTTTTTAGAAAGTGTCTAGGGACAAGCTCCCCGGATTTCGACAATTTCATTTTAATTGAAGCGACATTCTAAAATGAATTATGTTAAACAATGTTAAACCAGTAACCATTTATTTTTTTAAAGCAAAAGGAATCACTATATAGAAACTCTATGACGCATATACAGTGAATAGATACGAAATAAAGTAAGACCAGGAGGCCAGTTTGTTTTCGTGTGTTCTGAATATGTTTTCGTCACATGCTGCTTGTTATGTTGCATTTCTGTTACCTTTAAAGAAGTATGTTTTATTTTCATAAAGACAATTTTTATTTGTGTACCTAAAAACACTGCTACACAAAAATAGATGCCACGGATAAGAAACCCCATTCTGCTGGTGCTATTAAATATTACATTTCACGACACTGGCAGAATGTAAGACTTAAAGTGCCCAGGCAGTCCATCACTGTTAAGTGCGGAAGTTCTTGTTAAAGTGAACGAATATTTAACTCACTAACTTAGGACATATCTTAGAAAAATATTTTCTCAAACTTTACTGTCACCAGCTAATCATTTCAGGTTTGAAAAGACAATGAGTGATGAAAAAGCAACTGTCAGTAAAATTCAGAAAGGCTAGTCTTAGGTAGAATTAAGCTGCAATGGCTTCGATGATGGCTACATGATAGGGTATGCTTTATCTACCTCGATATATGTTCTTAAATATGGGACACATAAAGCAAACTCTCTGGCAGCAATTATTCGCCAATTCTTTGCTAACAGGCAATTTAAAAGCACAGAATCAGTCCATACATGGTATTAGGTAATACACTGGCATTCAAAACTTAAGGAGCAATAAGTCTTTCAGCTGCGACTTTGCACTGAAGTGATCTAGATGCTGGAAAACAGAAGTGGTGACATTGCACTGGGTGCCATGAGACAGAGGTGTAACTGTGAAAGAAATTGTTTTGAACAAAAATAGTGACACTGCACTGGATGCCGTGAAGGGTTGACATGGAGACAGAAGTTCAACTGCGACAGAAAAGTTTTTGAACAGAAGTGATGACATTGCACTGTGTGCCATGAGACAGAGGGGTAACTGTGAAAGAAAATATTTTGAATAGAAGTAGTGAAACTGCAGTGGGTGCCATGAGAGAGAAGGGTAACTGTGAAAGAAAATATTTTGAACAGAAGTGGTGACACTGCACTGGGTGGCATGAGGCAGAAGGGTAACTGTGAAAGAAAAGTTTTGGACATAAGTGGTGAAACTGTACTGGGTGCCATAAGACAAAAGGGTAACAGCGAAAGAAAAGTTTTTAAACAGAAATGGTGACACTGCACTGGGCGACACGAGACAGAAGTGTAACTGTGAAAGAAAAATTTTTTTGACAGCAGCGGTGAAACTGCACTGAGTGGTGACATGTGACAGAAGGGTAACTGTGAAAGAAAAGTTTTTGGACAAAAGTCGTGAAATTGCACTATGTGACATGAGACAGATAGGTACCTCAGAAAGAAAAGTTTTTAAACAGAAGTGTTGACACTGCACTGGGTGACATTAGACAGAAGGGTAACTGTGAAAGAAAAGTTTTTGTACAGAAGCGGTGAAACTACACTGGATGACATGAAACAGAAGAGTAACCTTGAAAGAAAAGTTTCTAACCAGAAGTGGTGACACTCCACTGGATGAAATGAGACAGAAGTGTAACTGCGAAAACTTAAATAATGTAAAGATGCTGTTTTTAGTACACTGTATGACCACTTCGAGCACTGATACAGAGTTTGCACCGCGTTTGCATACAGAGAATGAGACAAATGTATGAGGAAAATAGTGCCCTGCCTTAAATTTTGCACTTCAGTGTAAATAGGTCCCCTTTACGCGAGTTTAGTGTTATTAATTTTGGCCGTTTCTCTATCTGTAATAAATTTGAAACATCTGCGTGGTAGGATCAAATTTATCGGCCTTCATAGAGGTGCACAAAATTACTGCACATAAAGACGTATTTTTACTGTCATCGCAAATTTACTGCCATCGCAAATTTTTACTGTCATCGCAAAGTGCAAAACCGAGCCTTAGATGCTTTTATCTAACATAAGAGGGCGCTCAAAGTACTTTATATCAATAAACTAAATGGGATATTTTCTAGTAGTGTAAATACAAACAACTAAATGGTTTAAATAAGCAATCTACATACACGAATATATGCATTTTATAAATTGTATATTACCCCCTTTTCATCAGGCAGTTAGTTCTTCACCCCATTTTCATGTTACCAACTAATCGCAGCATTTATTTACAAGCTGAATAAATGGAATCCTAAATAATTAGGCTAGGGATTAAGACGTTAATCACCAATCGTGTGCAAGCACCATCCTAATCCGAAAGATTAGAGCCTTTGCAAATTTAATGCAGAATATAGTGTTCGGTGAAAGCAAAATTAATAATTGAAATGGAGAATAAAATGATGTGTTATATTCGTAGGAAAATAGATATAAATAAATAAATGCCGTGATGTTTTCAGCTTAAATCATGTTATTGAGGTATTTATGACTAATTTTCTCCTATCTAACTTATACAAATGCATATCTGCAATAGATTAACAAATCTAGAATCGATAGTGGCCAGTGATAACTAAAAAAATAATACCTATTTATTTTAATTTAAAAATCATTGCATACCAAAGCGCACCTTTATTTGATACGTGAACATATTTAACATTTTAATATTTTTTCCATTTAAGCACTTTCAAAAACGTGTAATATCATGAGAGAGGAAAGAAAAATTCTTATCGAACCACTCTATATCCTCCAGAGTTTAATGCTAGATCCATATCAGTTATCGTTATTATATCGTTATCGTTATTATATCGTTATCGTTATTATCAGTTACCGTTTTCGTTATTATAAGTTATCGTTATCGTTATTATCAGTTATCGTTATCGTTATTATCAGTTACTGTTATCGTTATTATCAGTTATCGTTATCGTTATTATCAGTTATCGTTATCGTGTATTTTATTTGAAAACTTCAACCTTCATCGAAGAAAATGAACTTTATTCAAATAACGTCACAGAAATATAAATCGTCTGGTTCTCTATAAAAATGCAATGAATGTTTCATTTATATCACTTTTATTCCAGACTACAGAGCTAAATAATTTTGCGGGAAGAAAAATTCAGCAATTCTTATACAACTCATCTTACAATCACTCTCTTACATTCTGCATCCATTAAAATTAGGCTTCGTTGTAGAAATAATCAAAGTTTGATGATCATTTAAACTAAAAAATATTGTAATTGCGTTGGCGCAGAATATAAATGCACAGAAAATACTCAAAAATAAAGTGGTTTTAGGACGAATGCAACACTAAATATAAATGTAAAAGAACTGTAAAAATCACTGGGGAAAAGGAGATGGATGCCATATTTTATTTTGAAGTGGGTCACGTGATTTCTTCATATCATATAGATGTAATTGTTATTTTAATTTTTATTAAAAAAACTACCGAACATATTTTGATGAATTTCCTTTTTATATATTTTATAAGATAATTTGAATACTTCCTAAAATTTTGCAAGCAATTTGCGAATTTTAACTTCGCTTAAAAAGTGTTTAAAAGATTAGGTCCCAGGGTTCAAAGTATTTCATTTTTTCAACCCGGGTTCAATCCAAAACTAATTGGTTGATATTATTCATTTACATTCCCATATGCTCTACAGACCGTCTCAACAACATACTTAAATGTAATTTTTGATAAAGTCATTTTTACGGCAGTTATCGTGCGAACAGATAGACAGAATGAACAAATTCATAAACACTTTTCAACTATGTTGGAAATTGTTTAAAAAAGAAACCACAAATGGAAATTAATCGGAAATAGGAAATTCTTTGTCAATCCCCTTCCATCAGAAGAAGGAATTATTGAGTAGTTTCCAAGAAGGAATTAGTGAGCATACAGTAACTACCTGTATCTCGAAATCGAGTCACTTAAATCCTACAGAGCAGCATTTGTACAGCCATGTTTGTTTAGCTCGTTGCCATAACAGTATATTATCATATTATTTAACTGCATGCATCAATTGATTTGAAACGGAATCAAACGTCCGGAAGACACCCCTCCATTTTCGCATAAATTTTTAAAATATCAGAACTTCCAATACTATTAAATAAATAATCATTTCATATGTAATTTTTCATTATAAAATTATTTCCATAAACTTAAAAACGCAACTTAGTCCTCGTCCATTTTGTAACGTTTCTGCCAGAAAACTATCAGAAAGAAGCTAACAATCGTATCGACAAATTAAATTTTCGTCCGTAGAGAAGGAAAATTTTTACTTGCATACAAAATTAAAAATCTGATGTGGGCAGCACATGACTTTCCCGGCAGACTTATATTCACGTTCTATTTATTTAAATTAAATTAAATTCACTTTTAATTCAATTTTCGTTCTCATTTGAAAACTGGACTTATTTTCAAAAATGGTGTAGGAAAAATACGAAAAACTAAAATATCTCGAGAACGGCTAGTCCTAGTGTAAAGGGGTTGGTCTTATTCTTTTCTTCGCTAAATATTACGTATTAAACAAACTTTTAATGGCTATATTTGAGCATACGTAGTTCTTAAGTTTAGATTTTGATGATTTTTGGGGGCCATTTTGCAAAGAAAGGCAGGTTATTTTTTTTCGAATTATACCAAAATCTAATCAGCTCCAGGGTGGCCTACAAGCGACTTATCTACTAAATTTTGTGAAATTCGGTCCATTAGTTTTTCAGTTAGAGTGGATACAAGCTTTTGCGGGCCATTTCGGAAAAAAAGGCGGGTTCTTTTAACCCGAGTGGTACCCAATACTAATCAGCACCAGATTCGTGCACAAGTGACTTACCTACCAAATTTTATGAAATTCGGTCAATTAGTTTTTTAATTAGGATGGATACAATATCTGCACAGACACACAGACAGACACACAGACACACACACAGACGTCACGCTAAAAATGGTTTTTTCGTATTCTAGAGGTCTCGAAACGTGTAGATCCGTCGAAAACTCGAGTTGCGATTTTCGGCATGATTCCAATACTTTCCCTATACATTATAATGTATTGCAGGGAAAGTAAAAATTCGTTAACTACATCGAAATTGAAAAACAGAACTCCGTTCTGCGAAAATTCAACTATCTAGGTACATGTCAACAGCGACAAACTTGTTAACGTCAAGCTAGCGGATCTAGTTCCCGGGAGAAAATACTGTTTGCCTCAGTTTTGTATTTTGAAACCTAAGAATTCGTCACTAGGGTATTATGTTTTAGGATATTAATTAAATATCAGTTGCATTTTGATTAGGATTTTTCGCGTGAATATGAATCATTCCGTTCTGATCACTAAATTGCAAAAACCGCCATATTTGAATTTATATACTAAATTCACTGCTAAAAATTTTACCCTGTGCATCTTGTACTTTACAATTTCGCTGTAAAAGGAATAAATATCGCATTATGTAGAGAAAGTCATATGCAGCCCACATCAGATTTTTTTTTTATATCGGACATGTTAGTATTTTAAATGTTTAGTACAAGAAGGCGTTTTAAACTAATAATGCATAAAGACATAATATTGACATAAAGACACAAGAATTTTGGCATAATCAAGACACATTTATTTTTCATACAAAATCGCTACATAATTTAACAATGCAACACTGCAATTTGTTCTCTGTGTAAATTGGTAGTTAATTAAATGGATTAAATGGATTTTTTTCTATTTTTGTCATTAAATATGTACTTTATAAAAAGGCTGTCAATATGGGATGATAATTAATGCAACGAAAAAAAAAGTTATCTTCTTTGGCTCCATTTACTTTAACTATTTTTTTTTATTTTTTAGGAGGAGACGGGGTGGGGGGTGGATTGAATATTTAATTTTCTGAAACGATTTGTTTTGTCTCTGTCTAGAAGAATACAAGTTGTTTATTATGTAGGCTTAAAGAGTAATTAAAATAAAGGAGCTTGGTTTATCGCAAGAAAAATCCCATAAATTGTTAATAGGATACCCGCTGAATTTAACTGTAAGCAAGAAATATACATTTTTTTCAAAGAAGAAACAAAACCTATTTGTTTACGATGAAGAATTCAGGGAGAAAATATCCCGTGTGTTTAGCATGCATAATAAATGGAGTAAGTAAATGAGAAAGATATAAAACTTTAAAAAAATCTGAGAAATCGATGTTAGCATAATTCATTTCAAAAAGAGGAATCATTTTTTTTTTCAAGAAATTTAAGGCAGACTAAATACATACACATAAACTTTAGTTCTAATTTAAGAAATTACCAAATGAAAAATATTTTCATATCATGAGAGTTTCGGTCACGTAGAACATTTTAGCAAAAAAGTAAAACCAAGTGCAATATTTGACGTTTTATACAGGCCCTTTATGACGTTGAACATATATGACGTTAATTTATGAAGTTAAACGAATTTATTATGAAGCTAAGCGTTAATTTATGAAGTTAAACGAATTTATTATTGTGTGACCAGAAATAGATGTCACACCAATTTAATGTGAGACAGCTTTATGTACGTTATTTATTGTGTCTGAAATGCCAGACAATACCTTCAGTCTCAATGACGCCAGTGTTTACGACTCGCTGACCCCAAAATCAGCTAAAATCATAAATTTAGGGGTGTCAAGACAAGAAGGGGTCGAAGGACTCTTTAAGAAAATGTAAGGAACGACATTGGATAAAAAGATTGACCAATGGAGAAGATGCTTGTGGCTTCGCCGTGGAGGCGGCCAATAGCAGCAAAACAGGAGCGTCAGGCAAAACAGCTGTGGCAAAACAGCCACAACCTGTGACATAAGAACGACATTCGAGATAATATGACATAAGATTCGAGTCTTTCGAAAGTGTTTTGAGGCTTAAAAATTGTAAGATGTGATTAAGTAAATTGAAGAAATAGAAATGGACTGAAAATGAAAATGTTGAGGATTAATCATTAATGCTATAGATTTTATGTCATTAAAAATAAATAAATTGCATACATAATTGAAAATTTTAAATAAATTTTAAATTAAAATGTTAAACTATGAACAGTTAAAATAGCTGTAAATCGCCCGTTCCAATGAAGCAATCGAGGACACGATATCTTGTGCAGGAGTGTTGAAATGTAAAAATGCATTGAAAATTACTTAGGTAAATAAATGTTTCAGGAATAATATAAATTGTGCAAGCAAATGAAATAGCTAAATTAATCCTAAAGTGACAGGATAAATTAAATAAATTTAGTGAAATTTTGTTTAAATGAGTAAATGAATAAATTCATAGAAGGTCTAAAAAAAGTTGAAATAAAAAACTAATTGAAGAATATTCAGTGCTAAATAAAGCATTTTAGTTGTTGATCTACTTCGCAAGGAAAGGTTACGATAATCATGTGTATAAATAAATAAGGATATGAAAATAAGATATAAATACTGATGAGGAAAATTGTATGAAAATAAATAGAAATGTGAAATATATATGAAATAAATATAAATAAATACGAAATGAATAAATAAATATGTAATGAGTATAAATAAATATTATAAAATAGTAAATAATTTAGATGTCAGTGAGGCATGTAAATAAAAGTAAGTTATCGATAAGATACGATAGCAACTGAGCATTTGTAAACAAAAGAATTCTACGTAAAAAAAAAGATATTTTGTAGTAATGTCATATCAAATGATGATTAAGTATTTGTAAATACGACAAAAAAATTGTGATAAATAAGTATTTGAATAAGATTGAGAAATGTTATATAAATAAATAAAAGTAAATTTGGATGCAAGAAATATCATGTGTAGTAAGTTGATAAACAGTAATATGATTACAGCTATAAAGTATATTAGCCGCAGTTACTAAAATGTCAAAATAAGTAATAATTAGATAATAACTTGTGTGATAGAATGATAAACAATCGCACGTTATGAAAGGTCATAAATGTCAAGTATTTAAAGTTATAAAATATAAATAAATAAATATGATAAGTATTATGGATAAGGTTGTGTAAAAACAAATCCGCGGTTAAAATAAATAAAAATGTTTTAAAATCGTAGGATACTAAAAATTAATAAATAAATAAGTAAATAAATGTTCAAATAAGTAAAATAATGCACGGAAGTAATTTTAAATAAGCGTTAAAAAAAGAAATAGAAATTTTTGAGACACAAATTAAATTTCTAAATTTGTTTTAGGATTTTTTTTATAAAATTTAAAAGTTATGAAAGTGTTAATCCAAGAGTTAAAAAAAATAAACAAATTAAATATCAAAAATTTTAAAAGTTCAAAAATTTTTTAAAAATTTACAAATTTTAAATTTATTCAAGTCATGAAAAAGGTATGTAAAAAAAAATTATAATAAGAGAGAATCTCAAAAAGGAATGGAGAGGTTAAATAAAATTTAAATGTAATATAATGCAGTAAATTGATTTAAAATAGTTGATAAAATGCAATCAAATATTAAGTGATACAAGGCACCTAAAAATGACTTTGATATTTAATACAGGTTAGCTAAAGGCACCCACTAAATAAAATGTAAATAGGGGATTATAATATATACATTCTTTTAAATAGAGGTGTGTTTCAGTTTAAAAAGAAAAGAAGGAGAGAATACGTTAAACAACAATGCAATAATAAATGTAACAATACCACGTGTATCAATAATAGAAAATAGAAAATTTAGTTAAAATAGATGCTTAATACTAATAATATGGGCAAATAAAATAAAATGTTGTTAATTCAACATTTATGATATGTTGAATTCGGGTAAAGAAAATGTTACAATACTGTACAGTGTGTTGTAACCCTTGTTGACCACAGTCCGGCCTCCGGAATCAAGTCGTCAGCTAACGCGCTGCAGCAAAAAGTGCACGACCATTATCTCCGAGTGGAGTTGAGAAGATGCGTAGCTTGAAATCAGTCATTTAGAAAAAAAGAAAAACGATTTAAAAAGGAATCGAAAGGGGTCAGAATGATAGGTTTTTAATCCGACGTTCGAAGGAAATTTCTGAACATTTCCTGTTTAGGAACTTCCGCTGGGGAAAAGGGGTCCTGTAATGATCAATCAATTAACTGTCACCAGTCCAGGGGTGCCTGTTGCTGTTTGCGTTCGGTGTTAAGAAGGGCATTTAAAGGGGAAATGTCAGACCAAGGCAGTCAATCCCATATGCAGTGTTAAAAGTATTTAAAGAGTTCTGATGTTAAAAGTATTTAAAGATTTCTGATGTTAAAAGTATTTAAAGATTTCTCATGTTAAAAGTATTTAAAGAGTTAATTTAAAAAATATGTTAATTATTATGTACTAAGATGTTAAAAGCTAAATAAATGTAATGTATTGTGTTGAAAATTGCATTGATGAAAATATGTTAAATCAAAGAATAAGGAATTGGTTAAAATATAACATGAAAATAAAAATGCTGTGTAATTTGTAAAAGAAAGTTGTTGATTGTTAAAGATATTAGTAGTTATATATAAGTGTCGAACATCGCCAGATAAATGTGCATATACTTGATTAAAATTTCATAAATTAGTCAAACCTTAATTTTTCTTGATTTGAAACCTTGACCTGATATAAATCTGATGAGTACATGACTTATATATATATATATATATATATATATATGTATATATATATATAGTGTATAATATATGTGTACAAACTTTTGGTGTTCACAAAAAAAACTTTGTGAAATATAGCAGAAATATGATGAACTTTTTTCAAGGAAAAATGCCAGTTACAGAGTTGGAAGTGACTCGAACTTTTATCGAACTTTATTGGTGGTGATTTTTTCTTTTGTTTCTTTGTCCGCGGGGAGATGTGTGAGACCAGAAATGGATCTCACACCAGTTTAATATAAGACAGCTTTATGTACGTTATTTATCGTGTCTGAAATGTCAGACAATACCTTCAGTCTCAATGACGCAAGTGTTTAAGACACGCTGACCCAAAGGTCACCGAAAATCATAAATTTTGGGGTGTCAAGACAAAAAGGGGTCGAAAGACTTTTAAGAAAATGTTAAGAACAACATTGGATAAAAAGATTTACCAATGGAGAAGTTGCTTATGGCTTCGCCATGGAGGCGGTCAATAGAAGCAAAAGAGGAGTGTCAGGCTTGAGGCAAAACAGCCACAACCTATGACATAAGAACGACCAGAGAAAATATATATAGATATAGAATGATTTAAGAACGATGAGGAAGAACGACGATAAGAACGGTTATATATAGAACTGCAAAGGAAGGATATAGAGAACGAGATATGATTTAGACTTCGAGAGAGAGTTCCACAAGAGATATAACTTAGACTTCGAGATTGTGTGCCACATAGTAGTGCGGAGATAATCCACAAAAAGTGCTATAATATGCAATTCTACGACAGTCAGAGTCCAAGGCGACTTGAACAAATGTGCAAACCAGTACAATATACAAGGATGCAAGCGTTGTGGTCAGGTATGTGTTTATCAAATATGGTACCAGGTCTTAAATACATTTTAGGTATTTTTAATAATGGTCTCACAGTGTCTCTCTCCGCCGAAATAATATGAATAATTGTGAAATGAATTCAATAAGTATTTTATGTTGTTAATAAATGATTTACTGTTAAAGTTAAAATGGTGCAATCAATTTAGTATTATATTACTTAATATTATTTTACAGAACCCGCACGAAAGATAAATAATTGGAGGGTTATCAGTGGCAAAATACAATGCAATGTATAATTTAATGAGTACCACGAATACGATCAATTTACGGCCATGTTAATAGTTGAAAATTAATAATCTAAAATTCCAAGTTCAAGTTTATAGTTGCCATTTTTCTTTTTGTGCCCCACAATTATGAAGATAAGTGTTAATTTACGAAGTTAAACGAATTTATTATGAAGCGAAGCGTTAATTTATAAAATTAAACGAATATGATGTTCAATACATTTATTTTCTGTTTATTTCTTTCGTAATAAATTAAAGTGTGTTTAACTGCACAAAAAACCATGTAGAAGTCTTTGAAATTACACTGAAGTTACACTAGGCGCATTTTCAAACGCGGCGTTGCAGAAATTCGAAAAAAATTAAAATACTTCGTGAATGAAAAATTATTATTTATTTATGTAATCATTGTTTTCTTTCGTAATTTGTGTATGACCCCTGAAACGCAATTTGCGACATGATTTTTTCCCTCTGAGAACCCATGTCGATGCATCGAAAAGTGGTTTAAGTCAGCATTTTTTTCTTCACATCTCTGGGACTTTTTATGATAAATTTTGTGTATCACCTTATTAGTGTCATGGGACACATTTTATTCATTGGAAATGTTTTTGTACGGGGTCCGTATAAAAATTTAAATTTTGTATTTCTTAAAATTTAATTCCTTTGAAAATTTTAATCGATTTCATAAAATTCTGTACCTTTTTCTACGCAACTTTGTAATTTATTATATATGTCTAAAATCAATATTTAAGGAATAAAAGCCGATGTCAATGTTTTTGGGTCACCCTGTATTGGTGTAACAGTAGAATGGACAGGTTTTAAGTTAAATTCATGACAAAACTGAAAAAGAGGGCGGATTATCTTGGGATTGTGAGGGAGACTGGATCTGTGAGGCAAAATGGAGGAAGACGGGGGCAAGCGTAGATTTGGGATAGATAAATGTAGAACGGATAGTAGAGAGAATATGAATAATAAACTCAAAGGAGTAAGATAGCTTTGTAGTCAAGGTTGAAGATAAAGTTAATTTCGTCATACAAACTATTAATGGAAGAACAAACATTAAAGGCAAGTTTAAAATAGGTAATAAAATAAGCTTTTTCAGGAAAGACAAGGTGCCTCGAATTAGCGAGAATATAAGAATTAGTTAAAGTGGGTTTACGAAAGACAGAAGTACGAAAATAATTTGTAGCGTGGGAGGCCAGAACATCAATAAAGATACATTAATAAAGAGATTTCATGTGAAGATAAAATGAAAAAAAAATCAAAAAAGGAATATTATTTTTTCGTTAGGAATTTTGTGCTAATTGTACCAAATTTGGCGATTTTTTGTATCTTAGAAGTTCTAAATTTACGAATAAAAAAGACATGCAATATTTTCCGTTCGGATTATTGAGAAATCCGGAAAAATTAGATCCAGATAAATGAAAAATCTGAAGAAGGGAATTCTAAACGAAAATTTTGATAAAAGAAAAACGTTTAAAGAGACCATTGATATTTACATATAAACATTAATGCAAATATGAAAAAGAAATGCAAAACAATACACCGATATGAAAAAAAGACTAATTTTTGAAAAATTTTTGAATTTATTCCTAAAGTCAGAATTAAATTTATTTTTCAAAGAAGCTCAATGGCATGAGACGGAATCCCAGAGTCTCTGAATAATTAGAAAACTTTAATGAATATTCCCTTATTTTCAGTAAAAAAAAAATTCCCCTTAAGGGAAAAAGCGAAAGGACTAATTTATCGCGATGACACCGATTTTGTCATCTACCGTTACTAGTTACCTTGGTTACGGAACACAGAGTAATGCGAGACTAATGATCATTTCCTTCCTCCCTCAAGTTCACCCCGTCCTATTTCCATTGTTACCGACAGTCCGATTTCATTGTTAAATCCCATTGTTGAGAAAAAATAATAATGAGGTTTTCTGTTTTAAACTTTGAAATATGGTGTTTTTGCAAATATCAGTGCAATTTAGAATATGGTTGGATGAATGTGAAATATCTGATCTATAACACATCACTTTCGGCACATATTACTTTATATATTAAGGGGGGTGTCCTAATATATCGCATATAAACAAGTCTAAATGTTCCATTTTCGATGTACTTTACTCAGAAATTTACATCAGTACGCATAGATCAGATACATTTTTAGGCTAAATCCCAGAGATCGGTACGGTCGTTTTTTTTTTTTATCGCGCCAAATCGGCGATAAGCGGAGTGCTATGTTGCTTCCTTGGTAACTCTTTAACTCTTTATAAACATTGTAACCTGGCTAATTGGTTGGATAATATGGCAACTGTCTCAATATCGGGCACCAGAAAAGTCGCCAAATTCAAGACCGAACTGGTCTTTGGGATAATGCTCATTTTTCATATAAAACTGAAATGAGCATTTTATAAAATTTCAGTACTACAATTAAAAATATGATGTGTGCAGCACATGACTTTCCCTGCAGACTCATATTCACGTTTTCTTTATTTCTTCAATAATTCATTTTAATGAGTTTAATTGCACAAAATAATCCGCATAATTATTTAAAATTACACTGAATTTGCACTTTTAGTTCAATTTTCGTTCACATTTGGTGACTGGACTTATTTTCAAAGGTGGCATAGCGAAAATGTGATAAACTAAAATATCTCGAGAACGGCTAATCCTAGTGTAATGGGGTTGATCTTATTCTTCTCATCGTTAAAAATTATGTGTAAAACAAACATGTGTTTATAAAGAGTTAACTCTTTAACTCTTTATAAACATTGTAACCTGGCTAATTGGTTGGATAATATGGCAACTGTCTCAACATCGGGCACCAGAAAAGTGGCCAAATTCAAGACCGAACTGGTCTTTGGGATAATGCTCATTTTTCATATAAAACTGAAATGAGCATTTTATAAAATTTCAGTACTACAATTAAAAATATGATGTGTGCAGCACATGACTTTCCCTGCAGACTCATATTCACGTTTTCTTTATTTCTTCAATAATTCATTTTAATGAGTTTAATTGCACAAAATAATCCGTATAATTATTTAAAATTACACTGAATTTGCACTTTTAGTTCAATTTTCGTTCACATTTGGTGACTGGACTTATTTTCAAAGGTGGCATAGCGAAAATGTGATAAACTAAAATATCTCGAGAACGGCTAATCCTAGTGTAATGGGGTTGATCTTATTCCTCTCATCGTTAAAAATTATGTGTAAAACAAACGTTTAATCAGTGGCGGCTCGTGAGCGACATGTAGAGGGAGGCGCTCATCTATGTATTTATGTATATATATCCCTCAGTTTGTGCCAACTACGTCGTTTAGTCTTCGAGTTCGCTGTTTGTCCGGCACTGATAAATTGGTTCCAGCATTACCTCGAAACAGCCGTATGCCAAATTATTATTTTACTTGCGCTGATATACGTTGTGCAAGTTTCCTTGAAATGAATAAGAGCCTATTGCAACCATGGAAATTATTTGAATACATTTCTAAATAAATTTGTATCAAATTTGTAAAAATTAAGTACTCTCAGTCGCATACATGTGCAGTATTTTTTTATGATTAGCGCAAATGTTTTTACACCCAAAATGCACACAATTTTTCTCATATACACTCTATGGCTAATAGTTTTGTACCTGATCGTCATTGTAACCCAAACAGTAACATAATTAGAGAGTGAAATCCAACTAAATCTACGGCCGTTTATATGCAGAAACAAAGAAACTATTTTTGATACAAGAATTAATTTGGAATTTACAGAAAATTATTATGCTTTATGCTTATCTCTATTTGTCTTTAAAATGATACTAGAGAGTTCTGCCTGCTAGCAGTCATTATATATAGCAATCGGCTTTTATAAAAAGAAGTTTTTAGCTCGTTGCGCGGGTGCAGCAAAAGTGGATCAAAGTTTAGAGTAAACAGATCGAGTGGGCCCATTTTAGAGTAGAAAATACAGTGTGAAAATTGCATCAAAATCGGAGCAAAAGTCACTAAGATAGATAAAAATGTAAATATTAAAAAGAGGAGGGTCTCTCCTCTTCCACCACGGTTATTTCATATTACATAATAACAGACGATAGTTGTGTGTCGATGTGTGTGTAAGGTCTGTAGCGGAAAATGTAAACATCGTACGGCCTTGAAATGTCGTACATGGATATTTCAGGAACCAAGGCGATGTACTTTTTGTAAAACCGAAATATGAAATTGAGACTACTTAAAGTAAAAGTTACGCCCAGGGGGGTTGACATAATAAGATTGCATATATAAGTGATTGCCACCATCAAATTCTAAATCGCTCAATTAGAATGAGAAATAAGAAATTTGGGAGGGGGAGCTAACCGAACTGAAAGTTACGCCCAGGGAGATGATACAATAAATATGTATATGAGTTTATGACTTTGAATATTGAAAAATATGTTTATAGACTGAAGATTTATTGAAATTGTATTGGAAACTATTTTTAACTACATTATTATTATTATATATTTGATTTAAGCCCTAGGGGAAGAGAGTTTGCATTTTTTAATATAATAATTTTTAAATACTAATCTATCAGTTAGTGAAATTTTAATATCTGAAATTTGAAGGGATACATTTTTAAATCCGTGGGTAGCAAAGTGTTGATATTCAAATTGATTTTTAGTAGGGATATTTTTAGTAGATGTTATGGTCAAATATTTTAATATGATCCCTGTGGACAGCCATTCTAAGATGTAAAGGGTTGTGGTTTGGTCAATATAAGATAAGTTGCAAATTGTACAATTGAGTTCATAAATGCAATTAAATGCCTTGCAGAATTTTAGTGACGTGGAATTATTATTAATTTGTAATGAATAAGGACAAGTTTCAGATCTATTATTGTTATATCTATTGAAGGAATAAGATCTAGTTTGAGAGTTGGTATGGTATTCTTTCAAATCGTTTATAACGCCAAATTGGTCAATGTTTGTCTATCTATACATATCCCAATTCATAATAATAATAGACCGGACAGTAGGTAATGCATAAAATTTATATCCCGAATTTTAAATTATAATTCCTAATATAAATAAACCCCTTCAAAAACTATTTTGTCATACATAATATATATATTTATATATATATATATATATATATATATATATATATATATATATATATATATATATATATATATATCGGGCGTATTGAAGGAGCTTTTTTCAAGCGTATTACAGCCGCATTTTATATTTGGAATAGTTAGTGTGGAGAACAAGGAGCATGGGGATGATTTTTATTTAAAATTCGCAATTTGGAAATTTAGTGGTGTTATCTTTATATAATTTAAGTAGTGGTCGCTTATATAACACCGGGTTATTAATTCATTTTAAACAATAAATTAGAAAAAAAATATTTTTCTTAGAAACTTTAAATCTTAAAACATCCTCCTAAAAGGGGTGGACAATTCATCGCGATGACACCGCTTTTGTCGTTTACTCTTACTGGTAACCTTAGATGCGGAGCACAGAGTAAATGATACACTAATGATCTCCTCCTTCAAGGTCAGCCGTCCTATTTCATTATTACCGATATTCCAATTTCATTGTTAAACCTCACTATTGAAAAACAAGAATAATGAGATGTTTTGTTCTGTTTTTAACATTAAAATATGATTGTTTCAGAAAATACAAGTGCAATTTAGAATTTCGATCATGGTTGAATAAATGCAAGAAACGAGTGGGTGGTGGTGGTGAGGGGGGGGGGATGGCATGGCATTTTCTATATCTACCATAAATGTAACATTAATGAATTTTTATAAAAATTATGATTAGTTTATTCGTATTTAATAACATTATTATTTTTAAAAAATCATATATGCTTTAAGAAATAAGATAATAATTTTGTGCACTTTTAAAATTACGAATAAATATTGCATTTAAAAATTATAATTTGTTAATTCTTCTGCAGCATCAAAGGATTAGCTAAGTAAAGCCTACATAAAAGAGAAAACCCTATAGGGAATGCTTCGATTTCCATCTTAAACACCAACAAACACTTCACGCCAAATAAGAGTCACAAGCAGAACGATAGCAGTGGTGGCGCCACCTAATGTGACACAAGAGAACTAAAAGGAGAAATTGGAAATAGGAAAGAAGAAATTAAAACACGAAACGGAGTGGGAAAAGGAAAAATTTATTGAGCATGTTTCTGTGATAGCGGAGAATATATGGTGCCATAGACATCATTAATAAATGTGTGTTAATAATAAATATAAGTTTAATATTTATGCGTTTTAAGATTTCATGGTTAGGATAATTGATAATTGCTAACCCAAGAATAAAACTATTTTCTTCCAAATATTCTGCATCGTGAAAGCAAATATCAAATTCTTAAGAAAAATTAGAGAATGTTTATGAATATTTTAACTTTTTTAGTAGTAAAATATTCCCACCAAGTAAAAACGAGGACTAATTTATCAAAATGACACCGAATTTGCTATCTACCCTTTCTGGTAACCTTGGTTACAGAGATTCGAGTAAATAAGACACTAATGATCTATGTCTTCCTTCCTTCTTCGAATTCTTCGCGTTCTATTATTTCATTGTTGCTGATACTGCAGTTTCACTGTTAAATCGCATTATTGAGGAAAGGGAATAATAATTAGTTCTGTATGCTCCAAAATATTACGTTTTAGAAAATGAAGGAATGTTTTAGTGTCACTTATATTGAGCTGAATAATATATGATTTATATGAGAGGAGTACTCAGATCCATACCAATATTTGAATATTATTGTATAAAAAAGTATATTTAACTAATTCTTATATATTAGTGCTCCACCCGTTGATTGGGATCTACTAATTGATCGTCATAACTTGTTAAGTGGATTTTCGGATGGTTGTTTTTTTGGGTGAGGGGGTGGAGAGGGGATGGCAGATTTTGCATTGTGCTTTACGGAAACGTAAATGAAATTCTATCTCAAGCCTGTCAGTTAATAAAAGTGAAGGATTTATATTTTGAAGAACGTTTCATTTCAGATATTCATCAAATGTTTTATGTGAGATGTAGTTAAAAAATATTATTAAGAGGTAGTTTCAAAATTAAAGAAAATGGTAAATTAAATAAATTTATTATATTAAAAAAGTGGCATATATTTAAAACAGAATTTAAATTTTTTTTTTGAAATTTACAGCCTTTATTAATAGGTTCTTGAGATATTTATGTCTAAAAAATTTGAAAACGATAAATTGGAGATTAATTGATATTTCCTTGAAATTTTTCAGTTCAGAGGAGGAGGTTGAGACCCACCATCTCTTTAAATACTACCCTGATGATATATTATATTAGTCGATCTTGAATTTAAATGTATATCGAAAAGGGATCTCGATATCCCAGAGGTTGAACACCAGTGCTATGAAGATTTATTTGAAAGAACTCCATTAGGAAATCGTGTTTAATCAATATTCGCTTCCAATGATAAATTCTGCATTCAAATAACAGTAAAATAGTGGTTGATTTTATTGACTATGTATATTCTTCCTAATATAAGAAAATTTTCATTTTGTTAAAAAAATCGTTCTTCATCCAAAATATTTCGTGGTCCGGGTAATTTAATTAATAATAAATTTCAAAGCCGATTGTGATATAAAAAATCAAATTTTTATCAGGAAAGCAACAACCAAAGAAAAGATTAATGGCCCAAGAATATTTTGGATAAGATTTAGTAAACTGGAGTCCGGAAATATATTTTTATCCAGATATCTGAGTTTTCTAGGGATTTCCAAGCTAAAATGGATGAAAACACATTATATGGTTATTATTAAAATGGAATATTAATATGGAAACAGATCCTTTGCATACCAGGGATACACAAAATTTTTAAGTTGCTAGATTTTCTAAAATATTTCTAATTTTTCTAAAATATTTCCTTGAACCACAAAAGTCTCAAGCTGCGGCATATTTAAGTAACCACAATAATAAAACCGACAAATGCATAATAAAATACCACCCACGATTTGACCACAGGAGCAAGCCTCCGAACTGCCAAATTGCTTACTCGAAATCTTTCTACATTCATACCCTCGGACGAGCGCGAAGTATCATGCGCTCTTTATTATACACAGATATTTATGTTTCTAAAAATTAAATATTCAAAAATCTATCTTCTGTACATTCGCCAAGAGATCGCCAAGAATAAATTAAACGAAGAATTAAAAAAAATATATTTTAATTTCTCCCTTGACCACATGATTGGCATTTGGCAAGACAATTCACTGCAAGTATTCCTCGTCGTAGTCTCCCTTCAACGTAGTCTTCCCCTCAATTTGCAGTTCGCATGTCTCATCTGCAAACCAACAGCAACTTTGCTCGATACTGAACATTAACTCACTGGGAGGGGGGTTCTTTAGCTAACACTCATAAGTAAAATCAAATGTTTCTAGCTGGAGACGTCTTTAGTCTAATGCTATTTAGCTCCTTTACCACGCTTTAGCTACGGAATTAAATCGCGACACTGCCAAATTGCCTGTTCGCAATCTCGCTATACGTTCAATTATTTTTTTAATTTTGAAGATTAAACAAATTTGCTTCTGAATCTCAAATCATTCAAGCTACTAAGGCAAAAACAAAGCACAAATAATTCTGCTATTTATGGTATGTACATGGGTGCATTTAAAAAAAAAATAGCTAAATAGTGCTAATCAGTATTGGCTACATAAAATCTAAGTTTTAGCAGACATTGGACAATATTAACAATTGTATAAAGTCCCCTGAAAAGGGAACTTTATCTAAGTAGAAAGTAAACTAATTCTAAATTCCGTCTTACTGAAAAGCAAACAATCAACACTATTAACCTTCAGGGATTGTACACAAACACAAAGGAGAAAGGTAAATAGCTAATTTTTTCACCTAAAGTGCACGGTCTCTTGTCTGAGTAAATGTGTACATGTACGTAAGACAATAAACCGAAACTACAGAAATACAATCAGCTACTGGTGGTAATACTAGTCTCAAACTTTCGTTTTCGATCAACCCAAGAGATAACCAAGATCAAAACGCTGTAGTAGCTACAGAGTAATTGTCAAGGACATACACAAACCGCATATTATACATATAGTCAAACGCAAGAGCTGTTGATGACCTAGTAGCTTGGGATCTATCGAAGAACTCGCCCAAACACCCGCGGCATAACGGCACAAGTAGTACCATTTCCTCAAGAACGCGATTGGCTAAAACACTGTTTTCATCTAAAATAGAAGCAGCACGCTTGTCAAACTGGCGCCGTGATTGGTCAATCACCTGAAGAACTGATAGGTTATTAATTTTTAATACAATTGTAAGCTTACGTAAATGAGGAAAATAATAACAAATAGATTAATGTCATATCACAATATACATCTTAATACTAATGTCAAATTTGCTGCCTGTATCATAACGCTACTCAATAAGACACTGATCATATACTTAATAAACAAATATTTATATTTAGAATACATTAATAAAGCAAGATAATACATATGCTAAGAGTTTTTAAGCAAAGAAATATTTTTCTGAAAAACTGAATTATTAAGTAATTCTTTAATGTTAGTATGACATAAACAACATATCTGTATAAATATTCCTATTAGTTGTTGAAAATACCTGCGATGAATTTAATATGTAAGATTACATTTATAGTCTTTTCGCATTTTAAATATCTAGAGTATTTAGGATTGATCACTGAGAAATAATCTGCAAAAAAATAAGAAAGTGGCTTTAATAAACCCTTATGAAAAATTTTATCTAATAATGATTAAGCTGTCCTTAAGGCACTGAAGCACATCGTTAATATTTATAAGCTTACATGTATCACATACATAATTTGTTCTTATTTTGTTTCATTTAATACGAAAAACATTTATAATAAATTAAGTGTCTACTTGAAATTTAAATAACATTATGATTAATGCTTAAACTCTTCCAAAATATCGTTGAATAGAAGTTGTCAACACTCAGAGAACTTTTCTAAGTGTGTGTGTGTGGGTGGGTGGGGGGAGGTAGATTCCGCAGTTAGTATCACTTGACAATTGCAAATAATCGCATCTATGGTCTGGTTTTACGTTTGTCATGCGCCAGTTAGCGTATTATGTGCGTTTGTCAGTTATTACCCGCAATAGAAGCAAGCAAACTTGCTATTAAAAGCTCAAAACTGCAACCTGCAAAAGCGTAATATCAGTATGTCAGTCAATCTCTCGATTACAAACCCGATTGGAGAAAAACTGGGCGTATGCAGAGGTGTGTGTGCTAAAATCAATTGTATTCAGAATGTAGAGATCACTATCAATCTATCAATTTACTAATTTCGAAATGAAAAAACAGGTATCCTGGTTGCAGATGCCTGTATCAGTATATGTAATCCCCCCGCCCATATTTTAAATCTAACCTGTTCATTTATCAACCTTGGAGAGAGGCACGCAAATGTAGATTTAGAGGTTCAACAACAAAAAATTGAAAATTCGAAACATTTAAACTTCGTACTAGTCGTACTCGAATCTGTACTAGTCGTACTAGGATCACTTTCAAACCCCCGACATCTTTGCACTAACCTACAGGGTTGATTTGTTCGGGCGCCATAGTAAAGAGCCTTGCTGCCCC
Organism: Amaurobius ferox; assembly: GCA_951213105.1. Lineage (NCBI taxonomy): Eukaryota > Metazoa > Arthropoda > Arachnida > Araneae > Amaurobiidae > Amaurobius > Amaurobius ferox. Next base: position 29,245,151 of record OX578139.1, read on the forward strand.
ACCCGGAAATCGAACCCTGGATCTCCGAACTGGCCAGCTGATGCTCTACCGTTGAGCTACTGGGAAGAAATTGCGAGGTCTTATCGTCGAAGTAGACTCTGCAAAGCCAATAACTTTTTACAAAATTTTACCCGTTGGAGTGAATGGTCAACGGGAGTTAGTGTCTGACGATTCCTGTTTCCCATGTATTGCCTTCTCCGTCCAAATTGTTCAGAACGCTAACCACACAACTGCATATCACTGATGTCCAAGGGAAATATGATATTTTTCATTCAATCAGATGCACGCAAACCTTCATAAGAAATTTGGAAAACTTCGATATATCAGCGAGCAAGCTCTCCTGGGGGAACGGACTTGCTTAATGTGATATTATTTTTAAAGGTTTGACAGAGTTTTTAAGCACACATGCCTAATTTGTTCTATTGTTTATCACAATTACAAATTTGAAGAGATTTGATTCCAGTTTCCGAGACCAAACAAGAGCAAGCAGAGCGTAGCGAAAGTAGCAAGCGTTGTTGTTGTTGAGACCCAGACCGTCCGACGTACCGGAAAGGAGAGTAGCAAGCGTTGTTGTTGTTGAGACCCAGACCGTCCGACCTACCAGAAAGGTGTAAGGTAACAGTATGGACAGCCGGCAAGTGCCACCCAATTTAGACCGGAACCCAGTGGGGGAGGCATCCACAGAGACCGTACCCTCCTTCCCCTACCACCAACCTCTCGGAAGGAATTACGGACCCACATGTTTAACGTGATCGTACTCCGCATGAACAAGAGTAGCAAGCGTGTCATAATGTTACGAACCTTTATGAAAATCGACAGATTCAGCCATACCAGACAGTTGGTATAATTTTTTTATAAATCGGACTCTGCATATACGAAGATGAAACAAATAAGTTTATGTTCACAGAACCCGCCTGTTGGGGCAATCCTAAAGCTACGATCGCATTTCTATTGTAGATAACGTTATGCAAGGACCGGTTAAATAGTATTTGTTATACAGACTAAGACCGGTCTTTAAAAATGTGTTTCCGGGTGCATGGTTAGACTCCATTTGTTGACCTGCATGGAAATTCTCATAATTTTAGAACGTAAAAAGTTTTTTTGCCATTATTGCAAGCATCCAGGCTGACGAGCACGAAAATGTGCGAAATAATAAAAAGTATGTTAAATGAACAAAAAATATATTTAGCAAATTATTCCAGATCAGTAGTTTGGGCAAATGGTGATAAAAAACATACAATTTCATATTTATCGAGAATTATTCTGATTAATATATATTGTATATAAAATGTTTATATATTCAATATTCATCTTATCTTTACAGATTTTTCGTTTTGGCATTTTAATATTTTGAGACTCCAGCCTTTGACAATCCTTAGATGCTCGTGCTTATTTTGTGCATATATCACTCTTAGATGTTGTTTTGTTTCCATGTTTTATTACCTTATAGTTCAAAATTTAGATCAAAATAAATTTTCAGATATTTTTGTTTTCCTGTTGTTGGATATCTAATTAAATATCCTCCTTTACACTGTTAACCTCCGTAATGTTATTGTATCAGGGTATGCCACTGTTCATGTTTTGAATTGGTCTTTTAATATAGTTATTATATATATTATCGTTATATACATATAACGTTTATGTTTTTGTGTCTATAATATGTGGATATGTGGTGAAACTATTTATAAGTGGACCAATGTTAAAAGTTACAATTGATTTATTAAGTTATTATTTTATTATTTGTTTTATTTGTTAAATGAATTTAATTTGGCCTCGCGCGCGTAATCGTGTGTACATTATCGTAAGTTTCTGACATATAACCCACATTATTCTGCAGTTCGGTATCAACCTATAAATAAACATAATTTCCAAGAGGTAAAATATTAAAATGCAAAACTACAAATTGATGACACTTTGTTTTGTCAAGCATAAATATTTATTAAAAATTATTATTTACTAAAATTATGATTAAGATTTTCATGTTACAATTATGCTCATTGATTGTGATGACAGACGTAACCTTTTCATACTTGGCTTTAGAGTGAATTGATTAATTAAATGTAACGTCCTGATAAATAATAAACGGGCTTTTACTTTTCTGGATACGTCGTCTTGAAGGAGCATCTTTGGCAGCAATCGTTGTAGGCAAATTTATTAATAGTTCGTTCTGAAGTCATCTGGATTTCGGGATTCCGTTATTTTATTCATCTTTTTGCTCCAGTCGTCTCTCTGAAATTCCAATTTCTGACTAAAAAATTGTATTTTAAACTGACTTGTAACTCTCCAACATTTGCTGCTGGCTCCTCCTTCTCCCCCCCCCCCCCCTTCACACATTGGTCCATCAGCTACCATTACTCCCTAGCTCTTTATCCATTGCTTTGAACTTGCTGGTGTGATAATTCACTCTTTGGCTGTAGATAACTGCTAGCGGGCTTGATGATCAATGGAATCAGAAAGCATGGGGTCAGTTTTATTATTCACCATAAATTATTTAGATTTTAATGTCCGGTCTTGGAGTCAGCCCTTTTGCCTGCATTTTTTGCTGGACAGTCCTTTTATTGCTCAGGCCTTAACCTGATGTTTATTACACTTTATATTACAGCATCCCGATATGAAATATTTCACAACGGTGCAAATCTATCGCATTCTGTCATTAGAATATGCATATATATATATATATATATATTCAAAACAAAATCTCAAATTATGTATACAATTCTACATCAATTTACCAGGATACTACCTAGGATAAGGCGCATTGCAGCTCTATAATCCGAAGCAGGAAATAACTAAGAAAAAGTAAAAATATGTAAAGGGGGGGATGCCAGATAAATTGCATATAAATGGCTGAGAGGGATGGCGACCTCTCATTCCCGTTTAAAGTACTTTTATGTCTAGACAACGCTCACGGAAACCAATGCAATATAATGACAAGTCCCCGATATATGTGCAAAATCGAAGGCACTAGAACGAAGACAGAAAGGGAATATCGAGAGGCAGAAATTTATAATGTCAATCTGACAACCATACAATCCGGAATGCACAAAACTCTTCATAAAGTAAACATTTTAGCGCATGCGTACATCGTTTTACACTGTTATGATGTCATATTACCTATGTCTTGTCTAAATGAGTATTCTTCTTCTTTAAAGAAGAAATTATAATGATGTTTATGAAAATTTAACGGGTAATATTTTTTATATGCTTCTTGCATGATTCTTCTGTTACTTATGATACAATCATTTTTGAAAGTATTATTGTGGAGATTTCTTCTGAGGTGTCCTGTGATGATATTACGGAAAATATTCTTAGTCAAATTTGAATTCCATTCTATGATTTGGTTAATCTCCATATCAAAATTGTCGCGTTTATTGTACAATACCGTATGAATTCCTTTTATATTGTTGTATCTTATGGTGATGTCGAGGAAATTAACTTCGTCTTTTTTAGTATTAAGGTTCTTGATCAGTTCCAGTTCCTGGGGATAAAAGCTAAAATCGAATTCAGGAGTATGCAAGTATCGTCCTAATAGCACATCGTCCACGAATCTATAATATGGTAATTCATATAATATATGATTACCTCTTTCAAAATATGATAAATATATGTCTTCTAAGATTGAAGAGCAACCCCCTCCCATAGGGATGCCTTTGATTTGTTGATAAAATTCGTTTCCATTATACAGCACGTTTTCGTATAAAACCAATTTGATAAGATCCAAATACCTACAATAAGTGATTACATTTTTGAGATTGTATTCCTAGTGCACCAATAGAAGTATGTCATGTAGTTTTGAAAGGTCGATGTTGTTAAAAAGGTCACGGAAGTCATAACTTGCAAACTGTATATCTTTATTGCAGAATTTTTGACGATTTATGACTTCATTGGTGTTTTTTATCATAATAGAGTTTGATAGTAATAAAGCTTTAAATACAGGTTTAAGGATATACAGTAGTTTCCTGTTAGCTAACGTTAAATATGAATTACATCCCACTGTTACAGTACGGAATTTTACAGGTTTTTTATGCAGTTTTGGGATGAGGACCAGAGATGGGAAACACACTGATTTCAAATTAATGCCGATTCTTTTGTATAATGCTTTGATCTTATTTGACATTACTGCAATATTATATGGTAAAGGTTTATACATAGTAGGTTCCATGTAAGATTTCTGCAAAGTTTCAAGGTAATAAGTTTTGCAGGTAAATGCGTAATTTGAAACCACTTTGTCCGTATATGTGATCACGAATCCATCCTGAACGTCCTTGATAGAACTAGGAACATGGGATCTTGGCTTAGTTTAGCTAAATAGATTTATCAATGAATATCATAGAAAACTTAAAACTAAGCCACGATTCCATGTTCCTAGTTCTATCCAGGACGTTCAGGATGGATTCGTGATCACATATACGGACAAAGTGGTTTCAAATTACGCATTTACCTGCAAAACTTATTACCTTGAAACTTTGCAGAAATCTTATATGGAACCTACTATGTATAAACCTTTACCATATAATATTGCAGTAATGTCAAATAAGATCAAAGCATTATACAAAATAATCGGCATTAATTTAAAATCTGGTCCTCATCCCAAAACTGCATAAAAAACCTGTAAAACTCCGTACTGTAACAGTGGGATGTAATTCATATTTAACGTTAGCTAACAGGAAACTACTGTATATCCTTAAACCTGTATTTCAAGCTTTATTACTACAAAACTCTATTATGCTAAAATACAGCAATGAAGTCATAAAACGTCTAAAATTCTGCAATGAAGATATACAGTTTGCAAGTTATGACTTCCGTGACCTTTTTAACAACATCGACCTTTCAAACCTACATGACATACTTCTATTGGTGCACGAGGATTACAATCTCAAAAATGTAATCACTTATCGTAGGTATTTAGATCTTATCAAATTGGTTTTATATGAAAACGTGCTGTATAATGGAAAATAATTTTATCAACAAATCAAAGGCATCCATATGGGAGGGGGTTGCTCTTCAATCTTAGCAGACATATATTTATCATATTTTGAAAGAGGTAATCATATATTATATGAATTACCATATTATAGATTCGTGGACGATGTGCTATTAGGACGATACTTGCATACTCCTGAATTCGATTTTAGCTTTTATCCCCAGGAACTGGAACTGATCAAGAACCTTAATATTAAAAAAGACGAAGTTAATTTCCTCGACATCACCATAAGATACAACAATATAAAAGGAATTCATACGGTATTGTACAATAAACATGACAATTTTGATATGAAGATTAACCAAATCACAGAATGGAATTCAAATTTGACTAAGAATATTTTCCGTAATATCATCATAGGACACCTCAGAAGAAATCTCCACAATAATAATTTCAAAAATGATTGTATCATAAGTAACAGAAGAATCATGCAAGAAGCATATAAAAAATATTACCCGTTAAATTTTCTTAAACATCATTAGAATTCCTTCTTTAAAGAAGAAGAATACTCATTTAGACAAGACATAGGTAATATGACATCATAACAGTGTATAACGATGTACGCATGCGTTAAAATGTTGACTTTAGGAAGAGTTTTGGGCATTCCGGATTGTATGGTTGTCAGATTGACATTATAAATTTATGCCTCTCGATATTCCCTTTCTGTCTTCGTTCTAGTGCCTTCGATTTTGCACATATATCAGGGACCTGTCATTATATTGCATTGGTTTCTGTGAGCGTTGTCTAGACATAAAAGTACTTTAAACGGGAATGAGAGGTCGCCATCCCTCTCAGCCATTTATATGCAATTTATCTGGCACCCCCCCCCCCTTTACATATTTTTACTTTTTCTTAGTTATATATATATATATATATATATATATATATATATATATATATATATATATACTTTTCTGGACACGTCGTCTTGAAGGAGCATCGTTGGCAGCAATCGTTGTAGGCAAATTTATTAATAGTTCGTTCTGAAGTTATCTAGATTTTTCGGGACTCCGTTTTTTATTCATCTTATTGCTCCAGTCGTCTCTCTGAAATTACTCGAGTTTTACGTCTTAGCTTTATCCCTTCATATATATATACAGAGAGAGAGAGAGAGAGAGAGATTTTCCTGTTAAGCTTTATTTAAGAAGGTACAAATTTTAATCAATTTTCCAAGAAAATTATAGTACTGGAAATTATCTCAGCATCAAAATTAGAAAACCTACAGAAATTATCTGATTTTTAAGTAAATAAACACATTTCTCTCAAAAGGAAATAATGACAAACGACAAATTTATCATTCCGACACGATTTTTGCATCCGGCGGATCTGGTAACCATGGTTACGGATCTGGAAGCAAATAAGACACTAATGACCTCCTCCATTCTCCCTCGAGTTTATCCTGTCATAATTCATTGTCACTGAAAGCAGGATTTCATTGTTAAATTCCTTTGTTTAGTATAATGAGAGGTTCTGTTTTAAACTAAAATATTTCGATTTATACGTTAAGAACAGAAAACATATGTTTAGTTATACTTGACCAAATTTTAAAGCATTTAGATTGCCTAATTTTACGAGCAAACTATCAATAGTAAGATATATCTAATTAACCGGCTGACTATTTATTTTACACCATGTTCATAGTTTTATTCTCTGAGAAAGTGTTTTGAATGTTTTTACTGTTTTTTCATCTTCCTCTTAGTTTTATCCCTTCATTTATTTGAATTTTCGCTTGGTAAAGATTTTTACTTTTCCTTCATATATAATATAATGTATATGGGAAGTATTGTGACTAAGTAAAAAATTAAAAATTCGAGTGTTCGATGGAAGATCACGTTTCAAACATTCCTGAACTCTAATTGAACGTTTTTGAGGTAATGTCTGTCTGTGTGTCTCTATGTGTGTGTGTCCGTAACACTTTGAATGCAATGCCTCAGGAGCGAATGGAGCGTTTCGAACATAATATGATACGATTACTACGATCCGTGAATACTGGAATCCTATAGATTTTAAACGCGGATGTTCGAAAACTGTTCGAATTAATTATTGAAAAATTAAAAAAAAACTCAGGATATTAATACTATTGAATGAATAATCATTTTGCACGCATATTTGTATTCTAAAACGAATGACACAAATTTTAGAATGCTAGCTTTAACTGTTCGCGATATTGTACGTTTTTTAAATAGATGCATCTAAAAAACTACACGAAAATGAACAACAGTATCGTCAAATATGCAATACTTGGCGAAAATTTTGACAACATTATCTAATAATATGACAAAATAACGCTATCTGGTGACTTTGTATGTGAGGGGGGGGGGAGTAAATTTAACGAAAATGTCGCCAAATCGTCAGAAATGAAGCTAAAATTATGAAAATGACGCCACATTGATGAAATCACAATTACCATATTTTAATATAATGGAGCATATTGCTTAACAAAAGTTAGCAAAATTTCCAATAGTCAAGTTGTATTATTACTTTCAGACAGAATCACCAAAGTCATAAACACTTTTCACCTATGTTGTAAAGTGTTAAAAAACGTCGACAATCTATCCTCGTGTCTACGTGGAGTATGGATACCATAAATATACTGTTGCGAAACTCTTTCCGAGGATGGATCAGAGAAAAAAAGGGTGATGGATCAGAGGAAAAAAAGGGTACGGTCCATGTGGTTGCTATCTCCACTGGAGTCCAGTATAAGTTGGATGGTATTAGGCAAAATGCCAGACTTGAGATGTTTTGGGTTTTAGGACCTACAAAAACTAACCCCACTCTCTCTTTACCAATGGACAGGTCTTAGGGGCTTGTAGTGACATATTCTTTAAAAGTGGGACTAGTAACAACAGCAACATGATATTTCCGTTAATTGTTTGTTTTGTTTCATATGATTGTTAATTAATAACTTCGATACAGAGTTTTCCCAAAGTTAGGTTCTAACTCTCTAGTTTTGGAAATGTAACCCCTTTAGATGGGTTCTATCAATAGGAACTTGGCCATTATAGTCTAGTGCTGCTTAAAATCCCCCTTTAAGAAATGTGATGCTGGCTGTGTGACAACACTGAATATATCCGTCTTCACAGAAGTTTCCAAAATTTCGGCAAATATCAAGCTTTCTTGCTGCCCTTGAACGTGTAGTAGGCAATTCCGTGAATATAACTAAAAAGATCTAAACCGTTTTGCGTATTATGTTATCCGCAATAGAAGAACTATTCTGATTTTTTTTTTATTGAACAATGCCTGATAACTTAAAAAAGCCCCTTTGAATTTCATCATTTTACTTCATTATTCATTGACGAAGCAAAACACTACTTTATGAAATATCATGACATTAAATATATTTTAAATCTGTGAAGCGATTGGTAAACTTTATGTGAACCATTTTTCTAAAAGAAAATTAATGAGGAAATACTAATTTGTCATTTTGATAACGATATTGTGATCTGGGTATTCTGATAACCTTGATTACGAGCTGCGAGTAATGATCTATTTTCTTCAGCCCTTTATATTTTATTGTCGCTATTATCTCAATTTCATTGTTAAATTTCATTGTTGAGAAACGATGATAATAACGGGTTGTGTTTTAAAGTTTTAAACGTTGTGTAACAGCAAATTTGAATGCAATCTTGATTTAAACGTGTGCTTTACTAGAATTAAAAATATATAAAGAGGGCGGCTTTGTCTAAAGTGCAATGCATATTGAGATATATATATATTTTTACTTTCTTATTTGTATTGTAATGTATTTATATTGTAATACTTTATTATTCCTGCATTGAAAATATCTGATTTTAAGGTTTCAAAAGAATCGCGAAATCTTTTAAAGTCTTCCTAAGAATGTTCGAAGTTTATAGAAAGATTATGTTCGGGCACGTTTTTGTGTGTGCGTATTTGTGCATACTTGGGATGCTTCGGTATGGTAATTTAAGGATATATGCATATATCCTCTTCATTATTTATATAGACTCTGCGAAACAATTTCGTACAATATAGATTTGAATAAAGAACGTGACCTTGCGAATAATCAATAATAAATTGAATCACAGCGTAAAATGCAGGGCAAATAGAAATATAAATGCGTATACCTACATTTCTTAAATAAGTAGATTTTCTTCTTCAATGCAATAGACATGCACTAGAACGCTCAAATGATCTCAGACTAAACCTGTCAAACAGAAAATGGCTAAACGACAAAACTAAATATAGTAGTGCCATCTAGTGCTATGAAAATGAAGTAAAATGAGAAAAAAAGAAAATCTAGAAGATATGGACTTGAGAAGTACATAAGGAAGCATAAATAAAATGCAGAGTATAAAAATGCAACGTGCAGAAAAAGAGCCAAGCAGAGAAATAGAAATTATATATGGTCATGCCATACCTCAGAGAAATAAGGTGTCATTAGCAGATTACTGCAATTTTTATCGATAAGAAAAACTTTAAAGAAATCCAAAATTGAAGAGAGCTTTTATGGAGGCAAAAGAAATATCAAATCAGTAATTAGCCATTCAACAATAATTAGCGATTGGAGATTTATCTATTTCTTGTCTCTTGACATAATTCTAATGCTCTTTGAAGTATTCCTTTAAGACAAGTTTGTTTTGATCAATATACGATAGCCCTAATTGACAAGAAATTTGACAAGTACCCCAAATATTCAACTTTTCAATGGAGTCCGTAAGTGAAGATATATTTACTACATTGATAGATGTACATATCACTTTGAAGTCTTGTAATTTTATGGCTAATTTTAGGATAGGAAGGAAAACAAACAAAAATAATTTTGTTACAAGATGTATTTGTTTGTAACTGACTGGAATATGGAGAAATGACTAGAACCGGTTAGAACTGACTAGAATATAGTGTCATGATGAGATTTCTTAATCTCGCGTCACTTGTGCAAAAATTATAAAATCTGCATTTATTTCAATCTTTATATTTTAAACATCATTTAGCCATGTCTAATTATCCCTCTTCTCTTTTAAATACATTTTATATTCTACAATTATTCTGTGCTAAAAGAATATATTTTGCGCCATTTTCATATTAATCTGTAAAGCGCACTCAGAGAGAGAGAGAGAAGTATTTTCTAACCGTTAAAGTTCAGGGTCATTTATTACAAGAGCGGATGTCTGATGTAGAGGCTTTGCTCTCTGCTTATTCATATTTGTGCAAGACATGCATTTTTCATACAATGGCTCTGCTGCAAAACATCTAGAATAAATCGGAGAGGGTCACCTCTTTAGGCTTTTGAACTATTGGATGATTTCAGTAGCTCTCGGCCAGGTCCGAGTTGGATTAACAAGTCGGTTTTGCAAAATCCGGTATAAAAAGAGAGTGTTGGAGTATTTTGCGTGCTCTTTCTTGTCTGGTTACTGACAACTTCAGGTCGGTCCGGACCATTTTATATGTTGCCCACCCCGGAGTGCGAGAGCTGACACAACGTTGATCTCAGCCCTCTGTGGACATGGGAGAGAGTCGCCGCCATCGCGAACGGCCAACCGAGGAAGATCCATCGACCGCTGGTCAAGTGAGGAACATCTGTTGGGTTGCTTTAGAATTTAGGTAATTTGGAGGTTTGAAAATTTACTTTTATTTCTTTTTCCCTGGCTCAATATTCTTAATTTGGTAATATTTAAATAATATTTATTGGCTTTTTCATTTATTCTTTAATTAGAATATTTTTAATCTTCTAAATTAATTTTCTTTATAATATTCTTAGTTAAAAATGTTCCATTCCTTAAATTAATATTACTTTTGATTTGTAAATTTTAAAAATTTTTTATTTATTTGATTCCCCTTAAAATTCCCTTTAATTTGATGTCCCATTTTCCCATTTTGGTTAGAAATTCCGTTTGTTCTACAGTTTCAAGTTATTTCCATGTCTCACTGCAATTCAAAAATTTCAGTTGCGGCTATTTTCGGAATTCTGTTTTGCGGGCTTTTTACTGCGATTTAAGGCGCCACCTAAGCGTTTTTCGCGCCTCTTTGGAATTCGGGATTTTTTTTAATTGGTTCGCGTTTTTACGGATCGTCTGCTCTCGGAATTATGAGTATTATTTTGGCAATTCTAATTTCGGTAAGCGAATTTTAATTGCTGCCGTTTATCTAAACTCCGCGTTTTTGCTGCACGTATAAATACGCGCGCAGAACTTTTCAGTTTCAGTTTTTTGTTGAAATCCTTCGTTGTGGTTAGCGCGAGAAGCGCGTTGTTTATTTTCGAATGGAACTTATGTTCCACGCGAGTTTTTAATGGAACGTTAAGTTCCTCGCGTTATTCTTTTTTTTTCATTAGTTGTTTTAATTTAAATTATGCATTTTTCAAGCTTCTGACGATGAAGAAATTTTTTGAAGCGTCTGACGATGACGTCCGAGTCTGGCGGCCCATCCGGGTGAATACTGATGTTTTATTTAAACCTTTAATTTCTTTAATTCTGAATATGATTTCTCAATATTTTTTTTAATGTATTTAATTAAATTTTATTCTGTAAAATTAAAATTCTAAAACTTTATTCTGAGAGCAAATTTCTAAACCTTCATAAATTTTTTTAGAGCCTGGGTTAAATTCTAAAATTCTTTAAATTTAATATTTTGTTAATGATTTTTGATGAAATTTAAATAGATTGTTTTGAGTAAAGTTTTTATGCTAATTCCTTAATTTTAACTAAGTTGATAAAATTCTAAAATTCTAATGTTAATTCTTCCTGAGTTGCCTGCCTGTGAGCAGTGTTTTTGTATTTGTTAATTTGAAGTACAATTTAATAAACTAATTTTCTTTAAACTAAATATTATGTCTTCATTTATCTTTTTTAAACACAGCAGGTTTTATTCTATCTGTTAAACACAACACATCGCCACCTATAAATTCATGATAACTTCGACGACGACGAACCAAGGCTGACCCGAGGTCCTTCTGCCGGATCTTTATGTTGACGATTGAAGGAGCTGTATGAAGCCGAGCCCTGTCCGGGCCTATGCATTCACTATGTACTAGGCCTGCCGTTCTTACTTACGTACGGGTTTTCCGAGGGCAACACGGCGGAGGTTTGTTCCTCTTTTCATCTCAACTACAAATTGTCCTGAGGTAAGAGTGGACCTCTCACTAAAACTCTATACACGAAATTCTTCGGAAGCATAATAATAAAGTTCTACATAAATCTAAAGTTAATATTTGGCTTCCGGCCTCTAAATATATCTGCTATGAATAATCTAATTAATGTTATCTTGATATTCTAAATTCATATATGAATCCATATTTGAATTCATATATGAATTCATATATGAATCCATATATGAATTCTCTGAGTGCGCTGCTCCCTGTTTTGAGACCATACCATTAAATTATAATGTATAATAAATATGTAAATATTGCTTGCCACTTCTCATTATATTGTTGGATAACATATTATTATGGATTTAATTCCCTGCCAGCATATGAGATTAACATTGATCCTTCGTCCAGTTGATTTTGTTGTGCTGAAAAGGATCCAGCTTAATTTGTTTATGTAACTTCAAATATTAATTACGATATTAAATAAAAGAAAGTAATTTATCCGAATACCTGTGTGGTTATTTAGAGTAATCTTTATCTCTTGAAACTGTACCTTAATGTAATTTCAGATGATGTCGCCTTACAAGGTAAGAGTTTATTTATACAATCTGTATTTGGTATTTTACTTGCTGCAGGTCAAACTTGGAGTTTACTCCTGGACTGGAGGAGTGATTCGGTTAATTGAACCTGGGCTTTGAAGTAGATATATCACGGCTTGCTTCTAAATTACGTCATACATACAATTATCTCGTTTATCCTTATTAATTACGTATCACATTAAAAATATGTATGTTGGCATCGGTCCTTTGGTGGCACACACCTTCGTCCCGACAATAGTTTGTTTGGCTTGAATATGAGTATTCGAGATTTAAGTTTCATACCATTGTTTTATAGGAAAACTATCATAATTTCCTGTGATAGTAATATAATTTACACGAAAAAATTATACTTTTAACTACGTAGATATTTCATTTCTAGAGGCACGTATGTAAATTAACGTTCGGATTTTTGAAAAAACATACGAAAATAATTCCTAAACTGTATATATTTCAAATTTTGTAACCAGATAGATCATTTGACTGAATGTTTAATTTTCTGAAGGTCTTTAAGAGTAACGGTAAAAATGCAGAATTTTAGAAATTCATTATTTTAGGGATGTCGATAGCGAAATATCGGATGTCGGCCGTACATGATTCAAATTCATTTCCTCTTAATTTCTTAAATAGTTCAATAAATTGATTTCAGTTACATAAAATAACACTAAATTTGCTGTTTTAATACAATTATTTTTTATTTGGTAAGTGGATATTTTTTCAAAGGTGGCGAAACCAAAACGCGAAAAAACTCACATATCTATAGATTAGTCCTATAGTAATGGGGTTGGTCTTATTCTTTTTCTCGTCAAAAATTGTGCATGTAGTCTTTTACTTTAGATCTTGACAATTTTTGCGAGTCGTTTTGCAAAAAAAAAACCAGGATTTTCTTTTCTGAATACCAAAAATTCTGTACCAAAATCTAATCACACCGGGGTATCTTCTATCCACAAATGACTTATCTACCACATTTTGGGAAATTTACTCAATTAGTCTTTTATCTAGAGTGGATACAATGGATTTTTGAGTACCATTTAGCAAATAAAAAGGGTTTTTTTTTACCCCGAATTGTACCAAAATCTAATCAAAACCAGAGTTACCCACAAGGGACTTACATACCAAATTTTATGAAATTTGATCCATTAATTTTTGAGTTAGAGTGAATACATACATCGCATAGACAAACACACACGCACAGATACACATACAACTACACACATACACACACACAGATACACATACAACTACACACATACACTCACACACATACACATACATGCCAACGGCCGTACCGTGCTAAAAACACCGGTTCTCGTTAGATCACCGAAGTCAAGCAGCATCGGGCGCGGTTAGTACTTGGTGGGTGACCACCTCGGAACACCGCGTGCTGTTGGCCATCTCGGGTGCGGTATCCCCGTGGTTTGCGCGCTAGATTTGCACGCTACCACAAATGCCGCCGTGTTCATGAGGAGTACGATCACGTTAAACATGTGGGTCCGTAAGTCCTTCCGAGAGGTTGGTGGTAGGGGAAGGAGGGTACGGTCCCTGTGGATGCCTCCCCCACTGGGTTCCGGTCTAAATTGGGTGGCATTTCCCGGCCGTCCATACAGTTACCTTACACCTTTCTGGTAGGTCGGACGGTCTGGGTCTCAACAACAACAACACATACACATACACACATACACATATACAACCACATATGGACACATATACACACACACGCAGACGTCATGCCGAAAATAGTGTCTTTGTACTCTAGAGGTTCCAAAACGTGTAGATCCGTCGAAAATTAGAGTTGCAATTTTCGGCAAGATTCCAATACATTACCGTGTATTGTAGGGAAAGTAAAAATGAGTAAATGTACGACACCTGATTTAAAGCATCAGTTGTGAACTTGGAATTGTATAGTCAAAAGTAACGGGACACATGAGCTTTCGAATATTTGCATTTAATGTGTGCTGCAGAATAAAAGGTTGAATATAAGTAATTTATGATAAAATTTATTTCTTACACGGTGAGATAGTTATCAATATTCAGAGTATAGTGATAAAATATCTATGTAATTGCATGTTCGATAAAAAATCAACTTTTTATCGTGGTAGCTGAGAGTAAATTTCTTAATTTTCAATGAAATCAATTATTAGTAAAAGCATATTATCCTATAAATTATTCTTGGTCAAATAAAGTAATAATGGGTTTCATGCGAAGGATTTTGCTAAAACAATATCATTTCCGTTCGTTATTTTTCTGGAGAAACCTTTCGCAAATGCTCGGAAGAGTAAAATTCCAATTAATCAATATTCTTCATGACTGTTTACGATTACCTAATATAAAAACGTTCGAAATTCTTAAAATTGAAGCTAATGAAGATAGTAAAACACCTATGTATTAATATAGGCCACTCTACTATGCCTATTACAGATTTGAAAACAAGACTTTTGAAGGGAAAATTAGGGATTTTAGTAATTTTAACAAAAATTCAGGTATTATTTTTACGGGAACATTGTTAAGAAGATTGTTATTAAAAGAAGTGTTAAATAAATAATCATTTTATACATAATTTTTCATTAGCAAGCGAATGGTATAAATTTTAGAACGCTAGCGGAAACCGTTGTCGGGAATTTGCAATGTTTTAAAATAAATTTATTCAAAAAATTGCATGAAATTAAAATGTAGTGTGTATCGATCAATATGCTCAATTTCCATGTGCAATATTTGGCGACTAATTGAGCGACTGATGAAATAAATGTGGCAAAATATCGCCAACTTGGTAATTTTTTGAAAATTCTGCCAAATTGACGAAAATGTCGCCAAAATGGGAAAAGTGACTTCCAATATATGGAATTGACACATAATTCAGAATTAATTATTAAAATATTTTTAATATATTGACTGTTGTTTAGACTAAATATGCTGGCAATATTGCTAATTGTTAGTTTTGCCCAAAATATAAGTTAATTAGGTATTTTGAAATAAGTAGTTATACGGGTTGTTATCCGGAAAATCTCTTAATGTTAATATACAAATGTACTAGATTTTTGAAATGGGATTTTGGGGGAAAATAGCGCTGTGTCCCCAAATCAAGGAGTTATTTGGGGACACAAATTTCGGGAAACTTGGGAACACTCATTTCAGTACTAATTGTCATCTACCACAATGCATTTTATGAAAGCTTACCTCAATATTTACTTTGAAACAAAAGAAATTGTATTTTTCAATATTTTTACTTTCTTTATATACATAGTATAATGTATAAGGAAAGTATTGTGACTAAGTCGAAAATTCGAATTCGAGATTTCGACGGGAGAGCACGTTTCAAGCATCTCTGATCACGAATCGAACATTTTTGAGGTGATGTCTGTGTGTATGTGAGTGAAAGTATGTGTGTGTGTGTGTGTGTGTGTGTGTGTGTCAGTGAGTCTATGGAGACGATATTTCACAAACGAATGGAGCGATTCGAATGAAATTTGGTACAAAAATTACAATCCCTGAATACTAGAAATCCATTGTAAAAGCTCAATCGAATGTTCAGAACCCCTAAATTTTCGAGTGAAATTTTGAAAAAATTCATTAAAAAATCAAAACCTTTAATAAAGTTACGCGAATAGACATTTCTTATGTAATTTTTCCATAGAAAACGATTGACATAAACTTTAGAACGCTAGCATTAACCCTTCTCGAGATATTGCACATTTTTCAAAAAAATTTATGAAAAAGTCTCATAAATTAAAAAAACATATTATCTCTTAAGAAACATGTTCATTCTTGATATGTAATATCATGCGATAAATTTGTTGACATCATTCTCGTGGATCTAACTGTTTTCACTCATGGGAGAAGATACTTTGGGTAATACCTTTTGTAGTTGGACGCCAATAGTAATTTATATGCTATAAGAATAACTTATTGTTCCGCGCATAACACTTGGCGAGATTTTGGCGACGAATTTGGCGGAATGTCGCCAACTTGGCGAATATTTAAATGTTGCCAAATTAACGAAAATCTCGCCAAATGGATAAAAATGACGCTAAATCAATGAAAATGAAGACTTATTGACGAAAATTCAATATCTTTGAACGCATATAAGTATGTACTATAAGAATAACCTATATCTTTTTGCAGTAAAAGTAATAAAGTCATTGCATTATATAAGGAAAGTCATGTGCTGCCCACCTCAGATAATTTTTAATTAGAAAAACCAGAATTTACCAAGTCATACATTCAAATTACAAATATAATTTTGCATGCTCCATCGTGAATAGTAAGTAAATAATCCAAATGATTTACAGATAACCGTTATTAAATGATGCTAAGCAAGGGAGAATATGATATGAATTACAGAATATATTCGAACTGTACGTGTATAATATGTACCAACTATGTATCTATAATTATAATGAATCAACAATGTAACATTATCAAATGATATTCTAAATTTTCAATTGCAATCAATATTTCGATACAATAAATTAAATTCAAGGATAGGAAGAAACTTTTGTAGATTGTAGATAAATATTAATGATTTCTTAATATGCAATATATACATATCTTTTGCAGCAGTACATGGACATGAATAATGAACTCAAATTGTTGACTTCGTCTAAATTAATGTAAAATTCACGGTTACTGAAGTTTTAGGGTAATTAATGATATATTTGTAGATATTCATTCAAACTTTGAGAATATTTTGTGTATTCAGGCAGTTTTATAATTTTTGGGTAAAAGAGGTGAAATTTGGGGACTGTCCAAGTGATTTGAGTCGTCTGGTAGCTACCCTTATTCGTAATTTCAAGTTTAAAATAATGTGCCGTGGATTTTGTACATCATTATTTTGCTGTAAAGAAACTGAAACCACTGCATATTTTAGAGGAATCCCAGTGCTACCCATATTACATTTTTTTTATCAACGGATGTATCGCTGATACGTTGTTTGATTTTCGATAATTCACTGTATGTCCTCTATACCTTCAAGCAGAGGTTTACATCCTAAATCCCTAGAAACGTCATGTATTTGTATCACTAAGGAAAGAAGGGATGTTACACCATGTTTAGAGCACCTTATATAATTATAATACTGAAATACCAAATGCAGTCAGAAAGCACGTAAAAAAATTCTCTGAAAAGATTTATTCAAAATGGGCATTTAATTAAAAACACATACTCCATAGCTTCATATACCCATATCATACTTTATTTTTTTTTTTATCAACAGGCTTGTCGCTAATACTTTGTTTGGTTTTCTATAATTCACTGTATGTCCTCTATATCTTCAATCAGAGGTTTACATCTTAAATCCCCAGAAACGCTGCGTATTTGTGTTACTATGGAAAATAAAGGACGTTACAATATATTTAGAGCACCCTGTATAATTATAATACTGAAATATCAAATAAAGTCAGAAAGCACGCAAAAAAATTCTGTAGAAACGTTTATTCAAAATGGCCCTTTATTTAAAAGCGCATACTCAATAGCTTCATATTTATTTTGTTAAGAAATACAAAACATAGTAAGTGATAAAATTTTCGACGTTTTCAGAATAATGGGCTGCATAATTTGTTATGGTGACACCGATTTCCTCTTCTGCCAGTTTCGGTAACCCAGGTAACGCACCACGAAGTGAATATAAGACTAATGATCTCCTCTAGTATTCGAGTGCATAACATCATATTTCATGGCTCTTGACAGTGCTGCAGTTATATTTATTTTTATCTGTGAAATAGTTTTTTGAATATTAAATATTAAATAACAATTATATTAAATATCCTATTCATATATCTTATTTTTAACACTTTACAACAAAGTTGAAAAGTGTTTATGACTTTGTTCATTCTGTCTGTCTGTCTGTCTGTCTGTCTGTCCGTTAGCACGATAACTGCCGTAAAAATGACTTAATCAAAATGAAATTTTAGTATGTTGTTCAGACGGTCTGTAGGACCTATGGGAATATAAATGAATAATATCACCCAATTAGTTTTGGATTGAACCCGGGTTGAAAAAATGAAATACATTGAGCCCTATGGGAACTAATTTTTCAAACATTTTTTAAGAGGATTTAAAATTCACAAATTGCTTCGAAAATTTTAGGTAATATTCAAATTGTTCCATAAAATATATAAAAAAAAAATGCAGCGAAACATATTTCGTAGTTTTTTAAATAAAATTTAAAATAATAATTACACCTCTTATATGAAACGATCACGTGACCATGATATGAAACGATCACATGACCCACTTCAAAATGATATATGGCATCCATCTTGTTTCAAAATCGTGATTTTTTTAAGTTCTTTTTAATTCATATTGAGTGTTGTATCCGTCCTAAAACTACTTTATTTTTGCTTAAATTCTGTGCATCTACATACTGAAACAACGCAATGACAATATATTTGAGTTTAAATGTTCATCTAAATTTGATTATTTCTACAACTAAGCCTATTTTTCACCTATGTAAAATGTAAACAGCAAAATATGTAGAATGAGTTGTATTAGAATTCCTGTATTTTTTTAACACAAAATAATTTAGTCCATGGAGTCTGCATGGCTGATATGAATGAAATATTAATTGATTTTATAAAGAGAAGGACGATTTTTTTCGATGAAGTTTTAAGCATAGAGTTTAATTATTTGTAGCTCCATGGTCTTAAAAAAATGTTTAAATAAAATAAATTATTATAGTATTGTGATGAATGAAATGAATGGGAGAAAGTTATGAATGAAATCCTGTTTTTATAGAGAGATCCAGGCGTGTTATTTTTTCTATGACGCCATTTGAATTAATTTCAGTTGTTTTCGATGAAGTTTTCAAATATAATAAATTATCGTAGTGTTATGATAATTCTAAAACTATTACCGAGGAATGTATAACATTTTAGAGATGCTTAAACCAGGCAATTTATATTTCAATGCCGTCATTTGAATGAAGTTCATTTTTTTCGATGAAGGTTTAAGTTTTCAAATATAATAAATTAATGCAGTATTGTTGTTGTTGAGACCCAGACCGTCCGACCTACCAGAAAGGTGTAAGGTAACTGTTTGGACGGCCGGGAAATGCCACCCAATTTAGACCGGAACCCAGTGGGGGAGGCATCCACAGGGACCGTACCCTCCTTCCCCTACCACCAACCTCTCGGAAGGACTTACGGACCCACATGTTTAACGTGATCGTACTCCGCGTGAACACGGCGGCAGTTTTGGCAGTGGCTGGAATCGAACCCGGGCCTACCGAGTGCAACTCCAGCGCGCTAACCAATGGGCTACCGCGCCCTTAATGCAGTATTGTGATAAGTTTCAAAATATTACCGAGGAATGTATTGCATTTTAGACTTGTTTAAATAAAATTGCATTGAAGTTGGAAAGTGTTTCATAATCAATGCTTTAAGCATGATTGATCTTTCTTGCTAATCTTAATAGTAATTATTAATGCTAATTGTTGCCTTTAAATTATTAACCATTTTTGTTTAAATTAAAGGTGGTTGTAGTAGATTTTTTATGTTTTTTTTTTGTCATTTTCCTCGGGCTACAAGAAAAAAATCTGATATGTTCACCACACAACTTTTACTATATATTCAAATGCATTTTAACTCTCTTCGTGCTGAGTTAGAGTATGTTGGTAGTCATTCCGGCTTATACCACTTTTCTTGATAGATATACTTTTAGCAGTGCATTAAGTAGCATTCTTAGTTCAACCGATCTGGCCCGAGAAAACTGTGATGATCGTGATGACTTAATTACAAACTCAGTTTTCACCGTAAATATATATGCGGGTTCCTTACCCGAAAGCTTTATTGTCGGTCTGTGGGTATTTAGGTGCCTTTATATGTGGGTGAGTGTCAAATTTGGGTCCACATTTTAGTGACAATTTTCATAGAATGTGTCAAAGATTCATTGGAGTGTCAAATGTTAAGCAAATGTACAAGCAGAAAAGACATTGAGAAAAATAAAATATTCGTAAATACAAGATACATACAAAACTGGAGACTATGGAAATCTCGAGGTCAGTAAAGTAACATTATAATCGAGACTGTTCTATTCTAATGTATTTCACTTATTTAGAGCTAATTATGCTCGAATTTAGCTTTAATTTTACATCCTTCATTAAAGGTACATTTCATTTTTTATGATTACTAGCATTTTCAATAATTATTGAAAACTTAGTGTTGATTTTAAGCAAGTTTAGTATCCTCATCCCCCATGAGTAGAATTAAATAAGTTATAGAACCTTTGGGCCTATATTTTACTCTTTGCCACTCGCCTAAATTTTAAGCATTGCTCTAGTTTGATTATATCTTAATTTCTAATGATGGTCGAAGTTAGCTTATTAATGCGAATGCTTAGATTTAAACTGTGCCTATTTGCTTGACCTAACGAAATCCACTTATCCTGATTGCATGTACCACGATCTCTTATCTAGAACGTACTATATCCACGCATCGTGTTTTTACTTTCCCCACAAACATAGTGAAATACACAGATCTTTACTTTCCCCATGTCCCAGCATATTTATAATAAGAGATATACATCTTAAATCCCCAAAATCGTCGGTATTTGTATTACTAAACAAAGGAAGAACATTATAACAAGTCTAGAACACCCTATAAATATAACACTGAAATACCAGATAAACTCCCGAACCACGTAAAATTTCTCTAAGAACGTTTATTCAAAATGGCTTTTTAATTAAAAACATATACCCGATAGCTTCGCCTTTATTTTGTAAACAAATACAAACATAGTAAATAATCTAATTTTCGACGTTTTCAGAAAAATGGACTGCATAATTTGTCATGGTGACACCGAGTTCCTCTTTTGCCAGTTTGGGTAACGTAGGTTACACACTACGAAGTGGATATAAGACTAAAGATCTCTTCTAGTATTCATGTGCATCACATCATGTTTCATGGCTCCTAACAGCATTGCAGTTTTATATATTTTTATCTGAGAAGTAGTTTCAGAATATTAACTATTAAATAATTATTTTATTAAATATCCCATTAATATATCTTATTTTTAATAATAATTCTAATTGTTAATGCTTATTTAGACCGTTATATTTATTATAATCTTTAAAATTTTAACCATTTTTGCTGAAATTAAAGGTGGAAGTAGTAGATTTTAATCGTATTCATTTTCTTTGCGTTGGGTAGAGAAAAGTAGGATGGTAGTAATTTTGGCTTGTACTACTTTTCTTGATATATATATGTGCTTTTAGCAGTGCATAAGGATCGCGATTTAATCACAAGCCGAGTCTTCATCGTAATAGTATCGGCGAGATCCTTAAATGCCAGAAAGGTTAATTGTCGGTCTGTGGGTATGTGTGTGTGTGTGTGTGTGTGTGTGTGTGCGTGCGTGTGTGTGTGTGTGCGTGCGCGTGTCTGTGTGTGTGCGTGTGTGCGTGTGTGTGTGTGTGCGTGTGGGTGCGCGCGCGCGTGTGTGTGTGTGTATTGGGGTGTGTGTGTCAAATGTTGGCCCAAATTTCTGTGGCAAGTTTCAGGTAATTTGTTTCCTTTGGGGGCAAGTCTGAAGTAAAGCGCAAGCAGAAAATAAATTGAGAAGAATAAAAACGTCATAAATACAAGATGCATACAAAAATGATCTATCAATTTCAAAGTCAAATAACAGTATTCTTGGCCAGGACTGAAATGAAACGTAAAGTCAGGTAAATTCTGCAACCATTGGTGGTACACAGTATATAGTACACAGTTGGTATTTTTGATGAAGTCGATTATCTTCGACGTTATAAATGCCATACAATGTTAAATAAAATAAAATTTATTACAATCTTCCTACCTATTTTTTAAAAGTGTTATTTCCCTGCCCTTGATATGCTTTAATGCTAGTAGATTACTTAAATATATTGTAGAAAAAGTAAAAACATATGAAATTTGGCCAAAAAGTGGTCATCGAAAGTGGTCATTCAAAGGTGGTATCAAAAGTGGCCATTCAAAATCACTTTGTCGATAAAGAAAATAATTTACATACATTTAATTTCCTCGCTTTAAATCTCAGAGCCTGGCAAAATAATAGTCTGGATAATTTGTCATGGTGATACAGATTTTTCGCTTGCCATTTCCGTTACCTAGATTACACACCATGAAGCGGGACAAGACTAATGATAATTTTCAGTTCTCTGGTGCATTTCGTCATATATCATGTCTGGTTGTTCTGCTGCTATCTTCTGTTCATTTATTGTCTGTCAAGTTTTTTGAATATTAACAAATTCCAGAAACTTAAATCTTTTATTTATATAACATATTTTCTCTATTTTACAAGTCAAATATTCTCAAATTGATTAAACTCAAATGTGCAACAAACTGCCACATTAGGAGCCAAATCAAAATAAAAGCTAGTCAATAAAAACGATGAGTTTCCATATAATGGGTGAATGAAATAATGCCACAGCATGATGATAAGTACCAGAAGTTGATATTGGAGATTAAAGGCGCTTCGCACCTGGTGCTGAGTCCTGAACGACAAATCCGTAGAAAAGTCAAATATTAATGGTAGTGTCAACCCAAAGGCTAAATCAAATCTTGGCAGCGTCGAGTTTCGTTCCCGAGCTAAAGCCTGATACGCCAGTGTGAATAATATACATATATAATGCATATATAATTTTCAGAAAGCTGAATAATTGGAAATAATAGAGCGAAGGATATTTGATCCTCGTCTAAGTTACTTTCCTGATATACATAATGTATAAGGAAAGTATTGTGACGGGGTCGAAAATTCGAATTCGAGTTTTCGACGGGAAAGCACGTTTCAAACATCCCTGATCACGAATCAAACATTTTTGAAGTGATGTCTGTGTGTGTGTGTGTGTGAAAGTATGTGTGTGTGTGTGTGTGTGTGTGTGTGTGCGTGTGTGTGTGTGTGTGTGTGTGTGTGTGTGCGTGTGTGCGTGTGTGTGTGTGTGTGTGTGTGTGTGTGTGCGTGAGTCTGTGGAGACGATAACTGACGAACGAATGGACCGATTCGAACAAAATTTGGTACAAAAATCACAATCTATAAACACTGGAAGCCTATTGTTTTTATACGGAATCGAGTGTTTCAAAAACCCCTAAATTTTCGAGTGAAATTTTGAAAAAATCGCCAAAAAATCAAAACTGCTAATAAAGTTACGCATATAGACATTTCTTATGTAATTTTTATTAGAAAAAGATTGACATAAATTTTAGAACGCTAACATGAACCGTTCTCGAGATAGTGTACATTTTTGAAAAAAATTATCAAAAAGTTATATAAAATTAAAAAAAAAATATTTCCTATTGAGAAACATGTTCACTTTTCATATGTAATACTATGCGATAAATTGAGTGACATCATTCTCGTATATCTAGCTCGTTCCATTCATGAAAAAATATACTTTGAGTAATACTTTTGTATTTGAATGCCAATAGTCATTTATCTGCTGTAAGAATAACTTATTTCTACATCCATAACGCTTGGCGAGATTTTGACGACGAATTTGGCGGAATGTCGCCCACTTGGCGACATTTTTAATTGTTGCTAAATTAACAAAAATCTAGCCAAATTGATAAAAATGACGCCAAATCAATGAAAATGACGACTAATTGAAGAAAATTCAATATCTTGGAAAGAATATAAGTATCTACTATAAGGATAACATTGTTTTAACTGTAAAAGTAGTAAATTAATTGCATTATATAAGGAAAGTCATGTGTTGCCCACATCAGATTTTTTTCCAGTGTAACGAGAAAGTGAAATCACCATCTTGACATTGATGATACCGGGACCAAAGTGCGATATGCCAGTATCATGTTGTTGAGCTAAAGACATCTCCAGCTCAAAGCATTTAATACTGATTTATGCTCGCTACAGTGTAAGTAAACTTTTAGTCTCAGCTTGAAACTAGTATTCTTAATCTGATTCGCGTTTGATTATAATTATAAATATCTGGTGTGGGAAGCACATTACTTTCACTATAGATTCAAATTGAATGAGTCATCGAGTAAATAATATTTTGGGAAAATAAGACAAAATTTCTCACAATGACAAATTATGCAGTTTGCTATTTTGCAAAGCTTGCTGAGATTTACAGTGGGGGAAGTTTCATAAATGCTAACAGTGAATTATTGACACAATTATTTCGAAGGACCACGTTTATAGTTTTATATAGGATTTTTATTTTTCCTACAATGCATTTACGTTATCTATTGTAATAAAAGTTAACGCATGCCTGTCTGCGCGCACTGTAGCGGAAAATCTAAGCAACTTAAAGCTATACAATTTGGTGCAAGCATGCTTCCAAATAGGTCACAGGAAACTGTTGCGGCATGCATTTCACCAATTTCAATTAATAAAAACCTGATGTGGGCAACACATGACTTTCCTTATATAAAGCAATGAATTTACTACTTTTACAGTTAAAAAAATGTTATTGTTATAGTAGATACTTATATTCTTTCCAAGATATTGAATTTTCTTCAATTAGTAGTCATTTTCATTGATTTAGCGTCATTTTTATCAATTTGGCGAGATTTTCGTTAATTTGGCAACAATTAAAAATGTCACCAAGTTGGCGACATTCCGCCAAATTCGTCGCCAAAATCTCGCCAAGCGGTATGAAAGGAGAAATAAGTTATTCTTTCAGCAGATAAATGACTATGGGCGTTCAAATGCAAAAGTATTACTCAAAGTATATTTTTTTCATGAATGGAACGAGCTAGATCCACGAGCATGATGTCACCAAATTTATCGCATGGTATTACATATGAAAAGTGAACATGTTTCTCAATAGGAAATATTTTTTTTTATTATATATAACTTTTTGATAATTTTTTTGAAAAATGTGCAATATCTCGTGAACGGTTCATGTTAGCGTTCTGAAATTTATGTCAATCGCTTTCTAATAAAAAATTACATAAGAAATGTCTATTTACGTAACTTTACTAGTGGTTTTGATTTTTTGACGATTTTTTCAAAATTTCACTGGAAAATTTAGGGTGGTTCTGAACATTCGATTGCGTTTAAAAACAATAGGCTTCCAGTGTTTACGGATTGTGATTTTTGTACCAAATTTTGTTTGAATCGGTCCATTCGTTCGTCCGTTATCGTCTCCACAGACTCACTGACACACACACACACACACACATACTTTCACACACACATACTTTCACACACACACACATATTTTCACACACACACACACACATACACACACACAGACATAACTTCAAAAATGTTTGATTCGTGATCAGGGATGCTTGAAACGTGCTCTCCCGTCGAAAACTCGAATTCGAATTTTCGACCCCATCACAATACTTTCCTTATACATTATGTATATAAGGAAAGTAATATTTTGAAATATGTTCTATATTCTGAATTGCAAGTTAGCGTTTCAATTTGTGCGAATAAAATGATTATCTGATTAAATTAATTTCTGGAAACAAAAGTCGCTATTATTAATATTTTTTGTCTCTCAGATTTGCCATGACTGCAAAGTGGTGTAATATTTCGATTTTTTTTAATCAGAAAATATGGACCAAACTAGTTTAAAGACGTGACTGGTAAGTTTGTGTGTTGATTCGTGTCTAAGACGCGTCAAGATTTTGCAACTTTGCGTATCTTTAATTTTACTTCACCTATGAGTTGATATATCATTCGAGAATTCATAGAATTTGTCCTGTCAGTTGGCGGATATGGATGAATGCGGAAGTTTGCCTGCGAATTGTTCTGACTCGGTCTAAAGAGCGTACTTCTAAGACGATATGCAGTTGAACCAAAGAAATTAGCCTACTAGCGTTTTGAAAAACAATTGTTCGTAGGTCAGGGGTCATAGCATGATGTTAAGCTAAAAGAAATTGTTGTAAATTTCCGAAAATTCTATTCAAAATTACAAATTTAGGGTTTCCAAAGTAGTTGAACCCAAAACAACATTCCCTGTTTTTTGGCATAATTATTATTTGAAAAAAAATTTTTTTTTGCGACGGTTAACCATTATATTCTAACTTTTAATGTAAAAGTTTTCATTACATTGCAGTCTACAGAAATACATTTGCAGTCTTTATAAAATAATAATTCTGTTTATTTAACATTATTCTAGCAGATTGCTTCATCAACTAAGTTCAGTAACCGAATATGAGTTTTGTCCAAAAACATATTCGAACAAGAAAGATCAATCATGCTTAAAGCATTGATTATGAAACACTTTCCAACTTCAATGCAATTTTATTTAAAAAAGTCGAAAATGCAATACATTCCTCGGTAATATTTTAAAACTTATCACGATACTACATTGATTTATTATATTTGAAAACTTAAACCTTCATTGAAAAAAATGAACTTCATTCAAAAGACGGCATTGAAATATAAATTGCGTGGTTTAAATATCTCTAAAATGCAATACATTCCACGGTAATATTTTTAAATCTATCATAGTACTACGATAATTTATTATATTTGAAAACTTCATCGAAAACAACTGAAATTAATTCAAATGACGTCATAGAAAAAATAACACGCCTGGATCTCTCTATAAAAGCAGGATTTCATTCATAACTTTCTCCATTACATTCATCACAATACTATAACAATTTATTTTATTTAAAAATTAAGACCATGGAGCTACAATTCATAAACTTTATGCTTAAAACTTCATCGAAAAATATCGTCCTTCTGTTTATAAAATCAATTAATATTTCATTCATATTAGCCATGCAGACTCCATGGACTGAATTATTTTGTGTTAAAGAAATACAGTAATTCTAATACAACTCATTCTACATATTTTGCTGTTTACATTTTACATAGGTGAAAAATAGGCTTAATTGTAGAAATAATCAAATTTGAATGAGAATTTAAACTCAAATATATTGTCATTGTGTTGTTTTAGTATGTAGATGCACAGAATTTAAGCAGAAATAAAGTAGTTTTAGGATGGATACAACACTCAATATGAATTAAAAAGAACTTTAAAAAATCACGAATTTGAAACAAGATGGATGCCATATCTCATTTTGAAGTGGGTCATGTGATCGTTTCATATCATGGTCACGTGATCGTTTCATATAAGATGTGTAATTATTATTTTAATTTTTATTTAAAAAACTACTGAATATATTTAGCTGAATTTTTTTTTATATATTTTATGGAACAATTTGACTATTACCTAAAATTTTCGAAGCAATTTGTGAATTTTAAATCCGCTTAAAAAATGTTAGAAAAATTAGGTCCCATAGGGCTCAATGTATTTCATTTTTTCAACCCGGGTTCAATCCAAAACTAATTGTGTGATATTATTCATTTATATTCCCGTAGGTCCTACAGACCGTCTAAACAACATACTAAAATTTCATTTTGATTAAGTCATTTTTACGGCAGTTATCGTGCTAACGGACAGACAGACAGACAGACAGAATGAACAAAGTCATAAACACTTTTCAACTTTGTTGTAAAGTGTTAAAAACGTGTCTCATATAATTTTGACAGCAAAAATTCTCTAAAATCTCATCGTGGAAATTTGATGTCCTACTGAAAGTGAACCACGGCCAATGAGCTGCCATTCTCATTGGTGGCAACAGACGGCACGATACACAAACCGTACACGTTATTTTATATGAAATAATTTTGAAACACTTCTGGTTGCTATGCCATGACTTAAAACAAGTTTTATGATCTTTGGATATAATTCTAGATTGATTTGGAGACCCCTTAAAATGTGTCATCCTAGGCTCAGACCTTGTGAGCCTAGGCCGTAATCAGGACACTGAAGTGACCCCGTAAAAGTAATCAGTTCATATTATTGAAAAGTAATCGAAAAAAATAATTATGATACTTCCAACATCAAATACATAAACACCACATGATAATAAATATTTCCAAATTACATATTTCCATAATGCCATAATGAGTCTCAAATAAATATTAGAATGATTTGGGGCCTCTTTAAATTTACCTTCTTACGCCCAGACATTGTGATCCTAGGCCGAAATTAAGGCTTTTAAGTGACCCCGTAAAAGTAATCAGTTCATATTATTGGAAAGTAATTGCAAAAAATAATTTTTAATATGATATTCCCAACACCAAATACACAAACACCACCTGACAATAAATATTTCCCAATTACATATTTCGATAAAAACCATAATAAGTCTCAAATAAATATAACACCCGATAGGATCACATTTATTTTGTAAACAAATAACAGAGAGAGGAAATGTTTTATTTTTCCCGCTTTAAATCTCTGCCGGGCTAGCAAAATAATAGGCTGCATAATTTGTCATGGTGACACAGATTTTGTCGTTTGTCGGTTTTGGTAACCTAGGTTACACACCACGAAGTGGATATGAGACTAATGATCTTTTCCAGTGCTCGTCTGATTCGCATCATTTTTCAAAGCTGCTGATTATGCCGTTAATATCTTTTTCTCTGTTTTAGAAAGAGTGCTTTTTTAATGTTATATACTTTTTAATATTAAATATTATCTAAATGTGTTTTCTTTAGTAGATGAAATTGGGCATCAGGGTAATAGAAACTGTCCCAGGATAGTTTCTATTACCCTGAGCATAATGTTTATACTGCGAAAAGTATTCACTGAGCTATCCCATAGGAATAAGAAACTGGACTTTTCTGTGAGAAGTGGAAAGTTTTATTGTCACAAAAGGATTCAATAAGAAAACCTTTTTCTATTAATGCTTGCAGTTCGCAGATTTGATTAAATTTGGAAATATGGTGATCTACTGTTCTTTTTATGAATACAAAAACAACTTTTAAAATATGTAATGTTAAAATATGTAGTGTGGCCCAACCCGACGTTTGCATACCAAGGAAAAAAATCTGATGTGGGCAACACATGACTTTCTTAATATAAGCAATGAATTTATCACTTTTACAATAAAAAAATAAGTTTTTCTTATAGTAGATATTTATATTCTTTCCAAGATATTAATTTTCCGTCAATTAGTCGTCATTTTCATTAATTTAGTGTCACTTTTATCCATGTGGCGAGATTTTCGTCAATTTGGCTTGAAAAAAGTTAAAAGCAGCCAAGTTGGCGATATTCCGCCAATTTCGGCGCCAAAATCTCGCCTAGCGTTATGGACGGAGAAATAAGTTATTATTATAGCAGATAAATAACTATTAGCGTTCAAATACAAAAGTATTACTCAAAGTATCTTTTCTCTTGAATGGAACGAGCTAGATCCACGAGAATGATGTCACCAAATTTATCGTAAGATATCACATATGAAAAAAAGAATATGTGTCTAACCAGTTAATATATTTTTTGTAATTTATGGGATTTTTTGATAAATTTATTTTAAAAATGTGCAATATCTCGAGAACAGTTAGTACTAGTGTTCTAAAGTTTATGTCAATCATTTTCTAAGAAAAAATTACATAAGAAATGTCTGTTTGCGTAACTTTACTAAAGGTTTTGATTTTTTGATGAATTTTTCAAAATTTCACTCGAAAATTTATGGGGGTTCTGAACATTCGATTGCACATAAAAACTATAGGTTTCCAATATCCATGGATTGTGATTTTTGTACCAAATTTTGTTCGAATCGCTCCATTCGTTCGTCAGTTATCGCCTCCGCAGATTCACTGACACACACACACAGACATGACCTCAAAAATGTTCGATTCGTGATCAGGGATGCTTGAAACGTGCTCTCCCGTCGAAAACTCGAATTTAAATTTTCGACCCCGTCACAATACTTTCCTTATACATTATGTATATAAGGAAAGTTAAAATATAGCTTATTATTATTATTATTAGTATTTTTTTTTTGCAACTTTTGCAAGAAAATATTTGAATATTTTGTATCATTGCTCCTAATGATCACAATTATAGCATGCTACCCTTCAGGGCTTGAAAAAGTCTTTGGAGTGATACCAAGTTTGGCAATGTACCCCCTTGGGCGATAGCTTGCTCCCTTTTTCCCGAGGAGGGACTAATGACGTTCCGAACACATAAATGGTATCGCGAATATTTGTCACTGCAATGGTTGAACCTCTCAAGTTTTGCTATCAATGAGCCATAAATAGCCCCTTTTATGCATAATTATGCTAATTTTTGTTCTATGCTGCCATGTGAATAAAATATAAAATTTCGAACCCATTTTGAAATTTTCGCTCAAATTTCAAACGATTTTATGTAGTTTAAGTTATTTCATTAACAAAGCTGGGTATAAAGTTTGGCGAAAATCCATTAATATCTGTTGCAACTTTTATGTACACTAGAAATCGACCATAGTCAGAAAGACGGACATCTCACATTTAAAATTATCAAAACGTGTTCAGGTGGGCCTAAAACATATATTAACATCGAAATAAAAACCTCGAATTTGCAAATTTTCTTTTATACTTTCATCGTACTGTATTCAGTACTACGAGAAAGTAATAACAAGAAAGATCAATCATGCTTAAAGCATTGATTATGAAACACTTTCCATATTCAATGCGATTTTATTTAAACATCTCTTCAATGCAATACATTCGTCGGTAATATTTTAAAACTTATCACAATACTACTTTAATTTATTGTATTTGAAAGCTTAAATCTTCATAAAAAAATGAACTTCATTCAAATGACGGCATTCAAATATAAATTGCCTGGTTTAAACATCTCTAAAATGTGATACATTCCTCGGTAATAATTTTAGAATTATCATAATACTACGATAATTTATTATATTTGAAAACTTTATCGAAAACAACTGAAATTCATTTAAATGACGCCATAGAAAAAATAACATGCCTGGCTCTCTCTATAAAAGCAACATTTCATTCATAAACAATTTCCCATTCATTTCATTCATCACAGTACTAAAAAAAATTATTTTATAGAAAAACTTGAGATCATGGAGCTACAAGTAATTAAACTCTATGCTTAAAACTTCGTATCAACTCGAAAAAAATCGTCCTTCTCTCTGTAAAATCAATGAATATTTTATTCATATCAGCTATGCAGACTCCATGAGCCAAACAATTTTGCATTAAGGAAATACAGCAATTCTTAGACAACTTATCCTACATATTTTGCTGTTCGAATTTTACATAAGTGAAAAATAGGCTTCATTGTAGAAATAATCAAATTTGGATGATCATTTAAACTCAAATATATTGTAATTGCGTTGTTTCAGTATTTAGATGCACAGAATTTAAGCAAAAATAAAGCGGTTCTAGGACGGATACAACACTCAATATGAATTAAAAAGAACTTTTAAAATCATGCTTTTGAGACAAGATGGATGCCATATTTCAGTTTGAACTGGATCACCTGACCTTTTCATATCATGGTCACGTGATCGCTCCATATAAGAGGTGTAATTATTATTTTAATTTTTATTTAAAAAACTACTGAATATATTTTGCTGAATTTTTTTTATATACTTTATGGAATAATTTCAATATTACCTAAAATTTTCGAAGCAGTTTGTGAAATTTAAACCCGTTTAAAAATGTTTGAAAAATTAGGTCCCATAGGGTTCAGTGTATTTAATTTTTTCAACCCGGGTTCAATCCAAAACTAATTGGATGATACTATTCATTTATATTCCCATAGGTCTTATAGACCGTCTGAACAACATACTAAAATTTCATTTTGTTTAAGTCATTTTTACGGCAGTTATTGTGCTAACGGACAGACAGATAGACAGACAGAATGAACAAAGTCATAAACA
Source organism: Amaurobius ferox (assembly GCA_951213105.1). Classification (NCBI taxonomy): domain Eukaryota; kingdom Metazoa; phylum Arthropoda; class Arachnida; order Araneae; family Amaurobiidae; genus Amaurobius; species Amaurobius ferox. The sequence continues at coordinate 29,277,416 of OX578139.1, forward strand.
TTTTTAAACTTTGTTGTAAAATGTTAATAAAAATGCATATGTTATCATAATAAGTTTGATTTAGAAAGACTTAAATTTGCGACACGTCAAATATTGAAATAGATAAAAAGTACTTTGAAATGTTTTCCTTTATTATCACATTTACCGTTGGTGTATTGCCGATTTTGTGTCGGGTGATAAAAATTATATATGTTATATATCCTAATACTGAAAGGATTATTAATAGTATTAGTCCATGAGTATTTTCGCGAATTTCTCACAACGAGAGGAACGATAAATGTATCAACTTCGACAATCCTAGAACAACTTCGGCTATAATCCTAGTAGCTCAACTGGTTGATCGTCAATCTCAATTTAAAGAGATGAGCATCCAAAGTCCACTTCGACAATACTCCTGCTATTCTTATAAATAATCCTTTTATTATCAGCCCTCGGGAGTGCATTTGGTGCTCTGACATGCTAACACTGCGTTTTCAGAGACGTGATTAAAAGTAGTCAACTCCGGAGATGTTGTGTATAAATTTATTTAATCATTTTAGTTCTATTTACCTGTAATTAAATATAGTTCTATTTACCTGTAAAAAAATTGTCAATAAACACAGATTTAGCTATTAATTATAAATTTTATTTTCTATTCAAAATATTTTTACTTTCCTTATATACATAATGTATAAGGAAAGTATTGTGACGAGGTCGAAAATTCGAATTCGAGTTTTCGACGGGAGAGCACGTTTCAAGCATCCCTGATCACGAATCGAACATTTTTAAAGTGATGACTGTGTGTGTGTGTGTGTGTGCATCAGTGAGTCTGTGGATACGATATCTCACGAACGAATAAATAGATTCAAATGAAATTTGGTTCAAAAATCACATTCCCTGAATACTGAAAGCCTATTGTTTTAAAACACAATCGGATGTTCAGAACCTCCCTAAATTTTCAAGTGAAATTTAAAAAAAATCATCAAAAATTCAAAACATGTAATAAAGCTACGCAAATACACATTTCTAATGTAATTTTTCCTTAGAAAACGATTAACATAAACTTTAGAACGCTAGCATGAACCGTTCTCGAGATATTGCACATTTTTCAAATAAATTTATCAAAAAATCCCATAAATTAAGAAAAATTATTAACTGTTAAGAAACATGTTCACTTTTCGTATGTAATATCATGCGATAGATTTGGTGACATCATTCTTGTGGATTTAACTCGTTCCATTCATGACAAGAGATACTTTGAGTAATACTTTTTATTTGAACGCCAATAGTCATTTTACTCCTGCAAGAATAACTTATTTCTCCGTCCATAACGTTTGGCGACGTATTTAGCGGAATATCGCCAATTTGGCGACATTTTTAAATGTTGCCAAATTAACAAAAATCTCGCCAAATGGATAAAAATGACGACTAATTGAAGAAAATTCAATATCTGGAAATAATATAAGCATCTACTATAAGAATAACATGTTTTTTAACTGTAAAAGTCGTAAATTTATTGCATTATATAAGGAAAGTCATGTGCTGCCCACATCAGATTTTTATACAGGAAATTCAAAACCAATATAAAGTCAAAGAAATAAAAATATAATTAAATAAAATAATTCTTTAAACACTTTTTCTCTGCTTAATTAGCCATTTGATCAGTTTTCAATACATATATTCGTAAAGTTTAGAGTTCTTTTAATGTACCATTTTCCCTAAGAAAACCATTCTGCAAAATTAGCTGCTAATTAAATTTGTTAATGCCCATGAAGAAAGATAAGTTTGTTTTTTGTCGTTTCACTAGTAGTTTTGAACTTTTTATGTATTTTTTTAAATTCTTTATGCTATTTTTTTATGTTTCCAAGATTTGAAAGGATTAAAATGTAATTAAATTTTACCTTTCGCCAATATCCCTCTGTTTAAAATTCGTTTTTTTCATTATCAATACAGTTATTTAATGTTGCAATATCTTGAAATTTTAAAGTTGATAATGAGTATTGAAAGTTCGAAGTCTCATATTTATAAAAAAAGATGAACTCTTATGTATAAAAGAATGTTTCTTTAGCTGATGGAATTCATTAAAAGTTTAATTCTAAAAGACATATACTTTCTTTCATAACTATTTCATTTAAATTCGACAAATATACATAGATTGTACACTATAATTGAATCATTTATAGTTGTTGAATTAATCGTTCGATTAAATGCGTCTTTTTGCTGTGAGGACAAATTAATCAATGTGAAGAAAAATGAACAACTCTTCAAGGTTTAGAATACACCCAAAAAGGTTTTCTCTGCTTTACGATTAAATAATAACTAACTAAATTTAAATAATTAAAAAAAAAACTTGCTGTCCGAGCTACGGCTTGGACTGCAGGATTTCATACTGGCCAATTGACTCTCAATCAGTTGAGTTACCAGGATTATTATCGAAGTGGAGTCTGTATTCTTATCTTTTTAATGTGAGATTGATTCTCAAAGAATTGAACTACTAGGATTATTGTCGAAGTGGACTTTGCATTCGCCTCTCTTTAATGTGAGATTGATGCTCAACCAGGTGAGCTACTAGGCTTATTGTCGTAGTGGACTCACATTAATGAGAGAAGAGTGCAGAGTCAACTTAGGCAATAATCCTAGTATCCAAACTGGTTGAGCATCAATCTCAAATTAAAGAGAAGAGAATGCATAATTTACTGCGACAATAATCCTAGAAGCTCAATTGGTTGAGCATTAATCTCCCATTACAGAGGTCCTCTTTGACAATAATTCTAGTACTTCCCAGCCCTCGAGTGTATATTTGGTGCTCTGATATGCTGACACTGCATTTTCAGAGAAGTGATTAAAAATAGTCAATTCAGGAGATGTTGTTTATAAAATTATTTAATTATCATAGTTCTATTTACCTGTAATTAATATGTCAAAAATTTGTCAATGAACAGAAATTTTGCTTAATTTTTTATTCAAGATATTCTTTACACAGAAAAATTTAAAACCAATACACAGCCAAAGAAATAAAAGTATGTCGCGACATTTCTCGCAACAAATAATGTTTTCCGATTTATTAGTCAGTTGGTGCTACTGTAATCAAAGTAAAACTATAAATTAGCAATTAAAATGTATTTATGCCTCATTCCCTTTGAAGTGTCCATTCGGCAGAAACACAGACGGATATCTATCTAAAAGAGTTCCAAATGGATTCTGACAATCGTAAATCGTGCTTATCCATTAAAATATCGGATACGAAAATTTTCCGGAAAACATTGATTTATCTACGTAATAGTATGAGAAATCCAAACTCCACAAAAGTATTATGAAACATTTCTATGAAAGCATTTGCAAGAACCAGATATTTTGTTTAGAAATTCTACTGGTATTTCACTAGAAAAAATAGAAATATGATAAAACAAAACACTGAAATAATTCGATAGAATTAGAAAACTATATTTTTTAAGATATTGCCATAACAGAGAAGCTTTATTATACGAATAGAGATAGATATTTTAGAAACAAAATCCTAGATTCTTTGTAAATATTTTCTCTCCGTGGGATTGAATATAACCCCAGAGACTAAATCTAGATTCGACCGAATTAAATTTCGATATCTATATGTCGTAGTTTTGATTTCAAAGTATCAGTGTATTTTTAGGGACATCCTAAATTGTATTAAAAAGTTTATAAAATTCTTGCTGACATTCTGAGATATCTATACAACATGCACTGGACTGGCTGAGTTAGTGGGTGGGGGGTGGGGGGTGATGTATGAAAAATATCGATCACTTCCACTTTAGCTAGATTTTTGGTTTTAGTCTCATTCAATCCGTAGCAGCTTCCAGGTCACCAAAAAAATCGAAAATTAAGAAAATTTGAAATTTTGAATTATTTGCTAATTTATGAGGAATTATTAATTCTATTACTAATTTATGAGTAAAGAGCTCGACTGCTATTTATTTACGTTAATAATTTAAAACTCTTCAGTTACAAACATTTAATTATAATTAAACATTAGAATATTTAATTGAATTATATTCAGCAGAGTTCACTTAGATGACAAGAGTCCTTTAGGTCAAATAGGAGAGCGTCGGCTGACCAATACGAAGATATGTGGTTGGGGCCCCGGAGAGTAGCAAGGTTCCTTACATTGACCCCAAACAAATGAAACCTGCAGCGGGCTCTAGAGCTTCTTTAACACAGGCTAGGCAATGGCAGCCATGTTTAATCAAAGAAAGAAGCATCTTGGCGACAAGGATTGAAAACCAGCAACACTGATCTCTAAGATCGCCATGCAAAGTTCAAATGTAACGCGCTTGTTTTGGCGCACTTACCGCCGATAGAGCCAATAAAAAAAATATATTCTTGCATTCACTTCTTCTACAATTTATGAATTTTATTCTTCTTTCCTGGAATACAAGCCTTCGTATCTTTTTTCCGGAATTATTAGAGCAATTTACAGCCGAATTCATTTCCATTTTATTGAGAATTTGTTTTACAATGCACGATGTCGAGTCACTGCGCAATAATAAACCAATGTGTAAGTATGATCATCAATATCGAATACATCACTTATCTACATAGGTGCTACATAGGTGCATTAACGCAATGGCGTCGGTGGTCTGAAAGTGATCCCAGTACATCTAACATAGATTCAGTGGACTAGGGTATATTAAGCGTCGATCTCGAGTCGGAGGACGAATTACCACGTAGGAAATTAACCTGGAGTTTATAAATAGTGTCAGGATGCTAACTCGGGATAAAAATTACAAGAAATGATCAGATCACCAGTTTCCGCGTTAGTCTCACATTAAAAATAAAAGATTGCAAAGTCAACTTCGATAATAATCCTAATAGCTCAATTGATTGAGCGTCATTCTCACATTAAAAATGAGAGTGCAGAGTTCGCTTTGACAATATTCCTAGTAGTTCAACTGGTTGAACGTCAATATCGCATTAAATAGAGGAGAGTGAAGCGTTAACTTTGACAATAATCCTAGTAGCACAACTGGTTGAGCGTCAATCTCACATTTAAGTGAGGAGACTGCAGAATCACCTTTAGCAGTAATCCTAGTAGCTCAACTGGTTGAGCGTCCATCTCATATTAAAGAGAGAAGAGTGCAGAGTCAACTTCGGCTATAATCCTAGTAACTCAACTGATTGAGCGTTGATGTCACATTGGAAAGGGGAAAGTGCAGAGCCAACTTTCACAATAATCCTAATAATTTAACTGGTCGAGGGACAATTTCACACTAAAAAGAGGCGAGTGCAGAGCCAACTTCGACAATAATCCTAGTAGTTCAACTTGTTGAGCATCAATCTCACATTAAAGTGCCGAAAATGCAGAGTCAACTTCCTCAATAATCCTAGTAGCTCAACTGGATGAGCGCAAATCCCACACTTAAAAGAGGAGAACGCAGAGCCAACTTTGACAATAATCTTATTAACTCAACTGGTTGATCGGCTGTTGGCCAGTACGAAGCTCTGTGAGCCGAATCTCAGCTGGGACAGCGAGGTTTTTAAAATTCTTAAAATTTAGTTTGTTACTATTTTAATCGCAATTCAAAGAAAACCTTTTAGGATGGATTATAAATCTTAAAGAGTTAGTTGTCTATCTGTCCTCACAGCAAAAACGCTGCATTTAATCGAACAATTAATTCAATTATCATAAATGATTTAATTAAAGCATACATTGTGCGTATATTCGTCGAATTCAAATGAAATATTTATGAAAGAACCTATATGTCTTTTAGAATTAAAATTTTAATATATTCCATCAGTTAAAAAAATATTTTTTTACACATAAGAGTTTATTTTTTTTATAAATACTAGACTTCGAACTTTCAATGTTACCTTCTTTAAACGTTCAAGATATTGCAACATTAAATAACTGTATTGCCAATGAAAAAAGTATTTGAAACAGCATGGTACTGGCGAAAGGGAAAAATTTAATTACATTTTAATTCTATCAAATCTTGAGAACATAAAGAAGCAGCACCTAAAAAAATGCATAAAAATTTCAAAACTAGTAAAACGGCAAAAAATAAACGTATCTTTCGTCATGGGCATTAACAAACCTAATTAGCAGCTAATTTCGCAGAATGATTTTCTTAAGGAAAGTGGTGCATTAAAAAAATGTAAGCTTTAAGGATAGATGTATTGAGAACTGTTCAAAATAGCTAATTAAACAGAGAAACAACGTTTAAAGAAATATTTTATTGAATTATCTTTTTGTTTCTTTGACTTTATATTGGTTTTGCATTTTTCTGTAGAAATAATATTTTGAATAGAAAATAAGTGTAATAATTAATAGCTAAATTTGGGTTTATTGACTAATTTTTGACATATTAATTACAGGTAAATAGAACTATGGTAATTAAATAATTCTATAAGTAACATCTCCAGAATTGACTATTTTTAATCACTTCTCTGAAAACGCAGTGTCAGCATGTCAGAGCATCAAATACAATTCCGAGGCTGAAAAACTCTATACTAATCCAGCGATGCTAAATCCAAATATGAAATCCGTTTTTTAAATTAACCCTTGGATCTGGAGAAATAGCCAATCAAAATTTAGCTTTTTTGCTATTTTGCTATTTTTGTATTTCTAATATTAGGCTGGCGTTGCTACAACATAATGCAATTGCATGCTAAAGTTAGGCAAATGAAAAAAAAAGAAGAGTTAATAATCTTAAATGTATTAAAATAATTTCTCTGAAACATATTAGAATCTTTTTTTAAAAAATATATTAAGATAAATGGCGTCAATTTGAAATTCGTCGTCACCAAATTAAAAAAGAAATTCATATAAAATTGTACATCAGAGTTGTTTTTGACCATAGGTTAGGCAACTTCTGAGGGAGGGGGGGCGTGGAGTTCTGGTTCACATCTTTCTTGATCAATGTACATTTTTATATAAAAGTTTAATCGGATTTTCAGGGGGAGGGGATTCTTAGGATTTCCTTTTGACTAAAGTCTCATGATGAGTTAAAATAAATATCAATTGAATGTGTTATTTCGTGCTACAAATAGCACATTAATACATATAAAGTAAGAGCATTTGAATTTTAGTCTGCGGAAAGATGCTCTGGCCAAATCAGATTTTTGTATAAAGAAACTGGAGTAGTTTTACCAACCTTAAAACTATCTTTGAAATTTTAAAATCTATTACCAGTCGAAACATTCACCTTGCGAGAAGCCTCTTCTCCAATAAATTCTTTTCAAGGAAAAGATTACCATGTCACTTTTTTATGCGCCTATCTTGTCCACCTGAGGATAGGCACAGACAAGGAGTTTGATATTGTATCGTTGCAGCGTGAACAAAAATACATTTGTTTATGTATTGAATGGGCTCGAAACTGATATTCTTTGACAGGGATTCTTTTTTAAGGTTGCTTCTACGAAAATTGGTTCCGCGTAGAAATAAATTTATATCCCTGTCTCTAGAAATAACAAGTGCTTATTTTTAGATCATGTATTTTGAAGTAATTTGTAATTGCAGAGATTAACAGAGTATGAAACTAGAGAAGTTTGTTTATTAATAGTGCAGTAATCATTTTTTAAATAACTAGAGGTTCCTTCCCTGCTCGCCAACCCTCGTAACTCACTACAATACGAGCGTTCTTCCGTGACTCAGTTGTTGAGGAGTCCGCCTGTTGTTCGCTGGCTCCATCCTCGGTTTGCAGCCTAGATCTTCTCCGTTTACTCCCTCGATCTGCTCTGTTCGCTGCCTCGATCTTCTCTGTTCGCTGCCTCGATTTCGTTCGCTGCCTCGATTTTCTCTGTTCGCTGCCTGGATCTTCTCTGATATCTGGCTCGATCTTCTCTGTTCGCTGCTTCGATCTTCTCTGTTCGCTGCCTCGATCTTCTCTGTTCGCTGCCTCGATCTTCTCTGGTCTCTGCCTCGATGTTCTCTGTTCGCTGCCTCGATGTTCTCTGTTCGCTGTCTCGATCTTCTCTGTTCGCTGCCTCGATCTTCTCTGTTCGCTGTCTCGATCTTCTCTGTTCGCTGCCTCGATCTTCTCTGTTCGCTGCCTCGATGTTCTCTGTTCGCTGTCTCGATCTTCTCTGTTCGCTGTCTCGATCTTCTCTGTTCGCTGCCTCGATCTTCTCTGTTTGCTGTCTAGATCTTCTCTGTTCGCTGCTAGATCTTCTCTGTTCTCTGCCTCGATCTTTTCTGTCCGCTGCCTCGATCTTCTCCGTTCGCTGCCTAGATATTCTTTGTTCGGTGCCTCGATCTTCTCTGTTTCGCTGCGGTTTAGTAATCGCCGGTGCTGACTTTGGATCTCAGCGCTTTGTTGTCTGACTCTCACCAACACTCGAAACTTACTTGACAAGCTTTTTTACACGCCCCCCGTGCATCGACTACTCAAACAACTGCTCATGCCTCAGGGTGAGTCAAGTGGTCTGGGTTTTCGACGCCCCCAGCTTCCTGACGCATAGATGTTACAAGGTTTAAATAAGATATGTCCCTTATTGCTCTCCAATCCCGGATATCGGCTGCTATCCTAAACTTGTTCGTTGCCTCGTACTAACTACTGGCGCTCGTTTTGTGAGCTGTTTCTCCCTACCGGCTATATTGGCCGTCCAAAGAGTTACCTCGCACCCTTCAGGTAAGTCGGACTGTCTGAGTAGTAAAAAAAGCTCTTTCTGCACATTTACGGGCTCATATCAGTCTACGAGGCCAGTACTTTAAAATGAGTTGTTAAAATGTGGCGATACGAAAAATAACAGCTTTCAGTGCATACGATCTTTTTAAATTTGAACATTCGCGCGAACATTGGTTGAGCGATAAAAGCTATAAAATTATTTTTACGGCGTCGTTTTAAAATTCATAAGGTAGTGACAAAACATGGATTGAAATCGAAAGGATTTTTGTACTATGTTTTATTATGACTTTCGACGAGGGTTGACACATCTGGGCATCCAAACAGATACCTTACACTTTCGCGTAGGTCGGCCGATCTGGGACGATGGAGGAGAGTTGACAAGGTGGGAAATCCCAGTGGTTTGCTCGTGGGGATTGCACTCGGACGACCTGAGTTCGATACACGGCTCCCGTCTGCCAACGGCCTACACGGCTCCCGTCCAAACTGTCCCCATCTTCAAGCTGAATACGGGCACGTTAAGTGTGTGGATCCATAAATCCTGCCGAGATGTTGGTGGTAGGGGGAGGTGGGTACAGCCCCTGTAGATGCCGCCCCCAGTGGGTTCCGGTCCAATTCGGTTGTACTTCCCTGCCGTCCAAAAATATATCTTACACCTTCAAGTAGGTCGGACGGTCTGGGTTGAAGAATGGCTGACACAGCAACAGCGTGTCGATCGAACGAATTCGACATATGGTGATTAAGTACCATTCAAAACAATAATTCACCACTGGTGTAGAGAATTCCATTTTGGACATAAGAGTCCCAGTAATGAATTTTTTGAAGGTCGACCAAGATCTGTAGTGACCCCAGAAAACATTGATGCTGTGCCACAAATTATTACATTAGATCTATGTCACATATGATGAAATTGAGGCATCTTTGAACATCTAAAAAACCAGAGTGCATTAAATTCCACACGATCCTCTAAAAGTCAAGCATATATATGTAGTTTGATTCCACACAATTTAACTCAAGCTCAAAAGGATGCTCGTGTCAAACAGTGTAAGGAAAATCTCAAAAGATTCAACTTTGGTACCTCAAAACATATCTTTAACATCATAACAGGTGATGAAACGTGGATGTATTACTATGAACTTGAAACCAAACAACAATATACTATTTGGGTGTTTAATCAAGCCCTACAAAAGCTATCTTCTTCCAATAATTTTTCTCATGTTATCAATAATCAAAAATAAAATGCTTGGTCAACGATTTAACAGCCCAGAAAAAGCAGTTGAAACTTATATACATCACACGTTTCTGCTATACTAACTTCTGAATGGCATAACTGTATGAGAAAAATGGGTTATTCGAATGAAAAATTGTATTGACGCTAAAGGCGAATGTTTTGAAAAGCAATAAAATGGTTTATTTCCATATAAAATTATTATGTGTATTATTTTCTAAAAACTTAAATACTAGCCAACGTATATGTCAAACTTCAGAACTGTACACAGTCGTCTATTCGTAAAACATCGACAAAGAATCGCATTACGTATATATTTTTTTAGTCTAACGATAACGTTAGACAACGGTAACGAAAGTCTCAACGATAGATAACCCGTTACCATACCTTCACTAATGATCTCCGGCATATGTGTATTCTGTTACTTACATCTACATTCTGCTTCAATGAACTATACAATATTCAAAAACAAAAACTTCGTTTCGATATCTAAGTTCATGTGGCTAAATTAAGATGTCCTTTTTATGTTCCGGAACAAGGCTGTATTACATGACTTTCTACTATCCTATATTATTATACCTCCCCTTATGCTACGATCCAAATTCCGTCTTTATTCTCCCTGGGCCTGTTTTCGGTAATTCCGGATGTGAATCAATTTTGCGTAGCGTGTTTTGCTGTAATAACCGCGCACTCATGATTGAAGTTGGTCGTTTTCGCTTTTAACAACACTATATAATGTGGAACCAAGAATATGTTTTTCGTGGCTGTTGTATTTATGTACAGTATAGATATCGTGAAACAATTTAGCCAAAGTGCACATTTGTTCTGGTGTAGCTAGATGTTTGCTTATGCCAGAGTATTAGATGGTAGTGATATTGAGTCAGTTACAAGAAGTGTTATAAAGTGCTTTTTATTAGAAAAAAATACAAGCTTCTATGTCTGTTCTTAAGAATATTTATTTGTATGATTTACCCTAGGAATTAATAAGTGATATTTAATAAAAAATGGCAATAAAGTATTAGAACTATAATATTAGCTCTATTAAGTGAAAAATAATGACATATTTTCTCAAAAGAGGTGAAGGTATCAGCAATTACATGAAATCATATGGAATGATAAAAACCAATTGAGATTCTCATATATGCCTATGTCATAATGATTTGGTTCTATTACATCATGATCAGTATTCAAATCGGAAAATGTATTTTATGTGCTCTCGTTGATAAGTAAATGTTTTAAAACTTGTTCTTAATTCTTTACAAAATTATTATTTTAAATTAGAAATAGGTCAGTCCGATTGATGCATTACACCCATCGTCTGGTATTGGTATTGTAGGTACATTCATACAATAATCTAGGTTTGTACGAAATCTGGTGTTAATCGGTTGCGTAGTTTTGAAGATATTTATATAAAATGCAGAATACGCATAAACGCATATACGCATAAACGCATATACGCATAATGCGAACTGTGCTGATAGATTTTCAAACATTTGCAGTGTCATTTTAACAGTCATCTAACAATCTAACTTTACCAAACTTGCTTTCAATGCGTTGAATAGTTTTATACAGAGAACATAGTTGATTATGTTAATATAGTAAAATTGGCAGCATAAATTTGATGAGATAAACCAACTAACAGATGGACATAATTCTAAAAAGTTTTTTCTGGCATCAGTACCATAGAACACATAAATATTCAATTCGGTCGGAAATTAATTTCAACTCGAAAACAATAATTTCCGTAAGTGAAAAAAAAATTAAATATTTTCACTTTCATCCCGCAATCAAAGCTAATGTAGATTGAAAGATATTATATGCAACTAAAAAAAATACCATTTTTGCCACTTGCATGCTATCATACTTTGAAGGAATACATATTTCATGCAAAATGCATTATTGTATAACTTAACCAATTTGAATAAAATAATCGCTAAAAATATTTCCTGGAAAAGAATATAAGTTTCCAGCAAGTTCAAGACATAAACAGGTGTCTTTTCTTAGGAGTGGCAGTGACATAATATCAAACTCCTTGTCTTTTTCAGATCCGAGAAGGGAGGTGATAAAAACACGCATGATATTTTCCTTAAAAATAACATATTGGGGATGCTACGTCTACCAAAGTAATTTTTTATGTGTAATACATTAAAAAAACTCTTGAAAGTGAATATTACTTCATATAAGTATTTGAAATACTTATATGAAGTAATATTCCAATTAAATTATTATAATTCAAAGCAATCTGCAGAAAGAAGGTGGGAATGCTATTCTTTCAAACCTGGTGACTACAGGGAAAACTTGAGTAACGTATATAAGCACAAATAACATAATAATTTCTCTGAATTATTACGTTATTTATACGTTACTCCAGTTTCCCTATCTTGCACAAAATGTATTTTACTTACTGGTAGTACACTAATCAGATAAAAAAGTAATAAATAATTTAACGATAAAAATTTAGCGGTGGCTACAGTCAGAAGGAGTGAAAATGGTGTTCCATGAATTATGTCTTGCAAATTAAAATATTAAAATAAAATATTTATAAACCACTATATTTAAAAAAAAAGAACTCACTCAGAAATCCTATTATACATCCCAATAGATCTTTCATAGAGTTTCATATTTATTACTTATTTACTGCTCATAGCTATTAGTATTTTTAGTTTTTGAGATGGTATTACAAGCATAAAAAAAGAAGATATCTCTACCGTTTTTTCACATTGTCAACACTAAAAATTTCGATGTACTTAAATATAAAATAATTATGAAGGAATTATCCTACGGATTCTGTTTAAAGATCTTTAGAAAGAGTCTTCGATCTTTTCGATGGTTTCAAGATGGAAAATCTCTGATAGTATTTTTGATCGCTAAGAAACTGATTTCTATGAAAATATCTTGAAAACGTTTTTCAATATAAAATAACTAGAAACCTAATTCGAATTTTAAAAACTCGATGATGCCTGTTGCACCAGGAGTTCAGCTAACCCGATACCAAATTTCACAATTATCCAAATCCTAGATATTCTGTTATAGGTGACACACGCACAGAGAATCAAACATTTTTTATTCTATAAGACGAACAACGAATACCTGACGTTTCTCGGAATTTAAAATCGAGAAATATGATTAGAATTGCAGAGGGACTTAGAAAGAATTCTGGAAAACGAAGCAGCGAAGTTTCGTCTTCAAATAATACTATAGGTGGCGTCACCAGCGAGACAGGTTTGCTGGACATATCCCTATGGGCCGCTCTTAAGAAGTTATTTTAGTTTTATTACATTAGTAGAAGTTTAAGCTATCTGTTTCTTGCCTTTGAAACAGGTCGACACTATTATTTTCTGCTATATGTTATTCTAAGTTAAAAATTAAAATTTAATTACTAAATAGTTTTACTTTTAACAACGTACAATAGATAGCGCTAACAGTCAAAGTTGGTCACCCATTTGGTATTTTGGATAGGGTCGAAATTCGACTACTAAATGCATAACTTCATAATTAGAATTTTAAAAAAATCGAAGAGGTTTTCTTTTTTCGAGAGCCGAGGTACCCTTATACTGAATTTCATGGTCATACGACGCTTATATTATTCGCTGCATTACGACACAGACAGGCATATATCAATTTTTATTATTATAGATAATGGGAGTGAACTCAACATTCGCCTTCATCAGATTTTAAAATATAGAAAAATCATCACTTTTCAATAACTTCCTCATTTTCTACATTTTTACAGAGGCTAGTCGAATGTGGGCAGTAATAGTCGCGAATTGTTAAACTGAAAATCTTCATCTTCTTCTACTAGTTTTTGGTAAAATCTAAACTTTGTATTTTTTTACCTAAATAATGACTATATCGAACCTACATGGCTCAGTTACTTAGTTTGTAAAGAATTCGTGTTCTAACCGGAATTTGAACTATGAGCCAACAAACTAACCAGTTGGTGTTTTAGCCATCAAACATTTATCCCTTTCACTGAAATTGGACCCTGCGATTTAAAATGCACTAGCTTGCTTTGCATAGTTAGAATAATTTTCGCTATTAGTCAGAATTTCTATTTGTCAGTTTGCTGTTAGTCAGAATAATTTTCGCTTTTTTTTATAAACACACAGATAAAACTTACGGAGCATAACTCAACACAAAATAAATTTATTTTCTCTGAACAATTTTCCAAAACCTAATCTCGAAAGAAAAGCTCTCGACGAAGAATATTTTTCGTCCGGGCAATTCAATACACGAGTCCCTTCCTAGGGTATATAGCAATACAATATCAAACGCCTTGTCTCTTGTTACTTCGTCTGGAAGAAGATAGAGACATAAAAACCGGCATGTTAATCTTCTGCTTGATAGTAGCATATTGAGAAAGGGCTCGCGTCAAAACTGATATTCCTGAGAAGGAAGTATTAGTTTCTACATACCATTTATCGTTTCTTTAAAAATCACAAAATTCCGCTTCAGAAGCGGGTTAATGAAAAATTTCTTTAAATGTTTCTGATTGGTTTAGTTAATCTGCTGTTTTAGCAAATTCATTTTAGATAATTACCCAAACAGTTTTATAAATATGAACCATTGGTCAAAAATGATAGAGATTAATAAAAACAAAACACATTTATACAACAACTGCTGATAAATATATAGAATTTAATAAGAATTTTAATTATATAAATTATTACTTTCCTTATATACATAATGTATAAGGAAAGTATTGTGACGGGGTCGAAAATTCGAATTCGAGTTTTCGACGGGAGAGCACGTTTCAAGCATCCCTGATCACGAATCAAACATTTTTGAAGTGGTGTCTGTGTATGTGTGTGTGAGTCTGTGGAGACGATAACTGACGAACGAATGGACCGATTCGAACGAAATTACAAAAATCACAATCCATAAACACTGGAAGCCTATTGTTTTTATACGCAATCGCATGTTCAGAACCCACCTAAATTTTCGAGTGAAATTTTGAAAAAATCGTCAAAAAATCAAAACCGTTAATAAAGTTACTCAAATAGACATTTCTTATGTAATTTTAAATTAGGAAACGATTGATATAAATTTTAGAACTAACATGAACCATTCTTGAGATATTGCAATTTTTCAAAAAAATTATCAGAGAGTTATATAAAATAAAATAAATATATTTTCTATTGAGAAACATGTTCACTTTTCATATGTAATAACATGCGATAAATTGGGTGACATCATTCTGGTGGATCTAGCTCGTTCCATTCATGAAAATGATACTTTGAGTAATACTTTTGTATTTGAACGCCAATAATCATTTATCTGCTGTAAGAATAACTTATTTCTCCGTCCATAATGCTTGGCGAGATTTTGGCGTCGAATTTGGCAGAATGTCGCCAACTTCGCGACATTTTTAGTTGCTGTCAAATTAATAAAAATCTCGCCAAATTGATAAAAATGACGCTAAATCAATGAAAATTACGACTGATTGAAGAAAATTCAATTTCTTGGAAAGAATATAAGTATCTACTATAAGAATAACATTTTTTTAACTGCAAAAGTAGTAAATTCATTGCATTATATAAGGAAAGTCATGTGTTGTCCACATCAGATTTTATATATAGTAGTCCGGGCCGAAAAAATATATTATTTTCTAATTTCAATTACGGCTAGTGAGGAAAGTTGCTTTATGGACCGCATACGCAGTACAAAAATTTTCATCAAAATAGTCGAAAACTTTCGGAGGTTGAATATTTTAATTATTCCTTAAAACTGTGGTTGAAACGAAAATTCAATGTAAAATTGAAATAGAAGAATTTTGGATTCCTGTTTGTGGGGAAATCTTGTTTTATAGACTAATTAAAAATTTCAACCAGATCGTTAAATATTTTGTAGTTCCCCATAAGGCTTAAATTCCAGGATAAATTCATTGAAATGTAATTGAAGAGAAGAATTGCGAATTGCGAAAAACACATTATTTGAATTTTAGGTTTTCGATTTTGAGGGAAAAGTTATATTATACGTGCTTTACAACGCACAAAAGTATTAAACGAAACATTTAGTCATCTTATGGCTCCAAAATTTTTGCAAGTTCTTTGAAATGTTTATTTAAATGCTGCTTAGCAAAAGCTTCCGACAGTACAGAACATAGGTTAGATCTGTTGCGCAGATTGAATTTAGGGAAATGTCAATTTTATTTTTATTTATGTTGATAATCCATTCTTTGTGGTAGATAAATATTAAATTAGATTTGAAATACGTAAAAATAAATCGGTCATTCAACACAGTAGAAAAGATGAACATTATAAGACGTAAATATTATTTATGTTGATACATCCATATTTTTATAGATAAACATTAAATTGGATTTGAAATACGTAAAAGTAGATCGGCCATATAACGCAGTAGAAAAGATGAACATTATAAGATGTACATTTTATTTATGTTCATACATTAATTTTTTATAGATAAACATAAAATTAGATTTGAAATACGTAAAAGTAGATCGGATATTTAACGAAGTAGAAAAGCTTAACGTTGGAAGATGTCAGTATTATTTATGTCGATAATCCATTTTGTGTGGTAGATAGACATAAAATTAGATTTGAAATACATAAAAGTAAATCGGCCATTTAACGCAGTAGAAAACTTCGAATATTGTAAAATGTCAATTTATGTCGATAATCCCTTTTTTGTGGCAGATAAACATAAAATTAGATTTGAAATATGTAAAAATAGAGCAGCCATTTAAAGTAGTAGAAAATATGAACATTCCATTGACGTTTTATTTGGCGCCGAGGAGGGAAATACTTTATTTTAGTATAATTATTTATGAAAGAATATCGTTCTGCATGGGATTTCGAGTAAAAACAAACCTATCATGCTAAGAAGGAACAAACAGGACAGGACAGGATTAATGATAAAATATACCTGCATACCGATTTTAGGAAAAGCAATTTTCCAAAACGCATACTTTGATCACTCAAAAGACATTTTAATAGCTAAGATCTCTGATTCTACAGTTCATATAAAAAATTAGTTATGAGACGTATATTAAAGGAATGACTGCAAAATCCTAAAAGCGTTTATCTTAATTCCGAAGTTAAACTTTGCAGATGAAGATTATGTTGATTGTTTAACTGGAATAAATTCCTATTAACCGAGCTTCTATAAATAGCCTAAGTAATCAAGAGATCCTGGAAGATATTCAGTAGATATCCGGGGGAAAGTTGTTGCAGAGAAATGCCAATTATAAAAGTCAAAATTTCCGCTTGTAGGATGACTAAATATATCGATAAATAAGTTTGTGCGTTATAAGCACGTATAATAATCCGCTATCCCAAACTTAATATTTTATTTTTAGTAATTCATTGCTTCAATTACATTTTGGTAAACTTTTCCTGAAATTTGCCCCTCATGGGGTATGACAAAAAGTTTAACGATGTGGATAAAAAATTTTCGAATTATTTCGTATTTCTTTTCTTTTGTTTCGAAAAACTTAAAGAAGTAGCTCTCCGAGCGAGTTTTTTATTTTTCCTAACTTCCACTCGAAATATATTGTAAACTATAAAAAATAGATATAGTAAAATATATAGAAATAGTAAACGACAAAAATATGGACTTGAAAATTTAGTATTAAAATCTATATGTATTTTTAAAAAACTGCCTATAGTTTTCTAGTAATCGTCCCGTGAAGTTGAAGAATATTAAAAATTTCTCGTTTTTCAGGATTGAAATACTTATATCTTAAATACTAAAAAAGCAAATTTTAAACAATAAGAAAGAATTAGTAGCTCTTTAAAAGCCCTATAAGTGTATTTAATTGCAAATTGAATCGATCTTTTCTATTCTTTTTAGTTTTACAAATTTTGTAACAAGTTTTATTATTTGAGTAACAAGTTTTATTATTTTTTATTCATACTTTCACTCGAAATATCATCGAAACTATAAAATATAGATATAAATAGTAAGCTCCAAAAAATGTATGACAAACTTTAATTTCTAAACCTATAATTATTTAAAAAAAAGAGCTGTTGAAAGTTTTTAGTAATCGTCTTGTCAAGTTGGAGTAATACAAAATTTATACATTTTTCAAGTAGTTTGTAGTGCTTATATCTTAAAAATGAAATTGATAGCTATCAACAATAAGCAAGAATTAGTAGCTCTTTGAAAGTCTTTATAATCATATGATTATATATACTGATAGTAGCTCTTTATCAGTTTATATAATCATATGATTTTGGAGTAGGTTTTTTGGTCAATATTATAAAGTTGAGTTTTATTTTACAAATTCTTCACTCAAAATAATTTCGACTCTATTGGAGTGGAATAGCCGCCGCTTTTTGTAAATTTATTTACTTACTGAAGCAAGATGTTTTATTCTTCAGATCTGCATGAAGATAATTTTGAATAGTAAGAACAGGGATTATTATACTTCTTTTTATGAAAATTAAATTAAATATTTTACTAGAATGCTTTGAATAACAATGCCATTCAGAATACCATAAGAATTTGCACATAATTATGAGTTTTAAGTTTATTTAAATTATATATTCGTATGTAGAGCGAATATACTTCCAGTCAATAATGCACGAAAAATAAAACATGACTTTAAAAGATACAACACAAATAATACACGATTTCTCAAATAATACATATCATTATACAAAGGACAATTATATAAAAACGTATAATATGATATACCTATCATGACCTTAAAAATAAAATATAAATATTTATAATATGAAAACAGATAATTTATTTAGGATAATATTTGAGAGGACAATATATATTATTGTCTGCCCAATAATCTACCAAAAAATATATATCTCTAAAGAATAATTCTTTGCAAAGTATATACGTTTCCAGCTAATTCAATATATAAACAAGTGTCTTTTTGTAAGCAGAGATACAATATCAAACTCTGTTTTTTTTATCCTCATGTGACATGATATAGTGGCATAGACAATAGGAATGTTAATATTTTCTTTGAGTAGAATATATTGTAGAAGGGATTGGTTAAAATGTTAATTTTTCAATGCGTAATTGCTTGATTAAGTTCCAAAATTTTAGAGAAGAATTGTTGAGAGTATGCCAAGAGACATTATACGTGTCGTAACAATACATCTATTTAAGTTGTTGAGACCCAGACCGTCCGACCTACCGGAAAGGTGTAAGGTAACTGTTTGCACGGCCGGAAAATGCCACCCAATTTAGACCGGAACCCAGTGGGGGAGGCATCCACAGGGACCGTACCCTCCTTCCCCTACCACCAACCTCTCGGAAGGACTTACGGACCCACATGTTTAACGTGATAGTACTCCGCATGAACACGGCGGTAGTTGTGGCAGCGTGCAAATCCAGCGCTCAAACCACCGGGCTACCGCGCCCGAAATGCCAACAGCAC
Source organism: Amaurobius ferox (assembly GCA_951213105.1). NCBI lineage: Eukaryota > Metazoa > Arthropoda > Arachnida > Araneae > Amaurobiidae > Amaurobius > Amaurobius ferox. Next base: position 29,296,581 of record OX578139.1, read on the forward strand.
GCGGTGTTCCCAGGTGGTCACCCACCCAAGTATTAACCGCGGCCGATGCTGCATGACTTCGGTGGTCTAACGAGAACCGGTGTTTTCAGCACGGTATGGCCGTTGGCTACATCTATTTAAGTGCTATCGCACAAAATACATCGCTGCGATGAAAATAGTTTATACGTATAATTCTAGAATGTACGAAACCATTAAATCCACACTGATTTAATGGTCCCATGCAAATTTTCACCCTGATTCCAATATTTTCCATGATATTATTATGAATTGAAGGGAATATAATAACATTCACATATTAAACGGTATGTTCTTTTTCCCCTAAAATTAACATAATCTCAGAAAACCATATATGAAATATATAGATCCCTAAATCTTTAAGTAAGGAAAGTTCTTCAAAATGACCATACGCTGTAAAGCAGTGAAAATATTTTATCCGTACCCATCTATAAACTTGATACGTCGCACATATGTAAGGGACTTCCAAGGGATTTTCGGAAAGACTATCCTATAACTCCCTAACAAATCTTCCCCATTCCCCTGCAGGCGAGATGGGCGAATTACATAAATATTGAGTGCTGAATTGGAAATCTCTTTGGAGAAATGCATCGAATCAATACCAAAATCTTTTTATCTAAACACCTGAAAAAGTATCATCTATTGCCGGACATAACTAGATTCTAGTGTAATGTTTTTATTTTTGTTAGATTCATTATTAAAAGTATTGGTATATATATATAGATTATTTGTTATTTAACTAAAATGTACGTGTTAAATATATTGGCAATTATTTGAATGTTGCGCTATTTTGCATTAATTTTGGTCTAATGTTACTTTGCGCATCATAATATATATAAAAGAAGTATTGAGAAACTTATACGCGGGTTATTGGACGAATCATTTTCTTCCCAATCACCTCCGTGTGTCTGTCTATATGTTGTGTGTAGTCTCGGACAATATATATTTTAACCCTTACTGTTTATCCCATATACAGTCCATAAGGGCGATTTATCATGGCCCCAATATACGACTGACAAGAGTACCATATGGGCTTCAACTGAGTTAGGGTATATGGGATGGACCATATTCGTCCTATATTGGCTCTAACAAAGTTTACCCACGTGGGTCATATTAACAGTAGAATTTATCGTGGTTCCAAGTGGGTATTATTCGTTTTATCCCCTGGGCAGAGCTTATGGGCAGTTTTCATAGCCCCATGTGGAACACACGAGGATCCCATATTGGCTTCATTTCAATCGGCGCATGTGGGCTAATGTAAAATTGTTCGTCAGCATTTCGTTTTGGTCCATTAATATACCCTAGTGCGGCAGTCGGATCCTACGGTATGCAGAACCTACACTAATTGGGAACACTCGCCATAAACTCTGTATGCGATATGCTAAGCGACCGGTACTCACTGCTAACGAGGAACGCCATATTAACTCATATCAGACTCATATTGGTCTCGTGTTTGGAGTGAGCCTATTGACCATATGCACGTACATAACAATGTGACGCCACGTATTGTTTTAGTCGGCAGGTGGACAAAAAAAGCGACGATGTATTTGGTAATGAATCCAGACATGATACCATTATTAGATACGGTAGAAAAATATGAATGTGTGCCTTCGAGAAATGTATATTTAAAAATTGTATCGCATATTGTGAGAATTGTACCGCACAATAATTTATAAACATTCCAAAATAACAAAGCTCCCCAAAAAATGTACGTGATTGCACTAGCAAAAAAATTATACTGTTAAAACTATATACTTCAGCATGAGACGGCAAAGTGATATTTTCGTCCAACAGGGCTGATAAAAACTAAATTTACCTGTTGTGACGCAACACGGGAATGATCAGTAAGCAGATTCTCTGGGTAGGATTACAAAATTAGTATCATTACTCGCAATTCAGAAAATGCTGTTTTTATCCTTTTTACAAGATGCATGAATATGCTTGGTTTCCGCAACGGGCGTCAACCCCCAGGTCGTCCTCGTCAGTGGAAATTAATCTGCCTGGTTTCTGTTATATTGTTAGAAAATATTTTATATTCCGGATCCCTATCGGCAGTCACTCACTATTCGATAATTGTCAATCTAGTCCATTAACCACATGCATAATTGAAAGCAACAACTGAGCAGAGTGTTAATCGACCACTCCATTTTTTTCAGTGTATAAAATATTCTTCGAATAGACTCGCAAACAGAATTAGTGAAGAAACCGAACTTGACAGATTGAAAGAAAATTAATTACTGCTTCTCTGCTGGTTTCTTTTTTTCTGTGTAGAACAATTGTATATTTAATTAAATTTTCTTTTTTGCTATAATGGTGTAGTATGGTATTTTTTAGTCTTAATTGGATGTTAGAAGAAAAAAAGGTAGTGGCAGTTTTAACACTTGAAAATACATTGTATATATAAAAAGTATATATAAAACGTAATGGTTTTGTTTAACTCAATGATACTCAAGCTTATACAATTCATAGATATGATGTTTCATCGTCAAATTCCGCGTAGTGTTACCACAGTTGAGGTTGCCATGAGATATGTGGCTGTTAAAATACATTTACTCATTCATGTTTTCCCAACAAGAAAGATACACACAATGTGCCGATATAGATAGGATATATTTCTTCAAACACTACTTATTGTAGTGTCTCAGTGAAGGTAGTGACCATCTAAGATTAAGCGATGGGGATATCTAGATTGATTAGGATGAGGTAGAATAATTTAACTAGAATAGAATAATTTGATTGGTCTCCTAATGAACAGGACAGGTGGGTCGCGACCCAAAAATGGGTCTCCGTGGCTTTTGAGAAGGGTTGCAGCACCATAGCTGCCATAGGAAAACAAAAATCGATGGTCAAATATTATTGGTCTCTAAGAAAACTTATTATCCATATGATGAAATTTTTCATCATAATTTTCGAACACAGTTTCTATGTACAATTTGTATAAAATTGCAAAAGAAAAGCCTAAAGGAAAGAATAGATAGTTTTCACAGTAACAAATTCATTCTGAATATCAATTCAAAATATTTTTCTATTGACATGTGAAAACCAAGAATATAATTTTGAGTTCTAGTGATAGAAATTGTTGATTTAAACTCAAAATTTGTATAAAATTGCAAAAGAAAAGCCTAAAGGAAAGAATGGATGGTTTTCACAGTAACAGATTCATTCTGAATATCAATTCAAAATACTTTTCTAATGACATGTGAAAACCAAGAATATAATTTTGAGTTCTAGTGATAGAAATTGTTGATTTAAACTCAAACAATCGACTCAATAAAGCAAACGTTTAGATTATGATTATTATAGAGTTTTCTATATGGACAATAAAATAACAGAAGTTTATAGTTTTTCCGATATCTTTCTATATGTTAGTGAACTTTTCCACCTGTATTGTATGTAATATGGAACATCGCAAATTGATTTTAATTTATGTAATTTAAAACAAAAATTTATTCAAAATTTCAAAATGGCCATTAAATGATATCTTTGGTAATGGAATATCACAACAAATTGTCATTTGGCAGTAAACGGGAAAAGAGTTTAATTGCTGGTAACTTTAAAATTGATTTTAGGGCATTGTTTTATACAGTTTTCCAGACTTTTTATTTTTAAGCAAAACAGCATGCCTTTACACTAGTTACAACTCATTTTATAAATTTTAAGTTATTAGCAAAAAAGTTTGAAAATTTTAGGGTTGAAGACAAAATTGGTTTTTTAAACCCCAGTGTTTTATATTAAATCCCATTGGTTGAAGCCTTGGTTTAAATCATGTGGTATTTTTGGTTTAAATAATGATTTTTAGTTTTTTAAAGAAACATCCCGATTATTTTTTTTCAACTCTGGTTAAAAAAATATTAATTTTTCATAATTGGCAACTCGCAGATCATAATGAAAAGGTTTTTCGTATTTGAAAAGCATGCTGCTACCTAAATACACTGATAACTAAATTCGGTAAATCTGTCGGTATATTGGCTATATACCACTTTATCTCAGATGTAAAATTGCCAAGAACTGAACCTGTTTTAGTAAGCCATCACACATTTCCAGGTATCATTTTTTATCTCATGTCTCTATTACTCTATCCATCCAAGTGTTAGCGTGCAATAACAATTAATCCATGTTGCGTAAATGGCAGACTTGAGACTCAAGAGAAAAAAACATATAGTGCCGAGAATACATAACCTTTTCTGTTTTCTGGCTCTTTGCAACATCAGAAAGTCATTTCTATTCATCACCCATTCGTAGTTCCCCCTTTTCGATGCTACTCTTATTCCGATAGTTCGAAAAACAGAAAGAAAGATAAGAAGTTCTCTGTAAACCATGCGGGTAACGTAATATTTTAGTGTTGTTTATATATTTGGTGAAGTATTTTTACGCTTAAGGGAAAAAATCAACTGTGAATACAAGTAAAACCTAACGCAGCATAGAACTGTCTGAATAATACGTTTGTTCCCATTTTGTCAGTAGTTAAAATATGCTATTGTCTTTATTTAAGCTAATCATATTTAGAAATATTGTGTTTCTGTTAGTAGTTTGTTTAAAACAACAATTTTCTTCTGTTTGACTACAGGTTCAATAGTTTTATTTTTATTCTATATATTCCTTATTCATTTTGGACGTATTTGTACTCCTGTTTGTTGATTGAGTCCAATTTGTTGATTGTCCAGTTTGAACTTGCTTCATCTTGACTTCAATTCTGTTTTATTGGGGCTCTTATATACTGTCTTGTAACGATCCGTTTTATGTATTATATGTCTACTTTTGGATTGACTAAATTATTTATCGTTCTGTTTTTTTATTAGTAGGTTTTGTTCCAACCTCTGATTAGCTGTCATCTAATCGGATAGCACTGAATCACCTGTCACTATATACACAATCGGGATATAAATTTCCTCGTGGTTTTACATTTTTATCCATTTATGTATTTTAACTTCGGGTTTGTTGGTCTGTTTAATACTGACTAAAATAATGATGTGTATCATAGAAACAGCAGCATACTGCTTTAATTTTAATCTACACATGTTCAAATATTATTCGCATGTCTTAATTTCTCATTATTTATATTCAAATTTCTCTTTATGTATCATTTTATCATCTGTGTTTCAGCGAGCAAAAGCAAGAAACTCATATTGCGTAAATAACAGACTTGAGACTGAAAAATAGCATAAGTGCAAGAAAACAAGTTTTACATTGTTTGCTAGCTTTTTGAAACGCGAAGGAAATCATCTCTCTCTCTTTCTCTGTATATATATATATATATATATATATGTATATATATATATATATATATATATATATATATATATATATATATATATATATATATATATATATATATATATATATATATGGATTTCATAATATATATATATATATATATATTATGAAATCCGTAACCCTTTTTATTAATTTATTCCTTCTAAATTTAATTTCGGAAGCGCCATTTCAAAAATCCATTTTATTCTATCGCATTCGGCAAAATCTAATTTCGTTTCGATTTTGAATTATGTTCTTAAATTATATTACAAACTGATAAAACGCCAAATGTTTCACTTCGTCCTTCTGGAGCCTCTCTGTCTACGGCTGTAACCATTCGCGTATGATAGATACATCTTTGGCACTGCGAACGCTTGCCCGGATATACATTTCATATTGAAATATATTGGAACTATTTTCTGTCGTCAATGAGCACACGTGCATTCACACTAAGACGCTCATTAATGAAAATTGTCATTAGTTCAGTTGGCGATGTAATCTTAAAGCTGGAGGACGCGGTTTTGCCCTCGGGGCATAGAACAGACTTCTATTCTTAAAAGAATATATATATAATATTAAATTAATAATGAAATAAATTGTTTAAGCCGCGTTTTTAATGAGACTTCGAAAAGTCACGAAGATTTTCATATATTTATTATTCTGAGAAGTCAGACCGACGCACACCACTTTCCGTTCCGTCGATGCACTCAACGAATCTTGCTCTATATGTTAAAAAACTGTGTTTATTTTTCAAGTATCATCGTTAATAATTTTGATGTCCAAAACTCATTGCTGTATATTATGTGAAGCATGATAATTCCTCATCTAATAAAGAAGAAAGTTCATTTAAATTATCTGAGTTTCATCATTCATCTGTTCTGTCAACACGTCACTCATCTCTCGCCATCCCAACATGAATCTCCAGTATTCGACGATTCCAGTGAGAAACCGCCTGCAGTGATAGCACTCCATTGTACTCACTACTTAACTACTTTACCATCATGGCCATATAGCGTCGCTTTGTGATATGTGTGCATGTGAGTGTGTGTGTGTTTGTGTATGTGTTTGTGTGTGTGTGTGCTTGTATGTGTGTAACTGTGCGGTATCTACCGCAATGTCTCACGAGCAAATGGGTTATCTTACGAATGATTGTGAGTTTTGAACGTAATTTGATATGATTGTTATAGTCGGCGAATACTAGAATTCTACTGATTTTAGACACGATAGAACTTTCGAAGCACCCTCAAATTTTCAGATGAATTCCTAAAAAAGAAAACATAAAAAAATCGGTACATTAAATATTCATTATTTACATTTTTTTTAATTAGAAAATAGATGACTAAGTTAGAACGCTAGTTTGCGTCATCGTTGAGATATCAGACGTTTACTAATTTATTTATCTAAAAAAATAGCAAAGTAAAACTGTGTATCCCCAAATATGTATCGTCGAATAGCTTCAATTATATTTAGCGATAAATCTGGCGAGTTAGCAAATAGATTGGCGAAATGTTGCCAACTTAGCAATTTTTTAAATTGGGTACGAAATGAATGGGTGAATTAGTAAAATCATTTTAATATATGGATTATATGTCTTAGCTTATGCTAGCAATATATATATATTTGTCAAGTTGGATTTGCTTTAAAATATACGAAAAATTAGTACTTAGAAATTCTGTTACATGTAACCATCCAGAAAAGCATCAAATATTAATGCAAATTCAATATTATAATCATTATGTCGTGATTTTTATGCATCATTATTAGGCTGTGAAGGAAGTAAAGTTATTGCATTATGTAGCGAAAGTCATGGGCTGACCACATCAGCAATTTTATTTCATTGCCCTATGTATTAGTTTGCAATAGCAATGAATAATATTGCGTAAATGGCAGCCTTGCGACTCGAAAAAATGAAAATAGAACACAATAGAACAAAAATTTTCTGTTTGGTTGGTTTTAGGGAAATGCAAGGATGTCATTGCTATTCATTGCCTTTAGGTCATTTCTCCTTAAGATTAAACTCTATCTTCTGTCTAGAAAATAAAGAGACAGACAGATAAGTGCTTCCTTCGAAACTAAGCGGAAAACGTATCATGTTGATTACTTTGAAGAATATTTTTGCTTAGTTCCTACTCTCTGTTTTTAAAGCAATAAATGATGAAATTAAAATAACTTTGTTTAAGACAGCATGCAACATAAAAATAATAGTGTCGACCAATTTTAAAAGCAATAAATATATGTTTTCATAAGGACAGACAAATAAGCGCCACCTTCACTCTTGAGTAAAAGATCAGCGACTGATCGATCAAACCCCAAATCAAATAAAATGGCCGATGAATTGACGTTTATAAAATTTAGATTTATTACACTTACAACACTAACTGCTGCTAAAGTAATACAGTTAAAATGACTTCTTTAAAAGTAGCATACAGCGTAATAGTAATTCTATCGACGGTTTTGAAGACAGAAGCAGCCTTGTAAGTCTGGACATAAAAACCGCAATCCTCTCTCGTGAGAGCTAGATCAGCGACTGGTGTAAGAACAGCAAACTTGAATAAAGCAGGAAAGCAGGATTTAAACGGAGATAGGTGAAACAGGAGGAAAACAATCCAAGTAGGAAGGAATCAGAGGTAGGACACAATGAATAAACTGTAAAATACCAAAGAGGGAAATGAGAGCCAACGAACGTTTTAAGACCCAACAAACATTTCAAGGCTCAACAAACGTTTCAAGGCCCGACAAACTCGGCAACAGTTTCATCCATCAAATTTTTACGTCAGAATGTTATGCCATTTGTTTGCATCATGGCTACAATTTAGCCTTTTTCATGCATTTTCTTGGCGAAATAAGGCGATGTGTCTTGAGATGAAATATTTCCCTGGCTCAATCCTGTCTATCCATGTATAACCTCACATAGTTTTAAAAGCAAACTGCGTAAAAAAGTGAAAACAGCAAAAGTTAAAAATAAAGTATGAGCAAAAACAAGTTTTACAATGTCTTCCCCTACACAGCAGTGGTGCACGGAAAAGCAGAAAATACATTTTAATCACACAGAAAATTGAATTAAATTGAGGGTTTTGCCTATTTTATAAATCTCATCATTATCCAAAATTTTTATTATGAAAAATTGTCGAAGGTAAATCAGGGTATACTTACTTCAAAACAATTCAATACGAATCTTAATAGTACCTAAAATGTAAAATTTACAAATATATGCAAAATTAACCAGACTCCTTCATATGACTATGCCCCATTTCTCTTTGACAACCTTGTATAATATCGATTTTGGATAAGGATAAGATTAATATAGTGTTGCTGTGAGTTGAATCTGCTTACACTCTCAATTTGGTTCAATTTTGCGACTGATTAAAATGTAGTATGGGAACATATGAGAATGTAAATGAATAATATCACCCAATTAGTTTTGGAGTGAACCAGGGTTGAAAAAGTGAAATACATTGAACCTTGTGGGACCTAATTTATCAAACATTTTTTAAGCGAAGTTAAATTTCACAATTTGCTTCAAAAATTTTAGTAAATAATTAAATTATCACTATATATATATATATATATATATAAATCAGCAAAATATGTTCGGTAGTTTTTTAAATAAAAATTAAAATAATAATTGCACCCATATTAAATGAAGAAGTCACGTGACCCACTTCAAAATGAAATATGGCATCCATCTTTTTTTCCCAGTGTAAAAATCGTAAATTTTAAAGTTCTTTTAAATTTATATTTAGTGTTGTATGCCTCCCAGAACTGTTTTATTCCCTGTGCATCTATATTCTGTGCCATCGCAATTACAATATTTATGGGTTTAAATGATCATCAGACTTTGATTATTACTACGACGAAGCCTAATTTCAATGAATGCAGAATGTAAACAAGTGATTGTAAGATGAGTTGTATAAGAATTGCTGAATTTTTTCAGGCAAAATTATTCAGCTCTGGAGGGTGAAACAAAATATGAATGAAATATTCATTGTTTTCACATAGAGAGCCAGACGATTTATATTTTGATGACGTCATTTGAATAAAGTTCATTTTTTTTCGATGAGTATTAAGTTTTCAAATATAATAAATTATTGTAGTACTGTGATAATTTAAAATATACCAGAGCTGAATGTGTCGCATTTTAGAGATTTTTTAAATAAAATTGCATTTCAGTTGGAAAGTGTTTCATAATCAATGCTTTATGCATGATTGCTCTTTCTTGATTTCTTTGTTGTTTATGGATACAATTTACCTCATGTAAATTGAGCAAATCGAATTAATTTTAGTATGGTTATTTCAATCTGCTTATTGATGTTCGAAGAGCTCAGATTAGGGGAAGACCTTGATTTCCAAATATATTTTCTAAATCCAAAAAATACATAAATAAATGAATATTCTGATAATGTTAACTAAATAGCTATTTTATATTTAACTTTATATCGCATTTATAAACCAAATTCATGTGCAAATTATTGACATATTTAACATTTAAAATAAAAATTAAAATGCAAAAGAATTATAAAGCTTATAAATGTATTCAATATTTTCGAAATGTGACAGTTTTATAATTTTTTTTATCAAATACAATTCTACAGCATTCTTTAAGAATTACCACAAGTAGTTCTTGAGATATTAGTAATCTTTCATTGGGACTGCAATTACTATCTAAATATGCAAATGCTTTGCATAAAAATAGGTACTCGCGTTTTAAATGATCCAACATAAATTATAGTATCAGCTTATAGCGCTTCCGTGTGGATATCATTTACAGATCACATGGGCAATCTGTTGTAGCCCCATGGGGTACCCGAAAGGGACTTGAACTCAAACAACTCATGTATTCTAGCGCTAGACCATATTCGGCCTATACTGGTCCTATATAGGTTTAGCTACATGGGTCATATTCTTAGCAGTTTATCCTGGTTTCGTGTGGATACCATATGATTTGTTTCGTTTGTAGACCATATGAAAAATTACATACTCATGCAGGACCCACAAGGATACTTATGCAGGACCCACAAGGATACTCATGCAGGACCCACAAGGATACTCATGCAGGACCCACAAGGATCCCATATGGGAGTCAACAAAATCCATACATTAGGTTTAACACACCAATATATATATATATATTGATCCCCTGTTCTGATTGCCCCTATAGGCAGACTCCACAGTCAATTTATTATAACCTCACATGTGACCCGAATGAGACGTCAACACAATCAACAAATGTGGAATAGACTATATTTGGAATATAGTGATATTAACTGTGTTATTTCATATGTATCACAACCTGATCAGTAATTTAGCGTAGTTCTGTAGAAGTACCACATAAAGTCCTATTTGCATGTCATATGAGCAATTTATAATGACTCCCACGTAGGAATGATAAGGGCCGATACTGGGGCTTCACCTCAATCAGTGCGTATTGGCCAACCCATAAAAAACTTATTTTTGGCTTATGTTTGGAATGTCTCTAATAGTTTAAGTTCTGTGAGTTTAGCGACAAATTGATATCATATCTTGTAATTCAGAAATTTCTCTTTAAATCTTTGTAGTAAATGACTTTATGCGCGTGGTTTTTGTTGCATATTATCAGAAAACTGGTATTTAAGTTTATTTATTTATTTCTCAGCGATAGAAAACGGAACAAGTCCAATTACCATGATTACATAGATTGGAAAGATTAGAAATCTAGTGCCCTTAAACATTAAATTGTAACATTTTATCCAATAAGTTCAAATTTGTTCTATCTTATTGTTGATTCTATAATCGTGCGCAAAATACCGGCTTCGGTGTGTTTTGCCGATACTATAAGTGTGCAAAGTTTCAGCTTTTTAGGGTGAAAGGGCTTCTGGAGGTGTATGGAAATACTTTTTAACCCCTCATTTTGGCCATCCCTGAGAGAGAATTTGAAAATTTGCAATCGTTAGGTTCTGTCGCGTTGTCGATACTAGCCTCCGTAGTTGGTATTAGTCTTCGTAGTAGATACCAGCTATAGTATAGCCTTCAAGGTCACCGAGGGCCTTCTATAAAGACCTCACACAATTATTTTTTCGATATTTTATGTTCCGGACTTATATCAGCAGTAGTGTTTTGCTTGTTCACTGATAATCGCTCATTTAGTCCATTAACCACATACATAACTGAATGCAAAAAGTGAGCTGAATGTTAATCAACCACACCAATTTATTTTTCAGTGCGTAAATTATTCTTTGGAAGGTCCTCTAAAAGAATTAGTGAAGAAAACCGAACTTGCTAGACTGGAAGGAAATTAATTACCACTTCTCTTTTACTTTCTTTTTCCTGTGTACAACAGTTGTATATTTAATTACATTTTCCCTTTCTTACAATGGTGTAGAATGAGTATTTTTTGCCTTCTTTGAGTGTTAGAAAGATAGTGGGAATTATCACTCTTGTATGTATACATTGTGTAAGTATATTGAAAACTGATGGTATTGTAAAAATGACACATTGCATTGTCTATGTTTAGTTTATAGAGCTGTGTACTATAAATAGCGCATTAATTGAAAATGTAGATATTTGTGATGGGTAAATTTGAAACATAGAAGGAATGTCTTCACAGAAACCGCCTATATCGGTCGTTCTTAAAGTTAGAATCGCTCTCTTCCTGCAAACAATATCCTCCGTGGTCAAATTTGTCATTATGTATTGTTCAATATCGGTAAGTTATAGAAGCAGAAAATATGCTATGTGCCAATATTTTAAATAATTTGAAGCTAGTTGCGTGGCAGTGCTGGATTTTTCGGTCTCCATATTTGAAGTACATAGCATGTTATTTTACTATTATAGCAGCGATCGGCTATCCCATGTTGACGAGCGTGTAATAAGATCCACAGATTCTATATTATCTGCAGCGTAAGCAGGATCCATAGAAAGCATGATAGTCCTTTCAGTTGGAGAAGAAAATCATTTGGGCCGCAGTATATTTGTATAGTTTGATTGATCGTTGAAATACGAGTTCTTTACAATGGGGCGTTAGTGAGTTAGTTCAGCGTAAGTTAACAATGTAGGGTAGATTCAGTGAATGGCCTTATTCGGAATAGACGTACAGATTAGAATTTTACAGGATTCTGCGATTTATGTCAGCGGTTTTCTTTCTCAGAGAATAAAGTTTAATAGATGATATTATGTTTAAAAGTAGCAAAAGAATAAGAAGGTTTTTCAGATCGAAAGATGTACATATTGAAAGATGTACTGAAATCATAAGAAGTATTTTGGGTCCACTTCAAATATAAAAGTTAAGTTAATAGTCGCAGTCCCATGGTTTAATAGATAGGGCGTCGTTTGGTTGGGTAAAGGATGGTAGGGCGATTTTTAGCTGAAACAAAATATTTTAAACTCCTCTCAATCACAATAGTGCTGCCGATCCGGTGGTCGAGAGGTCAGGGGCATACGTTTCCGCCTAATCGCCGGATTGCCGGGTTGCGAGTTCGAATCCCGCCAGCGAGCATGGATGTTGTCATGTCGAGGACAAGTCAGACTTCCGTCTTTCGGGGAGCTTCTATAAAAGTGGAGCTGCAAACCTCATCCCCTTTGCCATGCGATACCTGGGTCTTGTGGATGTGGTGCTTAGGAGCTCCTTCACCACGGGGGACTTAGCAACTAACAATAGTGCTATTTTTGGAGTGACAGATGTCTGTCTATCTGTATGTCTGTGATCGATTTATTTTGTACAAGATAGCGGCCACAAATATTCGTGGATTTTCACGAAGCTTTATATCTGGCTTTATTATCTAAAAATCTCGAACTAGATAGAATTTTATTAAATTCAAGCGAAAACTTCGAAATGTATTCGATTCTTTTTTTTAAATAGCATATTGCAAAATTCGACATAATTATGCATAAAAGTGTTTATATATGACTCAATGATTATTTTGTGAAAAACAGACGCGATACAATTTTTTTTTGTTTTTGACGCCATTAGACCCTGGCAATTTCTACTGGAGGAGGGGTAATTTATCAAGTATGGTATCAATCAAAAAAATCTTCAAGCCCTTTAAAGTGAAGTGCAACACTTTATAATTGTAGTCATTTGGATCCATCTGATTTCTCAAAAAAATTCTTTAAAATTTATATAAAAAAATATTAAAAATTGGATTCTGGTATGGGAAAGTCGGGTTGAGGCATAATCCAGACAATTTGAAATACAATTCATTCTAATGTGAAATAGACATGTATAAGCATACTTTTATTATAGTTTGGGGGGTACATTTTTAAATACATTCATTTTTAGTGGAGTGAATAATTATTTGTATAATTCTTCATATTTTTCAAAATTAATTTTTATATTTTATTAAATGCGATTCGTTCTGTAGTAGCGTAAATAATAATTATATATATTTTTTACTTTGTAATTTTTTTATAAATATTATTTTAGTTAAATTGCAATTAATTCTCTCGTGGAGTAGATAATAATTAGGATATTTTCCTTACTGTTTCCAAAACAATATTTTTGCTTTAAATATAATTCATTTTGTAGTGGAATCACAAATAGATAGAGGGTTAGGGTAATAAGCTCCTAATGTTAAAACAATCACATTGGCTTATCACTTGAAAAATAATTTTTATGATTTTGACACTTAATCATTAGTTGATTTTTCTCTGATTACTTAAATCCTTTCAGCGCACATGAAATTATCGTATTTACAAGAAATACACTTTCCTGAGCTTTCAGCAAAATTGACTAAATCGAATAAAATTTCAACATTTTTATAGTAGGAGAGCAATCAGTGGAAGTAATACAGATATGCTGTGACATTTTACTAAAGTTTTCATAAAATAAATACGGCTGTACGCATAAACCCTCACTCGTAAACAATACGTAACTGTTAAATTATTTTGCTAATTATGCGATATTGGGCTGTTATACTCTTAGGTTTGAAATGGTTTCCTCGAGTGTAGCACCCCGATGATATTTTGATAATCCGATAAAAGGACCAATAGATATCTTCCCGTCCAAGCGTATAATTGGTAAAGTGTTTTGCATCAAATAATAACGCAAATACTGGGTCCCATACACACCCTCCTTTTGGAAGATAACGTGTACATCAAGCCTGTAAGAAATCAAACCCATAAAACCCGCTAATTCCTAACGTGGTGTCGATATATGCCGAGGGTGGGAGGTTGACAGGAAGAACAACTGCCCCTTTTTTCGTACTGCCATCTCGTGAGGGGCGTTGAGATTGCAGTCAGGACGGTTGCGTATTCGTTTTGTCGTCCAGCTCACAACTGAGGATACCGATAGCCTCTGCTCGTGTTTGAAGCCAGAGCCTTAAGTGTTGTTGTTGATGTTGTTGTTGTTGAGTCCCAGATCCTCCAACCTACCAGAAAGGCGTACGGTAACATAGCCTCAAGCGTGGGAGTACTATACTATAAAATTACCCTGAAAGATATCTTCCGGTCTGAGCGCATAGTTGGGAAAGTGCTTCGTAGCAGAGAATGGCGTAAGAACCGGATCCCATAGTCCTTATACATTGGATGGAGTAGTTTAGCATTCGATTCCCTATAACTGCCGAAGAAAATGATTCAACGTAAAGCATATGGAGAATATCTCAACCGAGATTGGTGATGTTGTTCCTCAGAAGTAATTCCTTGATAGGCATAAGTTCAACCATTTGACAACACTGCTATCTATGGAATGATAAGAATGATGTCTAAAATATAGACTCTAGATGAATTCCTCAAAAGTGTAAAAACTCTTTTAAATTGTTTTATCTTACCGGAGAGTTAAACCATTGATCTTCGTTGGGTCATATAGTCATATATGCATTAAACTAATTAGACAAGAAATATAATATCTAAAAAGAAATTTATGAAATATCCTTCATGTCGTTGAAAGCCGTGGGTACGTATTTATTTGATGGACTTATTGCGAATTTGTCTTCACTTTTGCACACTTACTTCGTACAGGTATGCGAATTTTTTGAAAAAACCCACTGACATCTCCTGAACAGCAAGTGAAAACTCTCTATTATCTCCGGCATTCGCTGCTGAATCCATAACATTCATTATCTAAGCTCTATAGCCAAGCCTGGGAAGTAGATGTTGAAAGGAATATGCAATTTTTACTTTCCTTATATACATAATGTATCAGGAAATTATTGTGACGGGGTCGAAAATTCGAATTCGTGTTTTCGACGGGAGAGCACGTTTCAAGCATCTCTGATCACGAATCAAACATTTTTGAATTGATGTGTGTGTGTGTATGTGTGTGTGTGTGCGTGTGTGTGTGTGTGAGTGTGTGCATGCGTGTGTGTGTGTGTGTGTGTGTGAGTGTCAGTGAGTCTGTGGAGACGATAACTGACGAACGAATGGACCGATTCAAACGAAATTTGGTACAGAAATCACAATCCGTAAACACTGGAAGTCTATTGTTTTTATACGCAATCGAATGCTCAGAAGTCCCCTAAATTTTCGAGTGAAATTTTGAAAAAATCGTCAAAAAATCAAAACCGCTAATAAAGTTACGCAAATAGACATGTCTTATGTAATTTTTCATTGGAAAACGATTGACATAAATTTTAGAATGCTAACATGAACTGTTCTCAAGATATTGCACATTTTTCAAAAATATTATCAAAAAGATATATAAAATAAAAAAAATATTTCCTATTGAGAAACATGTTCACTTTTCATATGTAATACCATGCGATAAATTAAGTGACATCATTCTCGTGGATCTAGTTCGTTTCATTCATGAAAAAAGATACTTTGTGTAATACTTTAGTATTTGAACGCCAATAATCACTTATCTGCTCTAAGAATAACTTATTTCTCCGTCCATAACGCTTGGTGAGATTTTGGCGACGAATTTTGCGGAATGCCGCCAACCTTGCGACATTTTTAATTGTTGCCAAATTAACAAAAATCTCGCCAAATTGATAAAAATGACGCTAAATCAATGAAAATGACGACTAATTGAAGAAAGTTCAATATCGTGGAATGAATATAAGTATCTACTATAAGAATAACATTTTTTTATCTGTAAAAGTAGTAAATTCATTGCATTATATAAGGAAAGTCATGTGTTGCCCACATCAGATTTTTAAAATATAAATTGCCATCTTTAGAATCTGAAGCAGATATCTTTAACGGGACTCCTACTTTCAGCAAACTTTAATTCTCAATTCATATAAATCCTCATCTAAGCTGTATCTATATGGATTCTGAAAAAAAGTACTTCAAAGAAATCTTGTAACTGAAAACAAAATACTACTTTTGTAAAATACTATTTCCTCATGATCAGATTATTTTGCATAAACCAGACTGACAGTCCCAGTACAATATGCATGGCTAACAAATACATTTTGAAAGATATGATCAGAAACTTACCCAGTTTAGTCTTCATTTACTAATTAAACTTACATTGCCAATATGATTTACATAGTAGCAGATTTAATTTTGAATGTCAATATATAATATTTTTAATTGAAATATAAAAACAATGAATATAATTTGAATTTACTATGGGAATATGCTGAGTTGAACTCAAACCATTTATTTAACACAGCAACACGTGTTAGGTTTCATGCCAACGGCTCTACCGTGCTGAAAACACCGGTTCTCGTTAGATCAGCGAAGTCAAGCAGCATCGGGCGCGGTTAGTACTTGGGTGGGTGACTACCTTGGAACACCGCGTGCTATTGGCATATTTCGGGTGCGGTAGCCCGGTGGTTTGCGCGCTGGATTTGCACGCTGCCACAACTACCGCCGTGTTCCAGCGGAGTACGATCACGTTAAACATGCGAGTCCGTAAGTCCTTCCGAGAGATTGGTGGTAGGGGAAGGAAGGTACGGTCCTGTGGATGCCTCTCCCACTGGGTTCCGGTCTAAATTGGGTGGCACTTCCCGGTCGTCCAAACGGTTACCTTACACCTTTCTGGTAGGTCGGACGGTCTAGGTCTCAACAACAATAACAACGTGTTAGGTTTCGATGCTGCTATTGATTAAATATAATAATAATTATTAGTAGTGTTTATTACTAATAATTATTAATAGTGATTACTACTAATAATTTGATATTACTACTAATAATATATATCTTAGTGTAGTTTTATAATCTTTCTATACAATTAAGTTAGCTTTACTGCAAATATACCTGTACTGCTAGTAACTAGGATCGTAACAATATGATTTTTATTTATGTAGTTTAAATCAAAGTTTCTTTCCAATATGATTTTTTTTTAAATTTCTGACTGTTAATGCATCTTCTAATAATTGAGATAGAACAACACATTGCCATCCGACAGTAAACATATTTACGGGAATCATTTTCCTGTCTCGTTTTTCTATTACTCTATCTATCTAAGTGTCAGTCAGCAATAATAATAAATCCATGTTGCGCAAATGGCAGACTTGAGAATCGAAATAAAGAACGTGTAGGGAGAGAATACACAAA
Organism: Amaurobius ferox; assembly: GCA_951213105.1. Lineage (NCBI taxonomy): Eukaryota > Metazoa > Arthropoda > Arachnida > Araneae > Amaurobiidae > Amaurobius > Amaurobius ferox. Next base: position 29,314,266 of record OX578139.1, read on the forward strand.
CTTTCTTTTTTCTGACTCTTTTGGAACTCCAAGAAAGTTATTTCTATTCATCACCCATTCGCCGTTTCCCCTTTTTGATGCAACTCTTATGCTATCGTTCCGGAAAACAGGGAAAAAGATAAGGATTTTTCCGTAAACCATGCGGGTAACGTAATGTTTAGTGTTGTTTATATATTTGACAAAGTACCTTTATGCCCAAAGGAAAATGTATGTAAGTATATAATAATTTAGTTTAATTGAGTACAAGTTGAAATTAACGTAGCATATGACTGTCTAAATTCTAGAAAATGGATTGGATCATAGTTTGTCAATGTGTAAAATATGATCTTACCTTTCTTTAAGATAATTATATTTAGAATCCTTATAATTAATTATGTGAATTAATTAAGCTTGCCAAGATGATTTACATAGCAACAGATTTAATTTTGAATGCCAATATATAATAATTTTTAATTTAAATATAAAAACAATGGATATAATTCGAATTTACTATAGGAGTATTGTGTTGAACTCTAACCATTTATTTTACACAGCAACACGTTAGGTTTCAACACTACTATTGATTAATTCTACTAATAATTATTAGTAGTGTTTACTACTAATAATTATTAATAGTGATTAGTACTAATAATATATATCTTAGTGAAGTTTCATGGTTTCATGGTTCTCAGTTAAATTAGCTTTGTTCTAAATATATCTGTACTACTAGTAACCAGGATTAGTAAGAATTTGATTTTTATTTATGCAGTTTAAATCAAAGTTTCTTTCCAAAATGATTCTTTTCAAATTTCTGCCGTTTAATGCATCTAATAATCGGGTCAATAATAATGTACTATCAGATGATATAACATTGTTATCTGACAGTAAACTAATTTACAGGAATAATTTTCCTGTCTCATTTTTCTGTTACTTTATCTATCTAAGTGTGAGTGTACAATAACAATAAATCCAAGTTGTGTAAATGGCAAACTTGAGAATCGAAAGAAAGAACATATAGTGAGAGAATACACAAACTTTTCTTTTTTCTGACTCCTTGGAACTCCAAGAAAGTCATTTCTATTCATCACCCGTCCACCGTTTCCCCTTTTTGATGCAACTCTTATGCTATCAGTTCAGAAAACAAGGAAAAAGGAAGTATTTCTCCGTAAACCATGCGGGTAACTTAATGTTTTGTGTTGTTTATATATTTGACAAAGTACTTTTATGCCCAAAGAAAAATGTATGTAAGTATATAATTATTTAGTTTAATTGAGTACATATTAAAATTAACGTATCACACGACTGTCTAGATTCTAGGCAATGTCACAGTTTGTCAATATATAAAATATGATCTTGTCTTTAAGTTCATTATATTTAGAGTTCTTATAATTATGTTAATTATTTGTGCAGAAGTGTTTTTCTGTTTAAATAGGGTCTCTATAGTTTTATTTATTTTCACTCCATTTATATCTTATCCACTTTAGACTTATTTGTGGTTTTGAACTTACTTGTCGTTTATTTTGTACTTGGTTCGTCTTGACATCACTTTCGTCTTGTTTGATCTCTTATATGCTGTAATGTGCCGCTCCTTTTTTATGTATGTTTTAACCTGCGACTTTTGAATTTGCTCAGTTGTTTGCCGTTCTGTTTTCTACCTGGTAGGTTCTGATCCATCCTCCTATTAGCTGTCTTCTAATTGGATTATCTTGAATCCTTTGCCACTTCATACAAAATCGGAGGTGCACAATTTTTTCCCGGATTTTCATTTATTACTTTGGGTTGGATTAGTTTTGTTTAATATTTAATGTGTGTATTAGTCATTGTCCTTTCTGGAGTTCAGCAGATGTATGTGACTCCACCTATAACGCCTACAGTTCTTTGCCTCTGTGAGTTTATTGGTTTGGCTTGGCCTTCCCGCATCTATCACCTCTTGACGCTGAATTCCTTTATATTACACATGCATATTGTTGCATTATTTTCTGATAATGAAATTCCCCAGTCTATGGCCTGCAGCTGTACACTTTAAGAAATTTCTTTTTGTAAAATGGGATGTCCTCAGAAAAAATATCTGGTTTATTGTTCAATTTGTAGCTTTTAATTCTTTGTCTCTTATTCAGTGATTGAATGATTTATATCTATGTTGCCCTTTTTTCACTGTTGTATACCTAATTGGATCACATATTTATATACACTGTAGAAATTGCGTTATAATTACAACATTTCACATCAGAAAACGTTGTACATTTTGAAGCATCCAAGATGTAATAGATATATAGAGTACAATAGATATAACTGTGTACTGTATTATATGATAGCTTCAGTAAAATTTGCTAATTGTGCATGCTGTGGAAAATTCCTATTTTCGCTTTATTGCGTTTACAACTTGTTTGCTATATATCTTATAAAACTCATCCATATGCCTCTATTCAAGAATAAATCACTTGGACTGTCTTTACTATATCACGAATTGATTAAAATAGAAAATTTAATCAATTCATGATATAGTAACGACAGTCCAACATTGCATCATATGTGCATTGGCATCACAGGGTTTTGGCATAACTTTTACTCACACCGCGATTTAAATGTTTACTATATTTTTTTACAGTGGACCATGTATGTTTTATAGAATAATTTTTTTTCGTCACGTAAAGTTGGATGCATTTGTATATTTTTCTTCTGTAATCAGACATATATTCCTAAATTAATTTTTTGTCAGTTTAAAAATAAATAATTTATTGGAGGGTTAACATATAAGAATAATTAAAACACATCATATTAAAAGAGCTATATAGAACGAATGAAAATAAATCGCTTGTCTCGTGTTCAACACAAAATGGCTCATGTATTTCATGTTGCTTCAAGCTATGCAGAAAACTTATAACAACGGACGCTGTGTAAAGACAAAGTTTCACCACAAAAGAAAATGCAATTAGATACGGAACTTTGAGAATAAAAGACCCCAAAGCGTAGGTAATTAATTTTCCTTCCAATTCCAGTTTGGTTACCCCAGGAATTTATCTTAGGGATAGACTACTTCATTTCGGAGTAAAAAAAATCTTTATTACTTAACCGTAACTTTTATTTATGCTATTGACGAGAGAAGAGGAGTAAGGAGAATATCGATATTTGAAAATTCATTTGTATGTTGGAAAAATTGATTTTACCTGGAATGAATTTGAACACCCTTAAAAATATTATTCTGTCCTGGATTTTAAATGAAGTTTTGCAATGAAAATATGTAAAATGCATTCAGACATGTAAAATGCGCGAATATGTTTTCTTTTGATTTTTAATTATATAACCGGGACAAGATTACAATTAATTTCATCCGAAGAGGTATGAATTTTATAATAAGTGAAAATATACAGAATTGAAAAAAATAAAAATCACACTTTGAACACGAACAAATTTAATAGAAACATTACAAACAAACTTAGTTTTTTTTTATTGCTCTTTAATGTTTGAAATCAAATAAACCGAATTTTTTCTGATGTCACATAGTCTGGATAATTAGAGCATATAATGTTTATTTCCTCAAATTTACGAGTCACATTTTTGGCAGCATTTTATCTGGTCATTTTATTCTTTTTTAACCTGCTGCCCGTATACTTATAACTATTCACAACATTATTAAATCTTGCTTACTTTTAATTTGCATTTTACGTAATTACACTAATTCTAAAAATAATTGAGCAATTTACTGTAAAATATATCAGTAAATAAAAGAATGCAAAACTAAGAAAAATATAACAAACATTGAAGTAAACCTCAACAAGTTTCTGAAAACTGTGGAAGCTAATTCAGCAAATACATTATTCTCAGTTGAGCACTTTCCCCCCTTAAAAAAAAACCCCTGTGATTTGAAAGAAGTCACTGAACTTTGTTTCTGAGGCATTTGAAATTTTTTAATGATGGACAGGGCTATAAAGTTGCTGAATTCGAATTTGTTACTGAATTCGAAATTCGGACTGGTCTTTTCGTTCCATCCTCAAAAATCCTGTATGAAACAAGCATTTTGTTGATATGTTTGTGCATATATAGTTTTTAATTTCAGGTTTTGGCAATTTTTACGAAACATTTTGCGGAAAAAGGTAAACTATTTTTTATTGAATCACTAAAGTCACTTCAGCACTAGGATAACCCGCAAATAGCCTACCAAATTTTATGAAATTTGTTTAGGTAGTTTTTGGGCCAGATTAAGTACAGTGCCTGGCAAAAAAAATCACGGTGTAAGTTGAAACATGCAAATATCGAGGAATGAAGAAATCGTGATGCATTTCGAAAATTTAAATGTAACAGAATCGGCGTGGAGCTGATCAGTTCACAGCGATCATGGCTGAATACATTATACACGGTCACAAAAAAAATGTTACAGAATTAAAAAAGGGCCACATTTTTTACCTATGCCAAGACCGGAGACGTGTAAAGATGCTTCTGAAATCACTGGTACTGGAATACGAACTATCCAGAGCATTATTAAATCGTGGAAAGATGGCGGTGGACCATCAACTTCGTGAAAAATATGCGGTCGAAAAACATTCCTGAGTAATCGAGACAGCAGATCATTGAAACGCTTAGTGAAATCGAATCACAAAAAATCAACCCTAGAACTCGCAACCGTATTCAATAGTGGAAGAAAGACCATTTCTAATTCGCACGATGAGAAGAGGACTCAAAGGACGGGGATTAAACAGTTGCATTCCAAAACGGAAACCACTGGTTACTGATAGTAATCGAAAAAAAGATTCCAATTCGCCAAGAAACATAAAGAATGGATGCTGAGCAATAGAGATTATCACGTGGTCCGATGAGTCCTGATTTACTTTCTTACCACATGATTAGACGCATCAGGGTTCGAAGGGAACCGCATGAAGCATTGGGCCCTTCCTGCATTGTACCCATTGTACAGGCCTCAGAATGCAGTGTTATGATCCCTGGTTGCTTCTGTTCGGCTGGTCTTGGTGCAGCAACAGTATGCAGCAATAAGATGAAGTCATACTGAATGACCATTTTATTCCACCAATGGTATTTTCCTTCCCTGAGGGCAATGGTATATTCCAAGATGACAGCGCCATGATTCATCTATCTAAACTTGTAAAAGATTGGTGCGAATAGCACATGGCCTTATTCGCACACTTGAATTGGCCATCACAAGGTCCTGACCTCAACGCCATTAAAGGTATATAGGATATACTGGAGAAGCAGCTAACGAATAATGGCGCCCTTCCTTCATCAACCAAGGAATTTGGTAAAATATTACTGTAAATCTGGTCACAAATAAGTGTTGAAACATTGCATGAATTAATCGTGGTATAGACACAATACCGCGACGAATGCATGCTGTAATTTGTGCTACAGGTATTCCAATGAGATATTAACATGCGTAGCATTTCTTTTGCCAGGCAGTGTATAGATAGGCACATAGTCAAACAGACATACATACAGACAGGCAGACACACAGACGTCAGGATAAAAATAGATTTTCAGATTATAGAGCGCTCGAAACGTATAAATCCATCGAAAACTCAAGTTGCGGTCTTCAACGCGACTCCAATACTTTCTCATACATGTCTATGAATTGCAGGTAAAGTAAAAATACTCTTCCCGTAATCATTATACGCCTGAACAAGTAGAAAACACGAAGTTCGAAATTAAAATTTTTGTTGTGATTACTATTCTTTTCCATCTACGAGTCACAGAAACATATAAACGAAAAAAAATCGCAAATTATTCTCGACGTCGAGAAACGGAAAATAAGAACAAGAACCAAGAATGATTCAAAAGGAAAGTAACAAGATTAATATTAAAAAAAATACCTTCTTATACATGGACACACGTGTATGTTCTAAAAATGTTCAGGAAAGAACACTTTTTCAGGTATCTGGAAGAATTTCAGTTCTCTCTGGGGAATTAGTTTGGAATCAGATTCGTGTTACAATTTCTTTTTTTATGTTTTTAGATTATATAAAATCAGTGACATAGATTTTATGGTTCGGGAATGTCCCTGGATATATAACGCGAATTTTATAAAGTAAACTACATCAAATATAGTTTGCGATACAAGGAATTCTTAAAGTGGGTTTGTTGTTGAAATATTTTTATTTACTAAAGCTAACCGGGAAAATCCAGTTAGGCTCGGTGAATTGAAATTGTATATCGGACACGTTTATTCTTGTACACTAAGCTGGAGAAATTCTGTCTTTATCTAGGAGCAAGTCCAAAAATTTGGAAGCTTTCTTACCTGTTGTCGTAATTTATTTTGACAATACGATTTTCGCAACTGTAATCAATTTTAATTTCAATATAATAAAAAATAGTTTAGAAAACTATGTTCGGCATCGTTTTCCTCATTTTACAAATAAACTAAAATTCAGAAAATAAATATATTCAAGACGCAGGATCACCTATGCAAATTATGGGCCCTCCCTACAAACTTAATTTACCCCTTGGGCCACCTACAAGCATTTAACTCTTGAGCCCCTACAAACATTTATCTTGAGCCCTCTACAAACATTTATCTTGAGCCCCCTACAAACATTTATCTTGAGCCCCCTACAAACATTTATCTTGTGACCCCTACAAACATTTATCTTGGGCCTCCTACAAACATTTATCTTGGTCCCTCTACATACATTTATCTTGGGCCCCCTACAAACATTTATCTTGGGGCCCCTCCATATTTAATTTGTCTCTCCTTGTAAATATTTCATGTCTTCACTTCCCTAGAAATGAACTTCTAACGGGCATTCCTTGACGCAGGAGCCTCTTTGCTCGAGTGGTATCTGTTCCCCCCATATGGGCGGACCTGCAAGACGTACGTACACTGCGAACATTACTGAAGATATTTGATATCGTGTGGGCATGCTTTGTTGTTACTTTTCTTATTATGCATGATAGAGATAAAAATGTATAATTATAAAAGGATATATATATATATATGTGGGTCAAAAACCCAGGTCACTCGACTCACCCTGAGGTATGAGCAGCAGTTTGAGTGGTCGGGAACACTATATGTATGTGCGTGTCTGTGGTCGGCGTAGTAGAAAATCTAAGCTATAGATAGCCACGAAATATGGTACAGGGGCACGAACAATTTTTTTCGGTTTCAGATGCGGATGGTCTCCAGCTTAGATTTAAAAATATCCGTTTTGGAATTATTACACATTGTTCTAAAAATTATTAATAATCTTCCATTAATATTCACAAGACTATCACTCAAGTAATGTGTTCTAGTGGCTTTAAATATGAACTAGTACAAAATTTATCATTGTAAACAAATGGAAAAAATGATATAATATGTTTGTACTTTTTCTAAAAGTTATTTAAAAGCAATAAATTTTGGTTCAAAATCAAACTAACAAGAATCCGCCGGAAAGGAGCTTACCACAAAATAAGGAAGATATTCCCAATGCATATAACAGAATTCATGGACCGATTTCGTGGTTATTATGCGTTCATCAGCATGGAATAGCTATTAACTGCTATGGCGGCAAGAAAACTTGCTATTTGCAGCAATTTTTCTTGCTGCCATTGTAGTTTTCTTGTGCCGTTGCAGTTAATGTTTGTTCCATGCTGCTGAGAGCATATTAAAATATAAATTTGTTCATGGATTATTTTATTTTATTCCTTTTAATTTTGAAAAAAATTATACATTATATCTTTATAGTGATAAAAGCATTTTTGCAAGTTATACGTTTTATTGTTAAAAATATACTTGAAGAACTTGTAACCAGTTCTAAGGACTCTGAGACTGGTAGAAGTTCTACAAATAATTGCATCTCGAAAAATAGCTTCAAAAAGTCGATGAAATACAAAGATATATTTATAATTTATTTTAATAATTTCTGTTAGTAAAATTTAAACATTTTTATTAATTATGCAATTTAAATTATAACCCTTTGGAAATTGGAATTGGATTATCTGAAAGTTCTAATCTTTGAGTATTTCTCATTAAAATTGTAGAGCGTATACAATTCGATTATCTATGTCAGAATATTGATGATGATATGATGAGACTATGCAATATCGATCGACGAGGAACGATATTGATACTGTATCGATACGTTACTAAACGCAGCACTTGCGTACTTGACACATATTAGATTACGTCCACGAGCATTCACATAACGCTGTGGCATATTTCTGCCTATGAATATATTCCGTCACTTACAAAAAAATTTCGCTGCAACAAATTTAAGTAATTTCCACTACCCTAAAGCGTTGTACAAATAAAAACACATTTCGTCTACGTTTCAGATTCGAACAATTCGTAAATTGGTTCAATCCCGTTTATTCGCTTCGACAGAATTAGAAGGGAAAAAATGAAAATAAATAAAATGAAAAAAAAATGGTATTGAGACGTTGCCAGAGTTGCAAGAAATAACTGATTTCAAAATGTCTCAATTCCACGGAGAAAATAAAACAAAGGCGTAGGATAACGGAAACAAAGGTCTCAAAATAAGATATTGAAACAAAAGATTTGGTGAGAAGCTCAATATGACAGAAAATTCTGTGTACATATACATTGATATTTCCAAAAAAGGAATAATAGAAATCCTTCTTCTGTTGTAAGGAATTTAGATGTATTTTGGAAATAAAAAAAAAATCTTATCTTAGAAAAATTGTATCTCCTACTTTTGCGCAGACGACTTCTTTTGCAGAAGAACTTAGAAGAACTTTTAGAAGAACACTGCTCTTAGAAGAATACTGCACCTAGAAGAGCACTTACGCCATATGTGTTTGTTAATTATGTATATGTTACTAGCAGTATATCCCCGTTCTTTGTACGCATTATATATTATAAAGAAACTTAAAATTCACAAAGAATACTTAATTTAATTCTCCAGAAAAAGCATAAGATTCTCTGTTCTCGCTGTACAAATTTTTCTTCACAGGCAGATCTGAAGACTAAAACATCCAGGTCGCATTTGTAAACAAATTTATTAACATCTGCATTTCAAGTTTAGTATAGTTTGTACTTTGTTAAATAAAGTTTATCTTCCAAATGCAGGTGGAGTTTCGATAGAGAGAGATATGGTTGTTTTGGGTTTTGTTTTGGGTTTTTTTGGCTCTGTTCCTTTCGCGTTTGGTAACTGGACGGAGTTTGGACTTGGTGGCGCTGGTGGCTCTCCGGAGTGGTTTTGTGCAGCTGTCCGAGAGCGAGCGCATGTGCTAAGGCGAGCAGGCTAGCTGTCGCAACGACTTGTTCTCTCCAGTATACCTCCGGGTGGGCCGGTGTATTAATTTTGTTTGTAAACACATTTAGAAAATCATACTGTTTTAATATTCAGAAAATGACAGAGATTATAAAAAAATATACCTAATTTTTTAAAATATTGATATTTCATCAATTCGGTGTAATTTTCATTTAGTGTTATTTTCTTTAATTTAGCGTCATTTTACGAACTTGATGACATTGATCAATTCGACAACATTTTAAAATTCGCCAAATTTATAATTTATTGCCATATGGTACTGTTGATTTAACAGAGAGACCCCACCGATGAATCATTATAATACTACCCCCTAATAGAACACAAATAATTTCACTGATGTAGCCTAATTTTCTTAATTCCGACATATTTTTATCCATTTAGCGATAGTTTTATCGATTTAGTGACAATTTTATCAATTTGACGACATTTCAAAAAGTCGCCAAGTTTGTTACCAAGTGGAACGTTTGGATTGACAGACAAATGCTGCCGAAATACCATTACAATACTTTCTCCTAACAAAAAGCAATTCATGTCATTAATTTAATTTCTTTATATCAATTTGGCGGCATTTTTATTAATTTGGCGACATTTTTATTGATTTGGCGACATTTTTATTGATGTGGCGACATTTTCGTCGATTTGGCAACATTTAAAAATGCCGCCAAGTTGGCTATACCCCGCCAAATTCGTAGTTCTGAATTTGCAAATATGAAGAATAAAACATCCGAATCCCGTTTGTATATGCCAAAATGAAAACGCGGCTTTAATAATTTTGGAAACCAAATTTTGTGGCACTTCGTTCATTAGTTTTGAGCTAGAGTGGATGCATACATTCCAGAAGCGCGCGCGCACACACACACACAAACACACGTTATATCAAAAATGTTTTTTCCGTTTTAATAGATCACCATACATTGCAAGGAAAGTAAAAACGATGTCCTATAACGCCCAAATGAGGTTATTGAACACTCAGATGAGATACTTAATTTTGATACATGATCATTCTCTCAGATATTATCAAGCTGTTTTAACTTATAACTGCAACATGCCATTCAAGGAGCTCTACTTTGTCTTCATTGAAACATGATAAGAATATATTAACACACATTCAGGAAGAAATCAATCCCACCTAATTTTCATGTTGGAAAAATAACTCCCCTGATACATTATCCCATAGTGGTGTCATAGGTCACCACTTGCTCCTCCCAGATAGGGTCCCTACATTTGGTATGAAATCAGGACACGAAACATAGTACCTCTGCCGAAAAGGCTAAACTGGTATTAGAAGACATACACGTACTACTCTCATTCCGTTTCAACATTTGGCTAAATATAATATATGAGTTTAAAAACACAAAAATGAATCAGAATGGATCACCAAAATGAATCAGATCAAGTAAGAATTTGAAAATATTAACAACTCCCATAATATTTAATCACAGATACCATAATTAATAGAATTCAAACAAAAATACAATTCCGTTCAATTATAAGATATATTTTCATATTCATTTATTTATTACTAGCAGCACATCCGTTCTTCGTACATTAAATATAAAGAATCTTAACATTCACAATTATTTGTAAATTCATATAGTATTCTAAATGGCTTTGTTATTCAAAATATTCTATTTTAAAGCATTTAATTTAATTCTTCTATAAAATATATAAGAATCTTTGAACTCGATATACAAAATTATCTTTACAGGCAGATCTGAAGAATAAATCATCCTGGTCCAGTTTGTAAACACATTTAATGAAAAATATTTTTTAATTCTCACAAAACGACAGAGATTATCTAAAAAATGGTATTTAGTTATAAAAATATTGAATTTTCATCGATGCGGTGTTTTTTGATAAATTTAGAGTCATTTTATCAAATTGGCGACATTTTCGTCAATGTAGCAAAATTTATAAAAAACGCCGACTGTATCGTCAAGTGGGATTATGGAACTAACAGTTCTACTTGGCGACAAATTGACAAAACATCATCACAATGCTATCTCCTAGCAAAGCACAATTAATTTCATTTATTAGTGCAATTTTATCAATTTCAAGATATTTTTATGGATTTACAAACATTTTTATCAATTTAGCGACATTTTAAAAATTCGCTAAATGTGTTACTAAGTAGCACGGTTGAACTGACAGACAAATGCTAACGAAACATCATTTCAGTACTCTCTTCTAACAAAACAAAATTAATTTCATTGATTCAGAGTCAATTTTATCAATTCGTCCACATTTCCGGCAATTTGGCAACGTTTAAGAAAAGTTGCCAAGTTAGTAATATCCCGCCAAATTCGTAGATCTAAATTTGCAGATTTGAAGAATAAAACATCTGATCCCGTTTCTATATACTAAATGGAAACACTAAAATTATATTAGAAGATATACCCGTTTTACTCTTATTCTGTTTCAACAATCGGCTAAAGGAGTTTATTGGCTAAGCAGAATATATGAGTTTATTGGCTAAACACAAAATATAAGTTTGAAAACACTTTGTCAAAATAAATGAAGTGGCGAACTCAGTCCGTAATTAATATACTTAAAAGAAATATCAAGCCGTTTATTTATAAGATATATTTTTATATTCATTTATTTATTATTCTAATTAAAAAAATAATAATAAAAATTGAAAAACACATTTTATTTCATTGCATTGTTGAACAATATGATATAAGATCTTCCTCATAAAATTCTGATAATTGACCATTTTTATTTCTTAACACTTTTCATTGTTGAGTAAGGGCCTATGAAAAATAAACCATGGTGATAGAGTTTTCATTTAAATTCATGTTTCAAACGATTTTCTAAAGTGGCTGATTAGCGCAATAAACTCCTAACAACGTCAGAGATGGAGTTTTAATTCACTTTCACGTTTTAAACCAGCGATTTCCTACATTTTATTTTAGAGGAACCAGAAAGTTAGGGAGTAGAACTCCTAGAAAAAAGTTTCGTTTCCCATTAATATCTCGACAACCCCTGGTGTTAGAAACTCGAAATATCGACTAAATTTCAAGTGGGGCTATTTCAAGGTTATCCATAAAATTTCATCATATTCGGTTCAGCCCAAAGAGCTAGAATCACTAAAGGCAGCCTTTCCTTTCTTTAGTCATTGTTATATTGTAATTTTCAATTCCCAATATAACATTGCTCTTTTGAAAAAGGAAGTGGACCTAAGAAGACGGTCCCTCATGAAGTGAGGCAATTTTTGTAACATTCCCTCGAACGCAGCTGCACCGGACATTCATTTCGAAAAGAGAGGGTGCTTCTCAAGTTCATGTCAGCGTTAGGTGTTACAACAAACGGAAGGGGTTGAACTTCTTGACCCCAGAGTCAATTAATATCACTTGAACCTTGGGAAAATTCTCGTGAGAACTTTCAACGATTTTAAAACTGGAGACTGCATATCTCATATTTCAGGGGGGCCTTGACCAATAATATAGCCTGAAGGGCGTAACCCTTAATTTACTTAGCCAATTATGGACAGGGGCGCCTTGTTAAGGGGGTAGAGACAGAGAGCAACTTTGGACTTTAAGTTTTTGAAATCGAGGACTTGAATTTTGGGAGTGAAAAGAAGAGGTCGCAAGAGCGACGGATCTCGGAGAGAGCGAGCCCTCGGGACAGAGCCGGAGCGCGCCGTCATAAAGTCCGACATCGGCAGTGATGATCGAGGTAGGGCAATTCTACACATATTTTTGCACCTTGATTATTATTATCTCTCTGACCCTCCTAAATAAGGTTAACCTGGGCCATTAAGACGTAGGCTAGTAAGAATAGTGAGTTAATGCACATTAATAGGTTAATAATTGTAATGCTCATATTATGATCATAGAATGAGGAGATTTGATTGTCTTAATGTACTACACTAAGGATGTTGGTATATGAAATTTACCAGATGTTAATAGTTATTAAATAAGGTTTTATCTTAATGAAATAAATTCTTTGTTATTGTTTAAAATTAGGCCTCTTCATTTTAATTACTGGTATTATGTATTTCTTCATTTACTCCACTTTACGAGATCGGTCTATATAGCGTCAATACCTGACGTGTGACGACTCACATATCATTTTGGCGCCCGTGACCAGTCGAATCTGGACTCAAAATTATTGCTCACATATCATTTTGGCGCCCGTGACCAGTCGAATCTGGACTCAAAATTATTGCTCACATATCATTTTGGTGCCGTTTAAACCAGTTTCGAACCTGGACTCAAAATTATTGCACCCTTATCATATTGGTGCTCATGAGCAATCAAACCTCGATTCAAAATTATTTAACCCTTCTGGCGACTTTGCTGTTTTAGACCAGTTATATGCCAGAATTTAAATTTTAATGAAGAGAATAAAAATATTTGGAATTAATGAAAAATGAAAATATTGAATAAAATTTTTTTTTGTGTAAAATAAGGATTAAATTAAAGAAATAATTTTAAAATTAAAATAAATATAAATAAACTTAAGAAAATTTATTTCACAGTATGAGAAGCAAACAAAGTGACGAATCATTATGTGTTCTCAATGAGACATGCCATATTGTATGTGAAAATATAATTATTAGGGAACTTGAAGCTTTTAAGAAACTTTTGAATTATATAAATATTTGTGTAATATTTGAGGAGTTAATTATGAGGATTGAAGTATTTGCATGCGTAGATAGTGAAATGATTAGAATTATGTTTTTGAATTTATGTGATATTGTATTTAAATATTTTGGGGGAACATTTTGAGGTGTAAAAACAGGAGATAATTTTAGATATAGAATTTTTGCGAGAAAGTGAAATTTAGAATGACGGAAAGCGGAGAAAATCATCCAGCAACGAGGGGCAGGTTACCAGGACTTATACACCTATTAGGGGAATGCAATGGCATAGAGAATGATGTAGAAATTTTTTTTGACCAGATCAAATCTTTAAGCAGCTTGGGGGATTGGTCAGAGGAGGAAAAGTTAGCAATTGTGAAATCGCGGTTAAGAGGGAATGCAAGAAAATTTTATATAGGGTCACAAGAATTAAGAAGGGAAACATCTTTCGAAAAATTTAGGGATAGGTTATTAGAGTTCTTTACAGAAAAACCGAACATTACAACAAATCAGATCCTTTTCACGACCGCAAAACAGACACAGGGAGAAACGATTAAGCAGCTAGCACACAGAATAACAACACTAACTTTAAATTATATTGGCGACACAGAGCACAGTGAAGCGACACAACAGATTATGGATAAATTAAGGTTAAGTAAATTCTTAGAGGCGGTAACACCTGAATTCCAGAAAGAAATAATAAAAACTAATGCACAAAATTTTGATGAAGCTGTAAAAATAGCCACAAACTTGGAACAGGCAAATTTAGCTGCGATAACGGCAAATGTAAATAGTGCTACATATAGACAAGAAATTGAGACGCTCCGCAAAGAGCAACAGGAATTTAACGCACATATTTTAAATTCAATTACCCAAGAAATAAACACATTAAAAATCCAAGAAAAAGTACAAATTCCCACGACACAAACAAAAAAACTCGTAACATGCCACTACTGTAATAAACAGGGACATTTCATGAGAGAATGCCGAATATACAAAGCTGATCATTTTAAACAAACACAGAGTCAAAACATAAACAACGCGAGGACACAGTGGCATAATCAAATACAGTCTCCTCCCCACTCATTTCAAACCCAGCCGTATGATGACCACAGAACTTACTCCTCCCAGCCGGACACATACGATTATAGGCCAAACCACGCCTTTGGAAACTATCAACAGAGCAGAAATTACTATGCAGCACCCCCTCCACAAAGTAGATTTTCTAGGGAACAACGATATAATAGGGACGAGTCAAACCAAAACAGAATCAGAGAATCGGGCGGGCAAAGAAACAATGGGAGAGAGATGAATACAAGATTTGAATACAGAAATTTCCCTAATAGAAGAGATAATTTAAACTAATTGTGGGAGCTTTAAATAATAACTTACAAAGAGAGAAAAATTACAGGGTAAAGTTCCCGAGAAAAATTGAAATTCCTGTACAAACAGAAAATAAGAAATTGGAGATACATAACGATGAAAGTACTGAAAAACATGAGGAAACGATTGCATCTGTAGGAGAACAAATTGAAAAAACAGAATTGCCAACAATAATAGCTCAATTTAAAAATATACAAAGCGAACTCATGATAGACTCTGGAGCGAGCGTTAGTGTATTATCATTAGAATTGTTCAATAAAATTAAAGATAATGTCAAAATTAAATATGTGTCAAGGAGTGTTACAATATCAACTTTAACAGGACATAGTATTGAATATATAAAGACTGTGGAAATTCCATTTAAAATTCAGGGAAAACAGTTCAAACATATTTTTTTTGTCACAACAGCAAGATTTACACAAAAATTTAAGGGAGTATTGGGTTTTGACTTTTTACAGAAAAATCAAGCCATTTTGGATACACAAAAGAACATTCTGAAGATGGGCGACATAGAAATAATTTTAAATTCTGATAGGCAAATTGATAGACAAATAAATGAGATAATACAGGAAAGACCGAATCTAGCCAAAATTTTAAGAAAAGTAGAAATCAAACCGAATTCGAGGGAGAATGTTGTAGTATATAGTGAGGAAAGTCTAGAAAATGGAACAGAGGTTTTGTTCGAACCCAAAGAAAAATCATACATTGTAATGAATTATGGAATACACCACATGAATGAGAACAAAATTAAAATTGAAGTTCAGAATAACACGAATGCGACAATTACATTAAATAAAAACATGGCTTTAGGAAACATTACGACAGATTTTACGATACAACAACAGGACATTAAAGAACCAGAAATTAGTGAACGGACACATAAATACGAAGAGATGATAAATTTAATACAGGCTAAACCGGAGATAATTGAAGAAAGAAAAAAAGATTTGAAAACAGAAGATTTTAATACTGACCACATGGACCCAAACATTAAACAAGATTTCCTCAAATTTGTAATGCAATATTCGGACGTTTTTTCAAAATCATTAAAAACTTTAGGAGCGACGGACATCGTAAAACCGGTGATAAAGCTTGCACATGACCACGCAATACGTTCCAGGCCATACGACGTTCCGTACGCACTGCAGGATACCGCAAAAAATCAATTAAAAGAGTTAGAAGAAGCAGGGATAATTGCCAGAACAAAATCAAATTTTGCATCGCCGATGATTTTAGTGCGTAAAACAAGTGGAGAGTACCGTTTATGTTTAGATCTGAGATTAATTAATAACATATCCACTCTTTTTCCTTACAAAATTCCCCGTGTAAATGAAATTATAACTAAATTAGCCGGACATAGATACTATTCGAAACTGGATTTTCATAGTGCATTCAACCAATTGGTTTTACCTGAAGACACAAAAGAATTATTTGCTTTTACAACGCCCTATGGCAACTACCAATTTGAAAGACTCGTTTTTGGACATGTAAGCTCCGCTCCAATTTTTCAACAGGTTATGGACACCATTTTAGCGGACTTAAGAGAGGAAAACATACAAGCTTACATCGACGACATAATAATCCCGGCTAACTCTTATTCAGAATTAATACATAAATTAAAATTAGTATTCGATAAATTAAGAAAATACAACCTAACTCTGACACCCAGCAAATGTAAATTTTTTGTAGAAAAAGTAGCATATTTAGGATTTGAAATTAGTCAAAAAGGCATTACACCAACAGATGAAAATATAAACAAAATCACTTCTTTTCCAGTACCAAAAACATTAAGAAAATTAAAAAGATTTTTAGGCATTTGTAATTTTTACAGAAATTCAATAAAAAATTATGCTCAATTAACCGCGGTTTTATCAGACTTAACAAGAAAGGATAATAAATTTAAATGGGATAATAAATGTGAGGAGGCATTCCAGGAACTCCAAGAATGTTTTTTCAAGAAACCATTACTTATACAGCCAGATTTTGACAAAGACTTTTATCTGAATATCGATGGCAGCATTCAGTCCATAGGAGGCGCTCTTTTACAATACAGAGAGGGAATTTTAAAACCGATTGCATATTTTAGCAGGAAATTATCGATACAGGAGCAAAAATACCCGGCCATGAAAATTGAATTACTTGCTATGCATCAGGGAATGAAATTTTTTAGGAATTTTCTTTTCGGACGAAAGTTTTTTGTGCTTTCTGACCATTTACCTTTGGGACAGCATTTAAAAATACAAAACCCACCCAGCGTATTACAGAGGTGGCTTTTAGAGATATCTGAATATGATTATGAATTTATTCACGTCCCGGGTAAAGATAATTTATTAGCGGATTTTTTAAGTAGAGATGATTTTGAAAATAAACAAACAGAGCAGAATGAGGGAAAACAAAACATTGAGAATCCAAGGGGAGAAATTAACCTGATAGAACAAATTAAGGGAGAAAACACGGTGAAAAGAAATGGATATGTGAATGAGGATAGTGTCTATATTGCACAGATAAACACAATAACAGAAATCCCGGCATTAGATAGAATTTTAGAGGAACAAATTAAAGATCCAAAATTAAAAATAATCAGAGAAAATTTACAAAACCGGAATTTTAAAGAGGGTAAACATTATGACACATTATATATTGACGAGGAAACTAATTTATTAATGCACGTAGGAAACTGGAAGGACAGACCTTGGAGAGACAATTTGAACAAAACTATAGTTATACCCAGAAATTTACAGAAAGAAATTTTAGCGATTACACACGTAACACATGCAGGGATTGATAAAACTTACAAATTATTATCGGACAGGTATTATTGGAATGGTATGTACAGTGACACACAAAATTTTATTACATCTTGCGAACAGTGTAGAAAGAAAAAGGGAAAAAATCAGCCCGTTCCCCTGGGAAGAAATCCTATACCTGATGGGCCCGTGCAAATTTTGTCGACAGACATTTGCGGACCGTTTCAAACTAGCACTTCAAATAATAAATATGTGTTATCGGTGGTAGACCACTTCTCCAAACATATACAAATGTTTCCTATCCCGGATATAACGGCCACTACGGTTGCTGATAGACTCTTAAATTACTTTATGAATTGGGGATGTCCTAAGACAGTGTTATCGGACGCAGGCTCTCAATTTACATCTAATATACATCAAATTATGACAGAGAAACTCGGAATAGTTGCCAGAATAGCATCGGTACGTTCGCCATGGGTTAACGGTATAGTGGAGGTTACTAACGAACAATTGAAACACACCTTAGCGACATTAGCGGAGAATTCGCCATACTGGGATACTGCAGTACAATGCCACGTAGCTGTGTACAACGCGACGGTACATTCAAGCACCAAAGAAACACCAAACTTTCTTTTTTTTGGAAGAGACCTTCCAACTTTTTTTGAAACTAATGTAACAGAAAATAATACAGAAACAACATATCAGGATTATATATCAAAAAAAATAACAGTGATGAATAACGCATTTAAGGAGGCAAATAAAAATTTAATTCTCGCGAAAGAACGCCAAGAAAGTCAACAACTCCAAAGAGCTAAATTCAGGGATTTGGAAATCGGGTCAAGGGTGTTCATGGAAAACAATAATAATCGGTATAAAAAGGGGAACCACACGGGACCTTATCGAGTAATTAATAGAATAAATAGATTTATATATGAAATAAAACTGTGTGACAAACCAAATTCTAAAATCATAAAAGCCCACATAAATAGATTAAGGACTCTTCCCGACCGCAAGCCACATCTAAAAATGCCCTACATAAACAAATACAAGTCACCTCTTCTCCCCACTCCTAAAAACGCACAAAACTCTGAACCGAAACCGGAACTAAAGAAAGACCACGGTCAAAATGAGAATATTCCGTTTATCATGTTGGAAGAGGAAATAGCAAACGGACAGTACAGAGAGTCTTGTCAAACCAGTGCACACAACGCGAAACCACACCATACGCACGAAAACACTCTTACTCTTGGATCCGCGAAACCAGTTACCGCACAAGTACAAAACGAAACAACTCAGAGCGCACGAGAGAATGCAATCATCCCTCCAAAAGACTCTCCGAACGCAAACATTCTTTCAGCAGGGGGGGAATCAGGCAGACATAGCACGCTAGAAACACACGAGAATTTGGAACTTTCAGAACAGGGGGACGGTACACGAATTGAAGCAAACACGAATGAAAAGGCGGGAGAAATAGAACGAGATGCGCAAGAGGGACCAACACAAGTGGATGGGGGATGTATACAGATGGAAAACGTTCAGGGGAAAGATGAATCAGCGGGAAATTCACAAGGGGACGATATAAGCAGTACAAATTGTTCACGCACAGTACTTCTTCCAACACCGGTTAGGCCGAAACACAGATATGATTTGAGATCTTTAAAGAATTTAAATTTAAATTGATTCAATTAAAACACGAAAGAAGTTTAAACATAGGTAAGAACGCGGACAAACCGTGATTCAAAATTTTGAGAATGTTAGTAACAAAGAAAAATCGCCATTCACAAAATGCAACGCGAAAGATGGAACGCAAATTTTAAATAAATATTGGATTGTAAATAAAGGAAATTTTAAATAAACATTGAATTATAAATTAAAGAAATGTAAATAAGTATTACATTAATTAAGAAAGTGTAAACAAATTGTGAAAAAAAAAAAAAAATTGAGGAAATTTTAAATAAATCATACATTAATTAGTTGAAAGTTTAAATGAACAAGAAAGTTTAAATAAATATGGAACTATAAATAATTGGGAATTATGAATAAAAATTGTGATTTAAAAAAATAAATAATTGTTACAAAATAAATAACAAGTATCGTTGTAGGACAAAAGAAATTTTAGGGTTGATAGGTTAAAGATGTGGATATATTAAATTCAAATTTTGGAAAGAACATAAATAACAGAGAAGATACGTCACATTTCAAAAAAAAAAAAAAAAAGCAAAAGGGGGACATCGTTAGAATTCTATAAAAAGTCGTTATAACTCTATAAAAAGAAGGTTTTTTTTTAAGAGAACTTTGATTTCCAGGCAATAAAAATTTCGATGGATAAGATAATTAGGAATATTAAATAAAGGGATATTTTGAATTTCTAAAAAAAAAAAAAAAAAACTCTTTTCAAAGAACAGTGAAATTTTAAAACAAAAGTAAACTTTCTCCACGCGCTCTTCATTTAATTAGCGGATTGATCAACCATTGTTGGATGAATACGCGTGAGGAAATAGGAGTTATAGAATTATAGTTTAAAATAATTAGATAATTGGTAAATAAAAAAAAAAAAAAAGAAAAAAAGAAAAACAAATTTTTTTTTTCTAGTTTAAATAAATAAATAATTCATAATTAAAAATAAAAATTGTAATTCAAATAACTAAACAATGGGTAATTAAAAATTAAAATTAGAGTTTAAAATGGATAGAGAATTTTAATTAAAAATCATAATGGCAGTTCAAAGAAAAAAGATAATGGTAATGAAAATTATACACAAATTATAATTTAAAATGAATAGATAATTTTAATAAACATACGCGAATTGTAGATTAAATAAAAAGCATTTGAAAAAAAAAAAAAAGCGTTTCTACATATATTTTGAATGGGTCGCACATATAAAATTTTTGAGAGAGACGAACTTTCGAAGGTAACGCTAGAACGCGGGAATAAACATGATATAATAATAAAATACAATGGTAGAACAAAAGGACACTAACCGCATTTTAATTAATCCGTGGGGTAAATGAATCCTTGCGTAATCCATAGGAGTCGCGAAACGCAGACAATCACACACACTGCTACGCGCACATCCCGTCGTCATAAGCCACTGAACACAACATGGCGGAAACGTAGACGAGAAAATTTGTACCATTTTGCCAAAACGACATCTTCAAAAATTTGTACAGCTAATTGGCCATGGGAAGTTACACGAAGAAATGCCCGTATTAGCCGCAGGCCAGAAAGGGGACCGCTTTCCAGGGAAAATGACACAATGGCAGAAGGACATGTTGACCTTGTATACCACTACTTGATTTTCTCTGGGGGCTAGATTTTTCTGTTTGAACAGGGAATTTAGATGCTAGAATATATGTTACACAAAAGGAGAAATGAATTAATTCAGGAGACTTTGCATTCAATTACAGGGGATATAAGAAAAGAAAATGTACATTTTGGTATTCAAGTATGGGATTTGAATTGAGTTAGGTGGTTTTTGAGAGAAAATTCGTAATTTTGTAGGCATTGAGAGAATTTCAGTGAGTGATAAGATTTACAAAAAATTTAAGTATGGTTTCATTAAGTGGGAAAGTGAATAATGTAAGGAATTCGGGAAATTCCGTATCCAAGTATAAGATTTGGATTAAATCAGGGGATATGTGAAAGAAAATGTATAATTATGGATAGTGTAATATAGAATCGCAGGGAAGTTATAAGATTTTCAGTAGGATAATAATTAAATGATTACATGGGTTTTTTTTTCTGTCATCTCAGTTTGTAGGAAAATTTTAAAGTATTGTGCGGAAATTTTTGAACCTATATAAATCTTATTTTGATAGTATTTGAGAGGATAGTGTAATTGTTTAAGTATTTTATTATAAATATGTACATGAGTTATATTTATGGCATGTCCGGTTCAGAACACATGATGGATTGGATGTTAGATAAGAAGTGTATATAATGTAAAAAAAAAAATATATATATATATATATATATATATACATAAGGTAGAGAAATGTAAAATAAATAAATAGTAGGAATTTGAAAAATTTAAGTTTGAAGAGAGTAGCAAATTTAAGTAAAAAATGTATATAGTATATGGAAGGATTTAAAGTAGATAAAGTGTAGAAATTTCAATGGGGCAATTTTTGAGAGTGTTAACAAATTTAAAAGGAGTTTGAAGAAAAAAAAAAGAGAGTTTTTTTTTGTAATGTTTCGTGTGCCGGGTGACAAATTAAAATTATAGAAATTGAATTTATAAAAAAATGATACTTAAGGGAGTTTTAAGAGAAGAGAGTATTTTAATAAGCTTGAGTGTAATGTATATGTATTGATTGTCCTAAACAAAACATGAGACAGCGTACAGATCCGGTTGCCTAACGATTCTCAAATGGTCAGCAATTCCTGTTGATCAGAGATTCCGAGTGCTCAACGATTCCGGGTGCACAAAGATTATCATTTGGTCAGCGACTCCAGCAGTTCAGCGCCTTACAGTTCAGCGAATTCCAGTTAGACAGCGGTCCAATCCTTCAGCGAGTTCCAGCAGTTCAGCGCCTTACAGTTCAGCGAATTCCAGTTAGACAGCGATCCAGTTCTGCAACGAGTTCCAGCAGTGGAGCGATTTACATTTCAGCGGTTTCCAAGTGTGCAGTGATATCAGTGTTTTTTTTCCAAAGGAAAGATATTTTACACTTTCCACCATAACTACAAGGGGACAAAGTGATATTATTAGGGACCATATGCGTAAGTCCCTGATCCCAACAATTATCCAAGTGACGGTCAAAGTGACTTTGGTTATCATAAGTGAACAATTTTACAGATATACACCTTGAACTTGTGTGGAACTATATTGTTTAAAAAAAAAAAAAAAAAAAGACATATCACCAGTGGACGAACTTGTGCTTACATGAATAGACTTTTAATCGATATTAAGTACAACTAAACGACACAGATATCGTTATTTGCAGACACATTGAGAATTGTATTTTTGTATAGTATTTTCGTGTTCTTTTGATGGCATATAAGAGTATATATATGATAATATGATTTGTGTATATGTGTATATAGTGCATTTTTACAGTAGATACAGATGAGAGCAAGACGAGTTGTTGGACTACACAGTGGACACGCCTGCAGCAACTATGAGCTGGCACTTTGTAATTGGCTTTTTTCCCACCAAAATTTTGGGGGGGGAAGAAGGGTAATTGTTATATTGTAATTTTCAATTCCCAATATAACATTGCTCTTTTGAAAAAGGAAGTGGACCTAAGAAGACGGTCCCTCATGAAGTGAGGCAATTTTTGTAACATTCCCTCGAACGCAGCTGCACCGGACATTCATTTCGAAAAGAGAGGGTGCTTCTCAAGTTCATGTCAGCGTTAGGTGTTACAACAAACGGAAGGGGTTGAACTTCTTGACCCCAGAGTCAATTAATATCACTTGAACCTTGGGAAAATTCTCGTGAGAACTTTCAACGATTTTAAAACTGGAGACTGCATATCTCATATTTCAGGGGGGCCTTGACCAATAATATAGCCTGAAGGGCGTAACCCTTAATTTACTTAGCCAATTATGGACAGGGGCGCCTTGTTAAGGGGGTAGAGACAGAGAGCAACTTTGGACTTTAAGTTTTTGAAATCGAGGACTTGAATTTTGGGAGTGAAAAGAAGAGGTCGCAAGAGCGACGGATCTCGGAGAGAGCGAGCCCTCGGGACAGAGCCGGAGCGCGCCGTCATAAAGTCCGACATCGGCAGTGATGATCGAGGTAGGGCAATTCTACACATATTTTTGCACCTTGATTATTATTATCTCTCTGACCCTCCTAAATAAGGTTAACCTGGGCCATTAAGACGTAGGCTAGTAAGAATAGTGAGTTAATGCACATTAATAGGTTAATAATTGTAATGCTCATATTATGATCATAGAATGAGGAGATTTGATTGTCTTAATGTACTACACTAAGGATGTTGGTATATGAAATTTACCAGATGTTAATAGTTATTAAATAAGGTTTTATCTTAATGAAATAAATTCTTTGTTATTGTTTAAAATTAGGCCTCTTCATTTTAATTACTGGTATTATGTATTTCTTCATTTACTCCACTTTACGAGATCGGTCTATATAGCGTCAATACCTGACGTGTGACGACTCACATATCAGTCATCTTAAAAGCATGGCCAGCATGTCCCCCTTCGATTCTACAAATGAGCGCCAGATTTGGCACGTTCGCACTAGAACGGCGCATTATGGTAGTTCCAGAAAATTGTAAAAGTGTGCCATTTTGGTAATTTAATCATTGTTTTACATAACTTTCTTTTTTAAGAATTCTAATTTACGTATTTTTAAATCTCTAAAATATACAGGTTCAAAATGCGTGGATTAAGATTCTGCAACACTTTCTCTTACATATTTATTTTCAAAATTTGTTACAACTGTTTTAGCTTTCTTTTTCAAATTATCATTGCAAATTATTTTTAATTAATATTTCAATTTTTTTTATCCTAAAATATAAATGGTATCTATAGATAACATTTTGTTAATTTTGTTAGCGAGATATAGGTAATGTTTGAGCAAATCGTTAGAGTAAACAGACTTCTATTAATTGCTAAACATTTTCTATTTTAAAAGTATTTTACATCCCAGTTTCTGTGCAGTACATATATTAGTACTCATGGTATCAAAAGTCAAAGAAATGACATCAACCCTGCCTCATGTACTAGTTGATATGAAGTTATTTTAGTTATACAATACTTCTACTTTTAAAAAATGTAAGAAAGCATAGTATACCACTAATACTGAGATCCATGTAATGAGAAGCAGTACTGTACCTTTAACTATTAAAAATTTAAGGGATTCCTTTCAGTTATTTTACATAATGTATCCGCACATGAAATTTCATGACGATACATACATGTGCTCGTAAATTATCTTACCCAAATTTCACAGGCAAATTCATATTCATATTGCACACTAACAGAGTCGCATATACGCACATATACTACATAAACGCACACATAGGAGTACATATACTTATACGCACACACACAAGTACATATACTTATACGCACACACATAGACAAACAATTATACATATATGCACACATATAGACAAACACATATATATACATACGCGCACACACACAAACACACATACATATATGCCCACAATCACAATGCATACATCTTGCTGAGAATATTTGAACTTTGTTCATGAGGTCTTAAAACATACTTTTTTTATCCCTTATTTTAATTTTTTTTTGCCGATTCACACCAAATAAAATATTAAAATAACTTCAGATGAATTACTGAATAATTACCATAACAGCAATGCGCTATGGCTAAACCGCGAATTTAAAACAATTCTATGCATATAGTAACGTCAAAATGCGAGGAAAGTCGTTAGAACAACAACGTTCTGCATTTTTCTTGTTTCATAATAAGCTGTACAGAATGCGAAATGCCTTTATTTACTTATGCCTTTAGTTATCAATTATCAGTAATACCATTATTTCAACCATATTTCAAACAATCATTTTCCCGCTTAAACTCAACTGTCACACCAATGCTTACCAAAAAAATCTGATGTGGACAGCACATGACTTTCCTTATATAAAGCAATGAATTTACTACTTTTACAGTTAAAAAAAAATCTGATGTGGCCAACACATGATTTTCCTTATATAATGTAATGAATTTACTACTTTTACAGTAAAAAAATAGGTTTTTCTTATAGTAGATATTAATATTCTTTCCAAGATATTGAATTTTCGACAATTAGTTGTCATTTTCATTGATTTAGCGTCATTTTTATCCATTTGGCGAGATTTTCGTTAATTTGACAGCATTTCAAAAAAGTCGCCAAGTTGGCGACATTTCGCCAAATTCGTCGCCAAAATCTCGCCAAGCGTTATGAACTAAGAAATAAGTTATTCTTACAGCAGAGAAATGACTATTGGCGTTCAAATACAAAAGTATTATTCAAAGTATCTTTTTTCATGAATGGAACGAGCTAGATCCACGATAATGATGTCACTCAATTTATCGCATGGTATTACATATGAAAAGTGAACATGTTTCTCAATAGGAAATATATTTTTTTTATTTTATATGACCTTTTGATAATTTTTTTGAAAAATGTACCATATCTTGAGAACGGTTCATCTTAGCGTTCTAAAATTTATGTCAATCGTTTTCTAATGAAAAATTACATACGAAATGTCTATTTGCGTAACTTTATTAGTGGTTTTGATTTTTTGACGATTTTTTCAAAATTTCATTCGAAAATTTAGGGGGGTTCTGAACATTCGATTGCGGATAAAACAATAGGCTTCCAGTGTTTACGGATTGTGATTTTTGTACCAAATTTTGTTCGAATCGGTCCATTCGTTCGTCAGTTATCGTCTCCACAGACTCACTGACACACACACACACACAGACATCACTTTCAAAATGTTTGATTCGTGATCAGGGATGCTTTAAACGTGCTCTCCCGTCGAAAACTCGAATTCGAATTTTCAACCCCGTCACAATACTTTCCTTATACATTATGTATATAAGGAAAGTAATAAATCATGCTACAAAAATTTAAAACTTTAAATATTTTGTGTTTTAATCTTGGAATTTAAACGAAACAAATGCCAACTCCTTCAGTTATTTAACATAATCCACATATGTATCCACATATGTAATATCATGCGGGTACGTACTATATTCATCCATAAGTTATCTTACCCAAACTTTGCATGCAAATACATATATAAATACGCACTCACACAAACAAACTAATTTGCCTATACACATACACACAACACATACATACACCCTTCCGAGAGGTTGGTGGTAGGGGAAGGAGGGTACGGTCATTGTGGATGCCTCCCACACTGGGTTCCGGTCTAAATTGGGTGGCACTTCCCAGTCGTCCAAACAGTTTCCTTGCACCTTTCTGGTAAGTCGGACGGTCTGTGTGTAAACAACAACAACACAACACATCCACATATACGCACACACACAAGAACACATACATATAAGCACATACGCAAACAATCACATATACATATATGCATACACACACATACATACATATATGCACAAAACTTCAACATCTTGCGGAGAGTGTTTTAATTGTGTTAATGAGGTCTTAAAACATACTTTTCCTACCACCTATTTTTCTTTCTATTTTCGATCCAGACCAAATAAAAACATATTAAAAAAATCTGATGTGGGCAACATATGACTTTCCTTATATAATGCAATGAATTTACTACTTTTACAGTTGAAAAAATGTTATTCTTATAGTAGATACTTATATTCTTTCCAAGATATTGAATTTTCTTCAATTAGTCGTCATTTTCATTGATTTAGCGTCATTTTTATCAATTTGGCGAGATTTTTGTTAATTTGGCAGCAATTAAAAATGTCGCCAAATTCATCGCCAAAATCTCGCCAAGCGTTATGGACGGAGAAATAAGTTATTCTTACAGCAGATAAATGACAATTGGCGTTCAAATACAAAAGTATTACTCAAAGTATCTTTTTCATAAATGGAACGAGCTAGATCCACGAGAATAATGTCACCCAATTTATCGCATGGTATTACATATGAAAAGTGAACATGTTTCTCAATTGGAAATATATTTTTTTTATTTTATATAACTTTTTCATAATTTTTTTGAAAAATGTGTAATATCTCGAGAACGGTTCATGTTAGCGTTCTAAAATTTATGTCAATCGTTTTCTAATGAAAAATTACGTAAGAAATGTCTATTTGCGTAACTTTATTAGCGGTTTTGATTTTTTGACGATTTTTTCAAAATTTTACTCGAAAATTTAGGGGGTTCTGAACGTTCGATTGCGTATAAAAACAATAGGCTTCCAGCGTTTACAGATTGTGATTTTTGTACCAAATTTGGTTCGAATCGGTCCATTCGTTCGTTAGTTATCGTCTCCACAGACTCACTGACACACACACACACACACACACACACACATACACAGACATCACTTCAAAAATGTTTGATTCGTAATCAGGGATGCTTGAAACGTGCTCTCCCGTCAAAAACTCGAATTCGAATTTTCGACCCCGTCACAATACTTTCCTTATACATTATGTATATAAGGAAAGTAATTACTTGATATGAATTATTTTATGACTTTGACGGCAATGCAATATGCCTAAACTACGATTTGAAAACTATAATTTTTTTTCCATAGAGACGTCAAAATGCGAGGGAAGTCAGCGACGTACTGCATACCAACTTCTATAATAATATTTATATAGTATGACGAATGAAATGCAGATATTAACTTAGAGTTCTTTTATTTATAAATTTTGTATGCAATTTGTTCGATATCAATCAGTTACATTTTCCAGTACATATGTCAAAGTACATATGTACATTTATTGTACTAGATTTTTTTTAATATATTGCCTAATTACAGGTACATTACTTCAGATGGCTAACTATTCTCTAATATTCTTTATAAGTATATCAGTGTTTATTACAAATGAGAATAAGTACTTAAAGGTATTGTTTTTTTATAAAAATGTTCTCATTATATTGAAAATTCCGTTATACCAAAAGTTTGTTATAAGAAAATATCAACCTGCTATTATCGTTCACATACACGTAATATTTATAGACAAATAAATCAGAACGCGTGATAATTAAAATATATCTCCTTTATCTATAAAATGAAGTAAAAGGATATTTTTTTAAAGCTGTCTGAAATTAATTTGATTAAAAGAAAAATCAAACCGTTCATTTATAAGATATATTTTTATATCCATTTGCTTAATATTCAAATAAAAAAAAAGTAATAATAATTAACAACCACATTTAATTTAATTGCGTTGGTGAGAAACATGATATACGATAGAATTTTTTTCATAAAATGCTAATAATTAAATGACCATTTTGATTTCTTAATTATTTTCATTGTTGAGTAAAAGATTGTGAAAACTAAACTATGATGATAGTTTTTCCATTTAAAATCATGTTTCAAACATTCATGTTTTCAAATAATTCGTGTTTTCAAAAGTGACTAATTAGCGCAACAATCTCCCACAAGACTCAGAAATACAGTTCTTATTTGCTTTTACGATTTAAGCCAATGATTACCAAACTTTTTCGTTTGGAGGAACCAGGGAATTAGAGAGTAGAATTCCTAGGAAAAAGTTTCGCTTTTTCATTAATATTTCCAAAACTTCTGATCTTAGAAACTCGAAACATGGACTACATTTTAGGGGGCTATTTCAAGGCTACCCACAAAATTTCATTAAATTCGGTTCATCCGTTCTCCCGTAATGATGAGACAAATGAATGTTTCGTTTTTCATTAATATCTCAAGATCCTCTGGTCTCAGAAACTCAAAGCATGGCTAAATTTTAAGTGGGGCTATTTAAAGGCAATCGACAAAATTTCATTAAATTCGGTTCAGCCGTTCTCCAGTGGTGATGAGACAAACATACAGATAGACAGACAGACAGATTTTCAATTTTATTTATATTGATTCAAGTCGGAAAATTAATGAAAATCGTCTGCGTATAAGCACATTTGATTTAACTCCATTGCTGGGCCTCTATATAAAAATATCTTCCTTATAAAATGCTCATAATTAAATAGCTAACCATTTTGATGTCGTTATTACTTTCCTTATATACATAATGTATAAGGAAAGTATTGTGACGGGGTCGAAAATTCGAATTCGAGTTTTCGATGGGAGAGCACGTTTCAAGCTTCCCTGTTCACGAATCAAACATTTTTGAAGTGATGTCTGTGTGTGTGTGAAAGTGTGTGTGTGTGTGTGCGTGTGTGTGTGAGTCTGTAGAGACGATAACTGACGAACGAATGGACCGATTTGTTACATAAGTTGTTACATAAGTTACAATCCGTAAACACTGGAAGCATATTGTTTTTATACGCAATCAAATGTTCAGAATCCCCCTAAATTTTCGAGTGAAATTTTGAAAAAATCGTCAAAAAATCAAAACCGCTAATAAAGTTACGCCAATAGATATTTCTTATGTAATTTAGTTTTCATTAGAAAACGATTGACATAAATTTTAGAACGCTAACATGAACCGTTCCCGAGATATTGCACATTTTTCAAAAAAAATTATCAAAAAGTCATATAAAATAAAAAAAAATATTTCCTATTGAGAAACATGTTCACTTTTCATATGTAATACCATGCGATAAATTTGGTGACATCATTCTCGTGGGACTAGCTCGTTCTATTCAGGAAAAATATACTTTGAGTAATACTTTTGTATTTGACGCCAATAGTCATTTATCTGCTGTAAGAATAACTTATTTCTCCATACATAACGCTTGGCGAGATTTTGGCGACGAATTTGGCGGAATGTCGCCAACTTGGCGACTTTTTTAAATGTTGCCAAATTAACAAAAATCTCGCCAAATGGATAAAAATGACGCTTAATCAATGAAAATGACGACTAATTGAAGAAAATTCAATATCTTGGAAAGAATATAAATATCTACTATTAGAATAACATTTTTTTAACTGTAAAAGTAGTAAATTCATTGTATTATATAAGGAAAGTTATGTGTTGCCCACATCAGATTTTATTTTTCATTGTTGAGATATGTTTTAAACCAGCGATTTCGAACATTTTTTTTGTTTGAAGGAACCACGGAGTTAGAGAGAATGGAAGAGGAGATAAAGAGAATGTTGGAAATAAACCATGGAGATAGAGTTTGCCTTTACCTTCGTGTTTAAAACCAGCGATTTCCAATCCTTCTTGTTTGAAGGAGTCATAGAGTTAGAAAGAGGTGGGACGGGAAGATAGGAATCTGTAAAAAGTAAACCATAGAGACAAAGTTTCTATTTAGCGTCATATTTAAAACTAGCAATTTCCAATTTATATGGTTTGGATGAAATATGGAGTTAGAGAGAAGATAAAACTCCTATGGATTCCTATTCGTTTTTAATTATTATCTCGACAATCCCTGGTCCCAGAAATTCGAAACGTAGACTTAATTTTTAGTGGGGCTATTTCACGGATACCCACATAATTTCATGAAATTCGGTGCATGCGTTATCCCGTGATGATGAAACAAACACATACACACACACAAACACACACACAAACACACACACACAAACAGATTTTTAATTTTATATAGATTCCTATATTTTTAATTTAAGAAATTTTTTTTATTTTTGTGTACAATAAATGAATGTCTTTGGGATAGAAACTAATTCAAATTTTCACTGTTACCAGAATTGTGCATGAATATAATTTAATTGCTCATAAAGACGCCCCATTTTGTAGAACTTTTCGATTCTTTCCAGATATATAGGGATTAACGATGAAAAGATCAAAAATTTAATTATCTCGGAGATGACACGTAACAATTGCTCAAAATATAACACCAAATCAATTATAAATCGAAATTTGTATAATTTATCATAAAATGCAATATTTTAAAAATATTTTTAAATTTTATATTCCATGAGATAGGCAATGGATATAAATCATTCTTTGATTAGAAATATCTTGACATATCTATATAGAAGGAAAACGCCTACTTTATAACGTTCCCGTCACATTTACCTTTAATTTCCTTAAGCAAAACAATTAGCAATTTTTCTGATCTCACAAATGCTAATAAAAATAAGAAAACACGATCATTTTTTAGATTAAAGGATACTAAGACGAGTGCGTTATTAAAATGTCGCTCAAAAACATTATCAGATTAGAACTTTTTTCGTTGATTGCCATTAACTCAATGATAGAAAGGACATTAGCGCGAATGGCCTAATTAATCTTCTTAACTGCCTGCAATGATGTTATCGAGATCAACTTTGCATTTAACGTCATCCATGGGTGTAAGTTTTGTTGTAAAGTTTCAAAGCACATTATTATTTCCCTGAAAACGGAATGAGAAATTGATTTTTATACCTGGAATTAAGCTTCTGTCCATATGACAAAATGATACCTGGGATTAAGTTTTGGCGTTAAGATTATGACAAAGCGATTTACTTCAATCATATTCTTATCTGTGTCTATTCAGTAATGGAATAATGATTTGGAACGGTACAGTACCTGGTAGATTTCAGATTCTTTTTTATTTTTATTCAGTTGTGGAATAATGATTTGGAACAGTACTGTACGTGGTAAATTTGAGACTCAAATTTGTTTTTATTCGGTTCTGGAATAATGATTTGGATCAATGCAGTACCTGGAACATTTGAGATTCTTATTTGTTTTTATTCGGTTTTGAAATAATGATTTGGAACAGCTCAGTAGCTGTTAGAATTTTGTGAAAAATCTTAGATTAAACATACCAAAACAGGATAAACATTCAAGTTATCAATTATGTTTGTTTAGTAGCTCAAAACAATAAAACACGTTTTGCTAATAAAAATCTCGTTCAGAAAAGGAGCACAATTGCACTGAAATCCGGTTTAAATATAGATATAACAATTCCAAACAAGAAGGTATTAAACAATAATAGCTGTTATTAGATGCCTGGCTACAGAATATGTAAATCAAATATTTCATTGAATAAAACTACACAATGATTTATATGAAACGTATTCCATTTTATAATGCATATGTCATAATTCTATAATCCGTGAGATAATTCATTATTAAACATTTTATAATTATGTCATAAATTTATAGTTTATGGATATTTTTCGTATAAACACGCTCCATTTCATAGAAGTCCTCGATTCTTTCCAGATATATAGCAATGCTACCTATGATAAAGTCAAAAATTTAATTACCTCGAACACGTCACGTAACAATGTTCAAAATGTAACTCCAAATCAATTAT
The DNA here is from genome assembly GCA_951213105.1 of Amaurobius ferox. Lineage (NCBI taxonomy): Eukaryota > Metazoa > Arthropoda > Arachnida > Araneae > Amaurobiidae > Amaurobius > Amaurobius ferox. The sequence continues at coordinate 29,346,962 of OX578139.1, forward strand.
AAATCGAAATTTGACAAAACTCTCATAAAACATAAAATTTAAAAGAGTCTTTTTGCATTTTATATTTTATGAGATAACCGATGGGTATAAATCACTCTGAATAGAAATATCTCAACATATCCATATAGGAGGAAAAAACCTACTTTATCACGTTCCCGTCACATTCACTTTTAATTTCCTTAAGTAAAACAATTAGCAATTTTTCTGATCTCACAAATGCTAATAAAAATAAGAAAACATGATCATTTCTTAGATTAAGGGATGCTAAGACGAGTGCGTGATTAAAATGTTGCTCTGGAAAACGTTATCAGATTAAACCTTTTTTCGTTGATTTTCATTAACTCTGATAGAGCGGACATTAGCGTGAATGACCTAATTAATCTTCTTAACTACCTGAAATAATGTTATCGAGATCACATTTGCATTTAATATCACCCGTGGGTGTAGGTTTTGCTTGAAAGTTTTTTTAAATGTTCTTAAAAACAGAATACGAAATTGATTTTGATGCCTAGGATTAAGTTTTGATGCTTAGGTTAAAGATTATATCGATTTCACAAAGCGATTTACCTCAATCAGATTCTTATTCTTTCAAATTCTCAATCAGATTCTTTTCCGTCGGCTCTGGATGAATCATGTGGAACAGTGCATGTGGAACATTAATTTGAGTTTTTTATTTCTTTCTATTCGGTTCTGGAATAATGATTTGGAATAGTACAGTACTTGGTAAATTTGAGATTCTTATTTGTTTTTATTTGGTTCTGGAAAAATGATGTTGTTGTTGAGACCCAGACCGGCCGACCTACCAGAAAAGTGTAAGGCAACTATTTTGGACGGCCGGGAAGAGCCACCCAATTTAGACCGGAACTCAGTGGGGAAGCCATCCACAGGGACCGTCCCCTATCACCAACCTCCAGGAAGGACTTACGGATCCACATTTTTAACATGATCGTACTTCGCGCGAACACGGCGGCAGTTTTGGCAGCGGAGAGAATCAAACCCGAGCCTACCAAGTGCAATTCCCGAGCGCTAACCACTGGGCTACCGCGCCCTAGAAAAATGATACGGAACAGTTCAGTAGCTGGTAAATTTGGGGGAATATATTAGATTAAGGAAATCAAATCAAGATAACCATTAAAAATATCAATTCTGTTTCGTTTAGTAGCTCAAAAAAAAAAAAAGACACGATTTGTTAATTACGAAACTCGTTCTCAAAAAAGAGCACAATTGCAGTGAACCCCATTTTAAATCTAGACAAACATTTTAAACAAGATATGTGTTCATCTATAAGATTCGTTATCAGATGCCTGGCTACAGCATATTTAAATGAAATATTCATTAACTAAAACCACAGAATGGTAAGCATTTCATTTTAGAATGCCGATATCATAATTTTAGCGCTTTTTAATTTCCTTACATACAGAGTAATGAATAGGAAAGTTATTATGATGGGGTGGGGAATTCGAATGAGAGTTTTTGACAGAAGAGCACATTTCAAGCATCTATGAATTCGAATCACACGTTTTAGGTGATGTCTGTCTGTGTCTTTTTGGGTGTGAATGTGATATTTCACGAACAGATGAAGCATTTCGAACGAAATTTTGTACGATTATTAGGATCTGTGAATACTGGAATCTTATTAATTTTGAACGTGATACAATGAGCGAACCCCCCCCCCCCCCCCTCAAATTTTCGAGTGGATTTTTAGAAAAGAATCAAGACATTCAATAATGTTATGTATATACCCATATTATACGTAATTTTTTTATTCTTAAACGGATGACGGAAACGTTAGATCGCTAGTCTTCGCCGTTCTAGAGACATTCCACGTTTTTCAAATAAATATATCTGAAAAGTTATATATAACTGAGTTCATGGCACATGGAACACGTGACGATTTATTTGATCACCTTGGCGACTAATTCGATGAAATATCGCTATGGTGCCAAATAGGTAAAAATGACGCTATAGTTATGAGATGGACGACAACTTGATGATTTGATAATTAACATATTTTAATATAATGGAGTATATTGCTTAGAAAATGTTAGCAATATTTCCTATTGTCAAGTTATATTTGCGTAAAAATTAAGATAATATAGTGCTTTAAAATAATTTTACATCTTGTCATCCATAAAAGCGTCAAATGCTAGTGTATTTTTTAACTTCAAAACATTGTACAGTGGATCTTGTACATCAAGTCATTGTATTAAGTAAGGAAAGCCATCTGCTGTTCACATTAGGTTTTTTTAAATTAAGCATTTGTTTAACTACTCAATATCATAAGGTTATAACTAAATTATTAAAAAATAATCTAGTATCTTAGACTAAATACCCCCACAACTGTCTAATAATATATCTATTAAAAATACATTTAGCAGACATATGAATACTTATTAAGGAGGCATGAACTGTAAACCGCATTTATTCTTATGAACTGCCTATATAATAATGTTATTACTTTCCTTATATACATAAGGTATAAGGAAAGTATTGTGACGGGGTCGAAAATTCGAATTCGAGTTTTCGACGGGAGAGCACGTTTCAAGCATCCCTGATCACGAATCAAAAATTTTTGAAGTGATGTCTGTGTGTGTGCGTGTGTGTGTGATAGTCTGTGTGTATGTGTGTGTGTGTGTGAGTCTGTGGAGACGATAACTGACGAACGAATGGACCGATTCGAACGAAATTTAGTACAAAAATCACAATTCGTAAACACTGAAAGCCTGTTGTTTTTATACGCAATCGAATGTTCAGAACCCCCCAAAATTTTCAAATGAAATTTTGAAAAAATCGTCAAAAAATCAAAACCGCTAATAAAGTTACGTAAATAGACATACATTTCTTATGTAATTTTTCATTAGAAAACGATTGACATAAATTTTAGAACGTTAATATGAACCATTCTCGAGATATTGGATATTTTTCAAAAAAATTATCGCAAAGTCATATAAAATAAAATAAAAATATTTCCTATTGAGAAACATGTCCACTTTTCATATGTAATACCATGCGATAAATTGGGTGACATCATTCTCGTGGATCTTGCTCGTTTTATGTATTCATGGAAAAGATACTTTGAGTAATTATTTTGTATTTGAACGCCAATATTCATTTATCTGCTGCAAGAATAACTTATTCTTCACCCATAACGCTTGGCGAGATTTTGGCGACGAATTTGGTGGAATGTCGCCAACTTGGCGACTTTTTTCAATGTTGGTAATTAACGAAAAACTGGCCAAATGGATAAAAATGACGCTAAATCAATGACGACTCATTGATAATGACGACATGGAAAATGACGACTCATTGACGAAAATTCAATATCTTGGAAAGAATATAAATAACTAATATAAAAATAATGCATTTTTTTTTACTGTAAAATTAGTAAATTCATTGCATTATATAAGGAAAGTCATGTGCTGCCCACATCAGATTTTTTAAATAATAATTAAATTAAATATCGTATTCAAATATAATTTTAGCAGTAAATTGTATTGTTCTTCTCATTTTCTGCATTTAAAAACTCTGATAGTATTTAATTATAAACAACTATATCTAATTCTTATATGGACTCTATGGTGATACTCTTAAAGATGGTGATACACTTAATTGATTAAGCGTATGTATTACATTATTGCTTATATATTTTAAAGTGTGTGAGATTGTGATCTGACATAGAATTGACTCTTAGAAATTAAATATATGTTTGAATATGATATGTCACCTACATTTTAGAAATGCAATTAAAATAACCATTTAATGCATTTATTCGCCATTGAATAAATATTGGGTGTGATACTGAACATTTTTAGAGATTGCGAAAATTAGATATGAAAATTTGCATTGATTATACTGTAGGTATTACTTTGCTTATCATGATATTGATTTCGTCTCAAAGTTTGAGAAAATAATGATTGAATGTATGGTTGAAAGAAGGGCAAATCTCTTTAATGTTCATTCTCACATCGAATATTTATTTAATAGCAAATAAATGGATTAAATGGTTATTTTAGTTGCATTTCTAAAATGTAGGTGACATATCATATTGAAACATATATTTGTTTAGTAGTTAAATGTTGATGGATTACATAATTATTGTATTTTTAGAAAGTTATGTTGTTCATATAGGGTTTGTTTCAGCATATTCGAATTCGTGTTTTCGAGCTTCGTTAGTTGGTTTTAAATGCACCCTTCCAATTTGAAAGCTTTTTTAAAATTAAACGCAAAATTATTTTATATTTTTCTGTGTGGGGATATGTTCATGAAAGTAGGGTTGTTGATGTTGTTGAGACCCAGACCGTCCGACCTACCAGAAAGGTGTAAGGTAACCGTTTGGACGGTCGGGAAGTGCCACCCAATTTAGACCGGAATCCAGTGGGGGAGGCATCCATAGGGACCGTACCCTCATTCCCCTACCACCAAGCTCTCGGAAGGACTTACGGACCCACATGTTTAACGTGATCGTACTCCGCATGAACACGGCGGCAGTTGTGGTAGAGTGCAAACCCAGCGCGCATACCACCGGGCTACTGCGCCCGAAATGTGCCAACAGCACGCGGTATTCCCAGGTGGTCACCCACCCAAGTACTAACCGCGTCCGATACTGATTGACTTCGGTGATCTAACGGGAACCTGTGTTTTCAGCACGGTAGGGCCGTTGGCCTCATGAAAGTAGGTTGTCTAAATTTTCGTCTGGTTACTTTAGAGAAGAAAGTTTGATTAGAAAATGTTGCGTTGTATGATAACTGATAAAAAATACCCGGTGCAATTACTTGCAATATTCATAAAGATATTGGAAATAGAAATTACGCAAAAACTAGCAAAATATCCTTACACTGGAATCGGGTTAAATTTCAATTCGTATTCGAGATGCAGTGGCTGACTGCAAATTGAAACCATACTTTGCATGGAACGTGTTTTATTTGTAGCTGACTTTGGAGTTATCGAAGAAAAAGTCTCAATTTTTTAATAAGCAATAATTCGCCAAATATTGCAGATACTTGCATAGCGTTCTTATAAGACAAGTATAAGCATTTAGAACCAGTATTTTTTTTTAAATAACATCCATCATAAAAAGAATTACAAAAGAATTTCGCATTTAAATTTCGCAAATAAGTATGTGTCTGAAACCAAAGCTTGAAAAATTTTTTTCCAGAGTTTGAAAATTATCGAAACACGAGAAACCCGCGATAAACTAGCACCTAGAATGGGGTCAGCTGTTTTGAAACACTCTGATACTAATAACAATTAAATTAGATACTAATAAATCAATTTTTCTTTATATAATTGACTAAATATTATAAAGTTATCTATTCAAAAATATTTATTTGTGAATTTTAAATTAGTAGTGATTGAAAGAACTGAGCATCATTTTGATTGTATATTAAATAGCTCATTGAATCAGTAAATGTTGATACTAAATGAAAGAACATTTCTTAAAAAAAATAAATGACTATATATAAAACAACTGTGTTTCTTTTTATTAAAAATTCGTTTGAATAATTAAACCACGTTTTAATTATAATGGACATTGAATAAAAATGAAACGATTATTTAAAATGTAACCGTGTCTCTGAATATTAAAAAACGTGATTGCAAAAATTAAATCACTTTTTAATTATAAAGAACATTGAATAAAAAGCAAATGATTATTTACAGAATAACTGTATCCTTGTATATAAGAAAAAACTGATGTGGGCAACACATGACTTTCCTTATATAATGCAATGAATTTACTATTTTTACAATAAAAAATAAGTTTTTCTTATAGTAGCTATTTATATTCTTTCCAAGAAATTGATATTTAGTCAATTAGTCGCATTTTCACTGATTTACTGTCATTTTTATCCATTTGGCGGGATTTTCGTTAATTTGGCAACATTTAAAAAAGTCGCCAAGTTGGCGACATTTCGCCAAATTCGGCGCCAAAATGTCACCAAGCGTTATGGACGGAGAAATACGTTATTCTGGTAGCAGATAAATAACTATTGGCGTTCAAATACAAAAGTATTACTGAAAGTATCTTTTCTCAAGAATGGAATGAGCTAGATCCACAGGAATGATGTCACCCAATTTATCGCATGATATTACATATGAAAAGTGAACATGTTTCTCAACAGTTAATATATCTTTTTTAATTTATGGGATTTTTTGACAAATTTATTTAAAAATATGAATTATCTCGAGAACGGTTCGTGCTAGCGTTCTAAAATTTATGTTAATCGTTTTCTAAGGAAAAATTACACTAAAAATCTATTTGCGTAACTGTGTTAAAGATTTTGATTTTTTGATGAACTATTTAAAATTTCACTCGACAATTTAGGGGGGTTCTGAACATTTGATTCCGTTTAAAAACAATAGGCATCCAGTATTTATGGATTGTGATTTTTGTACCAAATTTCGTTCAAATCGGTCCATTTTTTCGCAAGTTATCGTCTCCACAGTCTCACTGACACACACACACATACATCAATTGAAAAATGTTTGATTCGTGATCAGGGATGCTTGAAACGTGCTCTCCGGTCGAAAACTCGAATTCGAATTTTCGACCCTGTTACAATACTTTCTTTATACATTATGTATATAAGGAAAGTAAAAACGCGGTTGAATAATTAAGCCATGTTTTAATAATAAATAACATTGAATAAAAAGAAAATTATTATTTAAATTATAACCGTGTCCCTTTATATTAAAAAATGTGATTGCAAAAATTAAACCTCTCTTTAATTATAAAGAATATTGAATAAAAGGTAAATGATTATTTATAGGATAACAGTGTCCCTTTATAATCATAATGCGATTGAAAACAACAAATTAAAACACTGTTTAAATATATGCTTAATTAAACAAATTAAACTATGCTTTAATTCTGCAATTCAGCCGATCAGTTAAATCCTTTATTAAAACATATCTCCAACTAGAGACGATATTAATAATATGGCTGGTACCCGACTTTAAAAATTTCTTAGAAAAATATTATTCGGAGTTACCTATCACAAAGAGGCTCAAGATATTTTGCAACATTGACAAATACCTGTATAACCAGCCAATTAAAAAGTCGTTAACAAAATTATAGTATTGGAACCGACGTTTTTCTTGTAAACGAATTTATGCCGCTTTTCCAGCTTAAGGGACATTAGCAACGGTATGACCTAATTAATCTTATAAACTGCCTTCCTTGATGTTATCGATAACAGTAAAAGTAATATCGCATCCCAGGTGTAATTTGGGTAAGAAACTGCACAGCCCATATCATTTATTTACTTTGAAGCGTTTTATAAAATAATTTTCATTTCAAGATTTAAGTTTGGTACACTATCGCTTATAGCCCAATTATATTAAGACTATTAATTATTATTACTTCCCTTGCGATATATAGATATGTATAGGAAAAGTGTGTTAGAATACGATTGAAAATTTTAATTTGTTAGGGTATACATTACTAAATCAAATAAATAAGTTTCCACTATTTTTATCAAATATTTTTGGAAATGAATTATAATTAAAATTTATGAACATTTAACAGTTGCAAATCGAATATTCAAAGAATTATTTTAATATTAAAAGTAAAAAAAGAGGGATTAAATATTCAATGATGTATTGAATTATATTTTTTTTTTTTACCATTGTGCTGGTTGGTTTTCAAATATTGATTGGCAATAGAGTTAAAAGTGATCAATTTACAGTTAACAGCATCTATGGAACATTTTCGCGTTTGTTATTAACCTTTTGCTTACGGGTGGGACAGCGTGCATCCCAAACGAAGAATATCTCCAAATGACTGGTATTTGACATACCCTATTCCAAACAGTTCTATCCCCCTTTGTAGGCATTGATGTCTGTAGACGACAATGGATACCTGTGTGGATACCTGTACCTGTGTGGTATACCTGTGTGGCACTTGTGTGGATACCAATGTGGTACTGTGTGGATACCTGTCCTTTTGCAGTCCCATCCGTAAGCAAAATGTTAATAATTCATCAGGGGTGAACAGCCAATATCCATATCGACGGCAAGATAACCACGTCCTTGTATTTGAAGCCATACTGAATTTATAACTGGGAGACCAATTGGACTGAATTTTAGATTGCATTTATCGGTGTCCATATTTGCAATAATGTAGCACACAACAGTTTTTCTTGTACTATTGTAGTTATCAGCATTTTCATGCTGACAAACACATTGTGAATGCCCAACTGATGTAGAAGAAGCCCTATCTCCATTTTCGGGATAACCCCTACAAATGTGTTCTAAGAGTATAAACGTTATTGTATATCTATAACAAGATCAAGTCATTCACAAGTTCAAAGAGTAATTTAGTTAAAATTCAAATAAATATTTTTCTATTTGAGTATGAAATAAGATAACGTAATGAAATTCGGCCACGCTTTCAATTGCACCAGTCATAGATAACCGCATTTATGGAACATTTTCGCGTTTATTATTAATCACTCATCATTGGTGAGTAGCAACAACGACTGTAAGACAGCTACTTGCCTATATTTGAAGTCGGACTGGATTTAAGACGACTTTGGCTAAATTTGGAGCTGGATTTATCGGTCTCCATAGAAACTCTCAATAATGTGATACACGACAGGCTATTTTTTTTTCTCGTACTATTGTAACTCTCAGATTTTTCATGCTGACAAACGCATATTGAGTGATCAACTGCTGTTGTCTTCAGTCGAAAGGCGATCCTCATTTTGGGGAATCCCCTACTATAGTGGGTTCTCAATGTATAAATGTGATTGTATATTTATAACAAGATCATGAGTAACTAATGCAAAAAGTGATTTTTTTAAAATGCATATAAATGTTTTTTTTTTACTTGCTCATAAGCTGTATTGAGAAAGTTTGGTTTTCATGAAAATTGTCGTTTTCGAGACTTTGATGCCAATGCATGTTTTAAGACTTCCCGAACACGTTTTGACAATTTCTGGAGTGGTGTCCGCCCGTCCATCTGTCTGCCTGTTTGTCTGCCTGTTTGTCTGTCTGTCTGTCTGCCTGTTTGTCTGTCTGTCTGTCTGCCTGTTTGTCTGTCTGTCTGTCTGCCTGTTTGTCTGTCTGTCTGTCTGCCTCTCTGATGCATGTGGTCGATTTTGTGTGGACACGATATCAGCCAGAAATATTAATGGATTTTCACGGAATTTCTTATCCTCCTGTGTTATCAAAATTACTAGAACCAGAGAGAATTTTATTACATTCGAGCAAAACTTTGAATTTAATTTTAAATTTTATATATATTTTAACATGGTGGCGTAGGATAAAATGTGACATAAACATGCATTAAAAGTTTTATTTATGGTTTAATAATCACGAGGCTTAATAGTTTCCATCCTTGTTGTGGAAAATAGCCGGCACACAATTATTTTTAATTCGTAATATCATTATACCCCTTTGGGGTACCAGTTATTCCCCGGGGGAGGTACATTGAGGTACATACGACAATTGAATGAAATTCAACCACTTTTTAGCTGCATCAGCTACTTAAGTTATGACTCTCCAGAAATATATTTAATTAAATACAAATAAATTATTTACTGTTTTAATATGAAATGAAATTACTCTATGAAATAAAATCTCTCAATGCAATTACATTATTCAATGAAATCAAAGAACTTTAATTACGAATAGTGCTTTTAATGTACATATATACCAAGGAGATATGCTACTTTTCACATTTCTGCCTTTTTACTTTCTGATATTGTTTTCTGAAATAATGTGCTTATGAAAATCTTCTACCTCGCAAGACGATAACCATTTGAAAACAAGACCTTTATTTACAATGACGAATAATACCCGGATAATCGATTAAAAGATCATTTAACAATACAATACATGGATCAACGAGTTTACTGTGATCACATTTAAGTCCTGGAGGACACATTTAGATGAAATGTACTTATCAATATTATGTGGTAATGATGCCAGAAATAATGTTACCGGCATCATCATTAAATTTAATACTACCCTCAGGTGCCATTTTTATTTAAGTGTCTGCATTACACTTCATTCGTTGACTTCGAAAAACCTTTATCAATTAATTTCCTTATTAGGGTTTAAGTTTGGCATCTTAGGTTTATAATGTTCGTAATATTTTGAAGATGTCTGAGTAACTTTTAATTTTTTTTTTATTTTTATTGATGGTTACCTATTTTCAGATATTTAAAACTATTTTGCCACTTGAAAATCAAATCGAATTTTGACGCTAAATCGCTATTTTAATCTGATAATAAAATACCCCTAAAATGAAATGCAAAACAAAAATAATAGTATTGATCTAGTGCAACCATCAGCGATGTATTTTGTATAGGATTAGTATGTAATCTTTTGATGTGAATGGCATATATGATTTGGGTATCTCTGGCTGAAATCGGAGTATAACGGAAAATGTAAATACTTTGAACGCTTAGGAACACCTATGTCACAGGACCTAATAAATATAATATATTTTTTTTACTACTTCTATCGAAAATATGGTCATATTTAAAAATATATAAAATAACTTCAATATTTATATTTTAAAATCTTTTTTTTTTCTTTCGGAAAAACTGAAATGTTTCTATCTGAACAAGTTTCTGCCTCACTTTTTTTTTACTTTCATTCAAAATGTCTAACAGGTTTGAAGGACAGATATAAAGAGTAAATTGCAAAACTGTTCAGTAGAAAATCTAATTTCTAGACTAGTAATTTGCTTTTACAAAGCTATTATAGTTCATGAAATCGCCCTATCAAGTTCAATAATATTGAGAATGTTCCGTTTTACAAGTTTGTAATGCTTATATTTCGTGAACTAAAATTGCAAAGCATGAGCAATAAAAAGTAATTTGTAGCCCTTTGACAGACCTACAAGGATATATTATTGAATTTTGGGTCGGGTTATTAATTTTCAAAATATTATTTATAATTGCAATATTTTACTATTTTGAAATATTCTGAAAACGTGGTAGTGATACCGATATTTTACTATTTTTAATTGTTTTGAAAAGGCTTTAAATTTGATATTTTAATAGTTAAATTGTTTCGAAAATGTATAAGCAAGACAAGCCACCCACAAAGAAATAGTTATTCACGCAAAACCATTTCGGCTCTATCGGACTATAGTCACTGTCTATTATTTTAATTAGCTTAGGCCGGAATCATGAGAAGTGTATGTGGATCGTAAGATATTTCAGAAGGGGTGTGTGACAGCAAAAAAGCTTATGAACCACTGGTCTGGTAAATGCACGCATAATGGACATATAAAGAAAAATTGAGTAAATTAACGACAATAGCTTCCAAGGTGTATTCAAAAGGCTTTGCCCAAAATAAAGTACTATGAATTTACACTGTTTATCTCACATTATTTTCTGAATTTCAAAGAAATTTAGAAAATAATTTAAAATATTTGCCAAATTCTATCTTACGACGCTATAAATGCTGTAGTTTCTGACTTTGATTTATTCTCAGATTATCGGCATTAAAACGATTAATAAAACATTATCGGAGCCAATGTTTTTCTTTGATTTCCTTATTTTGATCCTGTTGATTAAGTGGATATTTTCATGTAATGTCCTAATTAATAGTATTAAATTCCTGCATTGACGTTATCGAGATCATTATATTTAATGTCACTCCAGGTGTAATTTTTGCTGCAATCTTTATAGATTTTGGATTCATTTTCTTCGTTGGGATTTAGTAATTTATTTTGTAAGCAGAATTAAATTTTAGTGCAAAGTTTATAGATGAAAGATGATAAAGTATTTGGATGCCTTAATTGTTATTATTTTTGCTTAATTTTTGCTGCAGGGGCGTTTGATAGCTTGAAAAACATCCTTTGAATATGTAATTATACTATAATATTTAAAATGAATTACAATCTATATAAATAACAAGAAAGATCAATCATGCATAAGCATTGATTATGAAACACTTTCCAACTGAAGTGTAATTTCATTTAAAAATTTCTAAAATGTGATTCATTCAGTGGTAATATCTTTTACATTATCACAGTACTACAGTAATTTATTATACTTAAATATTTAAAACTGTATCGAAATATAAATCATCTGATTCTTTATGCAAAATCAATGAATATTTCATTCATATAACTTGTATTCCAGACTCCAGAGCTAAATAATTTTGTGTGAAAAAAATTCAGCAATTCTTATGTAATTCATCTTACAATCGCTTGAGATATTTGCATTCAGCATATGTTAAAATTAGGCTTCCTTGAAGAAATAATAAAAGTTTAGGGATCATTTAAAATCACAACTATTGTAATTGCATAGGCACGGAATTTAGATACACAGATAATACACAGATAATATATATGTGTATGTGTATGTACTCAAAGTATTGGAATCGTGCCGAAGATCGGAACTCGAATTTTCAAAGGATCTACACGTTTTGGGACTTCTAGAACACGAAAAAACTACTTTTAGGAAGACGTCTGTGTGTTGTTGTTGAGACCCAGACCGTCCGACCTACCAGAAAGGTGTAAGGTAACTGTATGGACGGCCGGGAAGTGCCACCCAATTTAGACCGGAACCCAGTGGGGGAGGCATCCACAGGGACCGTACCCTCCTTCCCCTACCACCAACCTCTCGGAAGGACTTACGGACCCACATGTTTAACGTGATCGTACTCCGCATGAACACGGCGGCATTTGTGGTAGCGTGCCAATCTAGCGCGCAAACCACGGGGATACCGCACCCGAGATGGCCAACAGCACGCGGTGTTCCGAGGTGGTCACCCTCCAAGTACTAACCGCCCCCGATGCTGCTTGACTTCGGTGATCTAACGAGAACCGGTGTTTTCAGCACGGTACGGCCGTTGGCCCAGACGTCTGTGTGTGTAAGGGTGTATCTGTGTATGTTTCTGTGTGTCTGTGTGGATATTACATCCACTCTAATTGAAAAACTAATGGACCGAATTTCATACAATTTGGTAGGTATGTTTTTTGTGGGAAATCCTGATGTTCATTAGATTATAGTACGATTCGTAATAAAACAATCTGCCTTCTTTGCAAAATGGCCGCAGAAATTGCCTTTATCCACTCTAGCTAAAAACTAATGAACCAAATTTAACAAAATTTGGAGTATAATATTTCAATAACCTACAAGTGATTTATATACCAAATTTAACAAAATTTTGTATATAAGTCATTTGTAGGTTATTCTACTACGATTCGGGAAAAAGGAACGGGCTATTTTTGCGAAATGGCCAGCAAAAATCGTTATATATAAAAATAAAAGACTACGTGTGCTCAATTATATCAATTAAATTCCTATTTTATATGTGATTTTTGACAACAAAAAGAATAAGACTAACCCCATTACTCTAGGACTAGCCGTTCTTGAGATATTCTAGTTTTTTCGCGTTTTCGCTACGCCACCTTTGACAATAAGTCCAGCTATCAAATGAGAACCAAATTTAAGTTTAACGTGTAAATTCAATGTCATTTAAAATACTTATGTTGTGCAGATAAACTCAAATTATCATTGAATAAATAAAGAGAACGAATATGAGTCTGCAGAGAAAGACATGTGCTGTCCACATCAGAATTTTTAACAATATTACACCAATGATTTATAGAAGTGAACGGGGATTATTTTCAGGCCATTTCGAAAAAAATGTATGATCTATATTTAAAGATCCATCAAATTTTTGTCGAATAAAATGTTCAACAAATTTAAGCTGTGTACCAAATTTTAACTCTCTAGGACGTAGGAAAGTGCATTTAAATGCCATCAATTAAATTTATCAAGAAGAGTTATATAAAATTTAAAAAAAATGAAAAATTGTTATCTACCAAATTTATTTTAAAATATGAAGCCACTCCCATATGCAAAACGTTTAAACAAATGGAGAGATATTTATTATATAATATCTCTCTCTTTTCTTTCTGGAAGATATCCCAAAGTCAGAATTTAATTGAATTTGTTTTTTTCCCTATATTAAATAATTTTTTTAATTAAAAAACTACTTAACATATTTTACTGAATTTTTTTTATATATTCTATGGGATAATGTGAATGTTTCCTAAAAATTTCGAAGCAATTCGTGAATTTGAAATTTACTTAAAAAATGTTTGAAAAATTAGGTCCCATAGGGTTCAATGTATTTCATTTTTTCAACCCGGGTTCAATAAAAAACTAATTGGGTGATATTATTTATTTATATTCCCATAGGTCCTACAGACCGTCTGAACAACATACTAAAATTTCATTTTGATAAACTCATTTTTACGGCAGTTATCGTGCTAACGGACAGACAGACAGACAGACAGACAGACAGACAGACAGACAGACAGACAGACAGACAGAATGAACAAAGTCATAAACACTTTTCAACTTTGTTGTAAAGTGTTAAAAATGAAAATCTGTCTGTCTGTCTGTCTGTCTGTCTGTTTGTCACACCATCACGGGAGAACGGCTGAACCGAATTTGATGAAATTTTGTGGGTAGCCCAGAAATAGCCCCACTTAAAATTATATCCGTGTTTTGAGTTTCTACGACCAGTGGTTCTCGAGATATTAGTAAAAAACGAAATTTTCGTTTGTCTCATCATCACGAAAAAACGGCTGAACCGAATTTAATGAAATTTGATGAATAGCCTTGAAATATCCCCCCATAACTTTTGTCTAAGTTTCGAGTTTCTAAGACCTGGGGTTGTCGAGATATTAATGAAAAACAAAGCTTCTTCCTAGGAGTTCTACTCCCTAACTCCGTGGTTTATCCAAACGAAAAGCTTGAAAATCGTTTGAAAGTGAATTAAAATTTAATCTCTGAGTTTGATGGGAGATTTTTTGCGTTAATTAGTCACTTTCTGAAAACATGAATTGTTTGAAACATGATTTAAAGGGGAAATCTATCTCCATGGTTCATGGTTTATTTAAAACAAGCTTTTACGGAACAATGAGAAGTATAGAGAAATCAAAATCGTTATTTAATTTCGCAGTTTATGTTATAAGACATGACATATTTAACATGTTATAAGATTCTATCTTATATCATGTTACTCAGAAACGCAATTAAATTAAATCTGTCTGTTAATTTTAATAATTATTTTTTCGATTTGAATAATAAATAAATGGATATAAAATATATTTTAGAAAAGAACGATTTGATTTTTCTTATAGCATTTTTGACTGGATAATATCAATTACGGTCTTCAGGTTTAAAAATTATTATTATTTATATTTTCGGGGATTATTGATTCAAGGATTATTGATATTTTCAAGTTATTATGCAATTATTTTATTATGACAAAAATTGTTTAAACTCATATATTGTGTGTTGTACGAATCTTCTACAAATACACGTGTATATCTTTTAATCTACGAGAATATAAGTAGTACAGGTATATTGACATATGTTTTGATATATATTGGCATATATTGGAATCAATTACGACCTTCTGATATAAAGAGTACGGATATTATTGATGTTTTCAATTTATTACATCATCTCTTTTATTTTGGCAAATATTTTTGAGACGCATATTGTAATACGGGTAATCTTCTACTAACACATTGGCATATTTTCTGATCTGCGACAATATAATTAGTACGGGGTTGCATATATTCATTCAATTCCTATTTTTTCTTCTGTAAATTTGCTTACAAAAGGGGGCAGGATGTTTTATTCTTCAGATCTGATCGTGAAGATAATTTTGCATAGTGAGAACATATATTCTTAAACTTCTCTTTAGGAGCAATACATTTAATATTTTAACAGAATTTGCACATGATTGCGAACTTTAAGTTTCTTTAAATTATACACTCCGTACGAATAACGGGTGTGCTGTTAGTGGTTAATAAATTTTAACATTTTAGGAGGATATATCATGTTGCTCGGCATCGCAATTAAATTAAATGTGTTTGTTAATGTTTTTATTATTTTTTTTCGATTTAAATAATAAATAAATGGATAAATGGATATAAAAGTATATCTTATGAATGGACGGTTTGATTTTTCTTTTAATTATATTAATTGCTGACTGCGTACATCAATTTCATTTATTTTGGCAAAGAGTTTTCAAGCTTATATCGTATTTAGCTACTAAACTCATATATTGTGTTTAGCCAATAAATTCATATAACCGATTGTTGAAACAGAAAAAGAGTAGAGCGGGTATATCTTCTAATACAATTGTAGTGTTTTCATTTAGTATATTGAAACGGGATAAGAATGTTTCATTCAGATTTGCAAATTCAAAGCTACGAATTTGGAGGGATATCGCTAATTTGACAACTTTTCTTAAACTTTGCCAAATTGACGGAAATGTCGCCAAATTGATATAAACGACACACAAACAGCTGCCATAAACCTTCGGGTTGGTCGTGTGGCTTGGGTCTTCTACATATCAATGAAATTTTTTTTTGTTTTGTTAGAAGAGAGTACTGAAATGATGTTTGGTTAGCATTTCTCTGTCAGACCAACCATCCTACTTAGTAATACATTTAGCGAATTTTTAAAATGTCACCAAATTGATAAAAATGTTTTTAAATCTATAAAAATATATTGAAATTGATAAAATTGCGCTACATAAATGATATTAATTGTTTTTTGTTAGGGGATAGTATTGTGATGATATTTCGTCAATTTGTCGCAAAGTGGAACTGTCAGTTCTATAGTCCCACTTGGCGATAAATTTGGCGATTTTTTAAAATGTCGCTAATTTGACGAAACTGTCGCCAAATGTTCCATGGAAATATAACTATTTAGACGACATTTTTTCTACCAATTTATTTGAAGCAAATGATATCATGTCGCTTAGCAACGGATTTAAATCCAATGTGTTTATGCGGCAGACGATTTTTATTAAATCCTTTCCGATTTGAATAATGAAGATATGTATATAAAATAAATTTCATTGCCATTTCATTTTGGACTGGATAATATGAATTATACTCTTCAGGTTTAAACATTATTATTATTGATATTTTCCGGAATTATTGATTCAGGGATTATTGATATTTTTAAGTTATTACGTCATTGTTTTATTGCGGCAAAAATTGCTGACACACGCATATTGTACGTTGTACGAGTAATCTTCTAGGAATGCACGGGTGTATCTTCTAACCTACGAGAATATAAGTAGTACAGGTATATTGGCATATATTTTGACATATATTGGCATATATATTGGAATCAAGTACAGTCTTCTGGTATGAAGATTAAGGGGATTAATTATATATTCAATTTATTACGTCGTCTGTTGTATTTTACCAAAAAACATTTGAGACTCATATTGCAAAACGGGTAATCTTCTACTAATAATCGGACATTATAAGTAGTACGTGTATATCTTCCCATATAATTTTAGCACTTTAATTTTGACATATATTGGAATAAATGACTGTCTTCAGATTTAAAGATTACGGGTTTATTGGTATTTTCAATTTATACATGTAATCTACTAATACAGGTTATATTGTCTAATATTCGCGTATATAATTAGTACGGGTCCCATACAATTTTAACGCTTTTATTTTGCATATATTGATTCAATTCCATATTTTTTTTATATTTGCTTACATAAAGGGTCCAAGATGTTTTATTCTTCAGATATGTCCATGAAAATAATTTTATATAGCGAGAACAGAGATTCTTAAACTTCTTTTTAGGAGCATTATATTAAATATTTTAACAGAATATTTTGATTAAACATGTCATTTAGTATACTATAAGAATTTGGGCATGATTATGAATTTCAAGTTTCTTTATATTATATACTCCGTACGAAGAACGGGTATGCTGCTAGTTATGAATAAACGTAGAATTGACAATTATGAAATGCGTAGATGAATCAATTTATATATATGAAAAATATTGAAATTCTGCGTAGCGATATGTTTATCCTTTTTTATTCAGAATACAAATCTACAGTTCCTGGCCGAGTTTTAAAAATTGATTATGATCCTTGTAATTCTGTGGGGAACTAGGTCTACGCTGCGAATGTTGAGTTTCAGAGATTGACGAGATGTAAGTACCAATATGCAGACGATTTTTATCTAAAATGTTATTTGACAAGAAAAAAAAAGAACAAGAAAGATCAATCATGCTTAAAGCATTGATTATGCAACACTTTCCAACTTCAATGCAATTTTATTTAAACAAGTCAAAAATGCAATACATTCCTCGGTAATATTTTGAAACTTATCACAATATTGCATTAATTTATTACATTTGAAAACTTAAACCTTCATCGAAAAAAATGAACTTCATTCAAATGACGGCATTGAAATATAAATTGCCTGGTTTAAACATCTCTAAAATGTTACACATTCCTCGGTAATAGTTTTAGAATTATCATAATACTACGATGATTTATTATATTTGAAAACTTCGAAAACAACTGAAATTAATTCAAATGACGTCATAGAAAAAATAACACGCCTGGATCTCTCTATAAAAACAGGATTTCATTCATAACTTTTTCCCATTCATTTCATTCATCACAATCTATATAAATAAAATTGAAAATCTGTCTGTCTGTCTGTCTGTCTGTCTGTCTGTCTGTCTGTCTGTTTGTCCCATCATCACGGGAGAACGGCTGAACCGAATTTGATAAAATTTTGTGGGTAGCCTAGAAATAGCCCCACTTAAAATTTAGTCTATGTTTGAAATTTCTACAACCAGTGGTTCTCGAGATATTAGTAAAAAACGAAACTTTCGTTTATCTCATCATCACGAGAAAACGGCTGAACCGAATTTAATGAAATTTTGTGGGTGGCCTTGAAATAGCCCCCCATAAATTTTGTCCAAGTTTCGAGTTTCTAAGGCCAGGGGTTGTCGAGATATTAATGAAAAACGGAACTTTTTTTATAGGAGTTCTACTCTCCAACTCCGTGGTTTATCCAAACGCAAAGGATAAAAATCGTTTGTTTAAAACGTCAAAGGGAATTAAAACTTTATTTTTGAGTTTGATGCAGGATTTTTGCATTAAATAGTCACTATCTGAAAGCATGAATTGTTTGAAACATGAATTTAAATGGAAAAATCTACCTCCATGTTTTTATTTCACAAGCTTTTACTCAACGATTAGAAGTATAAAGATATTAAAATGGTTATTTAATTTCGCATTTCATGAGGAAGATTCTATTTTATATCGTGTTGCTCGGCCAAGGAATGAAATTAAATATGTTTGCTAATGATTATTATTATTTTTTCGATTTGAATATTAAATAAATGGGTATTAAAATATATCTTATAAATGAACGGTTTGATTTTTTTTAATTATATTAATTGCGAACTGCATACACCACTTTCATTTATTTTAGCAAAGAGGTTTTAAGCTTATATATTGTGTTTAGCTAATAAACTCATATTTTGTTTACCCAATAAATTCATTTATCCAATTGTTTAAACAGAAAAAGAGTAGAATGGGTATATCTTCTAACAATATTTTAGTGTTTTCATTTAGTATATACAAACTTGATCACGATATTTTATTCAGATCTGCGAATTTCGAGCTACGAATTTGGCTGGATATGGCTAACTTGGCAAATTTCATAAAAGTTACCAAAATGATTGAAATGTCCCCAAATTGATAAAAATGACGTAAATCAATGAAATTTATTTTGTTTTGTTAAAAGAAAGTACTGAAATGGTGTTTCGTTAGCATTTGTCTGTCAGTCCAACCGCCCTACTTAGTAACACATTTAGCGAATTTTTAAAATGTCACCAAATTGATAAAAATATTTATAAATCCATAAACATATTTTGAAATTGATAAATTGCCCAAAATAAACGAAATTGTGTTTTTTTAGGGGATGATATTTTGATGATGGTTCTTCAATTTATCGCCAAGTGGGACTGTCAGTTTTACATCCCACTTGGCGATAAATTTGGCGATTTTTTAAAATGTCACCAAATTGATAAAAATATTTATAAATCCATAAAAATATTTTGAAATTGATAAATTGCCCTAAATAAACGAAATTGTGTTTTTTTAGGGGATAATATTTTGATGATGGTCCGTCAATTTATCGCCAAGTGGGACTGTCAGTTCTACAGTCCCACTTGGGCGATAAATTTGGCGATTTTTTAAAATGTCGCCAAACTTTCATTAGAGATATTCAGACGATATTTTGACCACCAATTTATTTGAAGCAAATCATAACATGTCGCTTAACAACGGATTTAAATTTAATGTGTTTATGAGGAAGAAGATTTTTATTAAATCTTTTCCGATTTTAATGATGAAGATATGTATATAAAATAAATTTCATTGCCATCGTATTTTTGACTGGATAATATCAATTACGATCTTCATGTTTAAACATTATTATTATTGAAGTTTTCGGAGATTATTGATTCAGAGATTATTGATATGTTCAATTTCTTATGGCATTGTTTTATTGCGGCAAAAATTGTTGAAACTCATATATTGTACGTTGTACGAGTAATCTTCTACAAATGCACGGGTATATCTTCTAATCTAAGAGAATATAAGTACATGTATATTGGCATATATTGGAATCAAGCCTTCCGGTATGAAGATGGCAGGGATTATTGATATTTTTAATTTATTAAGTAATCTGTTATATATTGGTAAAAAATTTTCAGACTACATATTTTAATATGGGTAATCTTTTACTAACACTAGGAGATATCTTCTAATCTATGACATTATAAGTAGTACGGGTTTATCTTCCCATATAATTTTAGCACTTTCATTTGAGCACATATTGGAATTAATTATTGCCTACTGATTTAAAGATTACGGATTTATTGATATTTTCAATTTATATATGTAATCTACTAATACAGGTTATATCTTCTAATATTCGCGTATATAAGTAGTACGGGTCCCATACAATACGCTATTATTTTGCATATATTGATTCAATTCCATCCTTTTTATAAATTTGCTTTCAAAAAGGCCAGGATATTTTATTCTTCAGATCTACCCGTGAAGATAATTTTGAATAACGAGAACAGCCATTCCTTAACTTCTTTTTAGGAGCATTATGTTAAATTATTTAACAGAATATTTTGATTAAAAATGCTATTTAGTATACTATAGGAATTTGCACATGATTGTGAAATTTAAGTTTATTTATATTATATACTCCGTACGAAGAACGGGTATGCTGCTAGTACTATAATAATTTCGTTTATTTAGACATTTTGTTTAAAACCATGGAGCTACAAAAAATTAAACTCTATGCTTAAAACTTCATCGAAAAAAATCGTCCTTCTCTTTATGAAATCAATTAATATTTCATTCATATCAGCCATGCAGACTCCATGGACTGAATTATTTTGTGTTAAAAAAATACAGGAATTCTAATACAACTCATTCTAGATATTTTGCTGTTTACATTTTACATAGGTGAAAAATAGGCTTAGTTGTAGAAGTAATCAAATTTAGATGAGCATTTAAACTCAAATATATTGCCATTGCGTTGTTTCAGTATGTAGATGCACAGAATTTAAGCAAAAATAAAGTAGTTTTAGCACGGATACAACACTCAATATGAATTAAAAGGAACTTAAAACAATCTCAATTTTGAAACAAGATGGATGCCATATATCATTTTGAAGTGGGTCATGTGATCGTTTCATATCATGGTCACGTGATCGTTTCATATAAGATGTGTAATTATTATTTTAATTTTTATTTAAAAAACTACTGAATATATTTCGCTGAATTTTTTTTATATATTTTATGGAACAATTTAAATATTACCTAAAATTTTCGAAGCAATTTGTGAATCTTAAATCCGCTTAAAAAATGTTTGAAAAATTAGGTCCCATAGGGCTCAATGTATTTCATTTTTTCGACCCGGGTTCAATCCAAAACTAATTGGGTGATATTATTCATTTATATTCCCATAGGTTCTACGGACCGTCTGAACAACATACTAAAATTTCATTTTGATTCATTTTTAAGGCAGTTATCGTGCTAACGGACAGACAGACATACAGACAGAATGAACAAAGTCATAAACACTTTTCAACTTTGTTGTAAAGTGTTAAAAAGAAAATAAACTACTGGATTAGCAATTGAAATAACTTATTTTTACTCTAAAGATCCGTTTTAATAAAGACCAATTGATAGGATGGTTGATATGTTGTCTTTCAATTGAAAAAAAAAGTAAATCTAATTTAATAAAAGAATATGTCAGTCTGTCCGTGTGTCTGATCTGCTTGAAGCGGCAAGTCGAAGCTCGACAGCATAGAAATTCGGCACAAAGGTACTTTTGGTCTCCAGAAAATACGGTTCGATGATTTTATTTTTTTCTAATCCGTCGAAATTTTGTCTCCAGATTCAGTTTCATTCCTGACATATTTTCGGATACAAAAAATACGAAAACAGGTGTTTTGATTTCATGACAGATATTCTGTCTTTTTCTAACTTTGAGAATTTAGAAGATTTCATTCTCATTGTTTTCTTTAATTTGATATTATTCTGTCATTATGAGTATTGTTTTATAAAATTCAGATAGAAACTCGTTGAAGTAGCATTTAATATCATTTTTAATTTTGAGCATAAAAAAACGATTTTTCAGTATTGTTTATATTTTATGCATTTATCTATTTATTTATGTTGCATTCAGAATTTAATTATAGCGCTGTTTTGTTTTATCGCCCTGAGGTGCTCAGAAAGCAACATAAAATATAGTAATTCGATAATTTTGCATCTCAATATAATTATGTTGCAGCTTAGTTTTATAAATTAAGCTTTATAGTTTGAAACAACCAAGGCAGTATACTTGGATTTCATGCTTCTCATCGGTTATTCAGAAAAAATTACGGCCGCGCATGAAGTTATTTATTTTTATTCCCAGTCGACATATCGTAAAAGCATTATTTAGTTTTCAAGAATTCGCTGCCTGTTCCTGTATAATGTTAATAAGAGGTTTGAATTTTAAATCTAATATTAAATAAATACATTTTATAACTCCATCACATTTATTGTGTGTTAATGCTTGTTGCAACTTGCAATGGATTAAAATCAAATCATCTCTGTTAAAGATATCTTCGTTTACTTACCACATAATTTGCTCAAATTACTATATCACCTGTTCAATGTACCGTAAGATCCTGAGCATAAGCCGCGGATTATCTATTAAAAAACCTCTACATTTAGAAGATGCGGATTGTAGACCGTCTAGGATTAACTGCCGATTTTTTTTCAAGCGGAAGAAACAATGATTGTACAAATCTTACTTAATAAATGAAGATGTATGTATCTTTTTACTCCCCCTTCAATACACGTTAATATATAGGGAAAGTATTAAAAACATGTCAAAAATCGCAACTCGAGTTTTCGATGGATCTACACGTTTCGGGATCTCTAGGACTCGAAAACACTATTTTTAGCGTGACGTCAGTGTGTGTCTGTCTGTCTGTCCACTCTAACTCAAAAACTAATGGACCGCATTTCATAAAAGTTGGTAGGTATGTCACTTGTGTGGGACCCTGGTGCTGGTTAGTTTTTGGTACGATTCGGGAAAATATAACCCGCCGTTTTTTGTGAAATGACCCATAAAAAATGGCTGTATCCACTCTATCTGAAAAACTAATAAAACAAATTTCACAAAATTTGGTAGATAAGTCACTTGTGGGTTACCATGGTGCTGATTAGATTTTGGTACGATTCAGAAAAAAGTAACCTGCTTTTTTTTGCGAAATGACCCGCAAAAATCGTCAAAATCTAAAATAAAGTACTACGTATGCTTAAATATATAAATTAAATGCTTGTTTCATATATAATTTTTAACAATGAAAATAATAAGACCAACCCCATTACACTAGAGCTAGTCGTTCTCGAGACATTTTAGTTTCTTCGCATTCACGCTGCGCTACCGTTAAAAAAACGTCCAGTTACGAAGTGAGAAAGAAAATTGAATTAAAAAAGTGCCAATTCAGTGCCATTTTAAATAATTGTGAGCGTTATTTTGGGCAATTAAATCCAATATAATGAATTATTGGAGAAATAGAGAACGTGAATATGAGTGTGCAGGGAAAGTCATATGCTGCTCACATCAGATTTTTTTCTTTCTGTCTCTGCATTCTGTAACGAGAAATATAAGCGAATTAGCTTATAGGTTATTTTATGTTTAATCCTGATTTAAGCCCATATTCAAACATATCGATTCCTTTGCGACTTAAATATTACCACAGAGTTTTCAACTTGCCACCGTCAGGAAGATCGAAGAACGCTTTTTTCAGCAATGTTTGAGCCAAATATGTGAGACCAATCTTTTATATTTATCTACGTTTCTTTAAAATAAATCGAATTTGGCTAAAACATCCCCCGGTATATATGAGCATTCTAACTAAAAATACGTATCGATTTCATAAGTGATTTTAACTTCCCTATTTTTTTGAGTGATCGCATTCAATTCTCACAAAGGACCGTCTGCACCCCATCTCTGGAACAAATTCATTTTAAAATGATGTAAGCGGTTGTGCATAATGGGTGGATTTTTGGTATTCAGAAAGAACTTCCGAGGGAGAGGTTTCGAGTTTTTGTTCAACTTTGTAGAAGAAACCGTTTTTATGTGTGATCACAGGTGAAAGGCCTCCCAAGCGGTGAAGTGGATAGCGTCTTCGGCTGCTGTCTTGAGGAATCGGGTTCGAATCCCGAATAAGGCATGGATGTTTCTTGAGGATATAGTCAGTCTTCCGCCTTCTGGGTTCTCGTCAAATGTGAAGCTGCACCACCTCCGACCTTCGTCAGTGATGCGTTCTGTAATAAACTTTGTTCTCTCGGCTTGTGCCTTTCTTCGTTCTTTCCTGCTTCCTGCGTCACTGGTCCTGAATCGGCTCTGAAGCCGAAACAGAAGGTCATCAGTAACAACAACAACAGGTGAAAGCCATTCCGTCATGCCATTTATAAAACTTAGTATATAAGTTCTTGAAGACCCGAATTGGTATAGCTTGGCATTATTTTGAATTTAATTCAAATTAGTTTTTTAATTATTTGATATTTTAGCCCTATTTACAACGATTTTTGCCGATATGCACAGAAATCAATTCCCTAGCGGCCTGAAATGCACCCTGTTGCAAACAAATATATGAATCGATAAAAAAATTGAGCTGCAGACGCGAAACTCGACATGGAAATGCCATTTTTAGAGCTATGCAAATTGTTAACCTGCCAGCTCCAATTATGTTATAGGGTTCATGCTCTTAGTATTTATGCCTATTAAAATTTGTGTAGTATAATGTGCGATTTCTATCTTTTCAGGGCTAGGTAATCAGCAGTATTTTCGAGTAAAGCCTAAAGATACTGAAATTGTTGAAGGTGGATCTGCGGATCTTCAGTGCCATATAGGAAATCAAGAGGGAGCAGTCCAATGGAGCAAGGATGGATTTGTTTTAGGTAAAGCTCAATTTTTTGCCATACAAATTATATGTTTTCATTATCTTTGTGTTCTGTCAATGGATATAATAGGAATAACCTTCTTTGGCACACTTGAACAACATCTTTGGTGAAATAGTTCCTATTTTCTGCAAATGACATGAGATATGTAGTTGAAGATAGACTTTCTGATCTAAAATACCACAGAGAAAATCAAGAGGGGGCAGTCGAATGATGCAAGGACGGATTCATTTTAGATAAAGAACAATTTTTTGTCATACAAATATGATCTTCCCTCTTTTTTCTTTGTTTCCATACAATTGGTATAACCGGTACAACCTTCCATGGTACGCTAGAACAACGACTGTGGTAAAACAGTTTTTATTTCTCTGCAAATGACATGAAATATTTAAAGGCAGATCTGCGATTCTAAAGTGCCACATAGGGAATAAAAAAAAGTTGCCCAATGAAGCAGGTATTAAGTCGTTTTAGGTAAAGCTCAATTTTAAGTTACCTCAATCGTAAGTTCGAGATACTGAACTACAGTCATTTAGCTGCATGGGATGAAAGTTCATGTGACAGGTCGTCTTATATTAAAAACTTGAACTAGAAGGAGTCATAATAACTACGTTTACATTCAAATGGAGTCCCTTTAAATGGTAAATCTCATTACTGGAACACAGTGAATTTGAAACGTAATATTTTCGGAGCATTATTTTCATAGCTTTATTTTCTATGGTGAATTTCCAGTACACACGGCGGTCCAGAAGATCTTAGACAAACTTTAAGGATAGGTCAGGTATGCAATAACAAGCAAGTTTTGCATAGGAATATGTAATCGCAAATGCTCATGATGGGTACTACAGATGCAGGAAGAAGCAAAAAGAAATGAAAGCATATAATGCAACATAGATGTATCGGACAGAACAATTACAAGTATGAATTACAATTACTTATCATAGCATTGAAGTAGATGTTCAAAGTTATTGCCATCCGCATATATGCATGTATGGCAACATTGACGCCTGGATTAGCAAATGCGTTCAAAAATGCTAGGGAAATGTGCTGCTGCCTTAACTCAACGACTGTAGCTACAAGATCAGTCTCAGATGTTACAGGGGTATTTTAAACAAGGCTTTTGAGGTAGCCTCAAAGGAAGAAATCAATAGGAGACAAATCAGGGGACGGTGGTGGCCAACTGACGAATCCTTTCCGCCCGATCTATCTTGCAGGAAAGGTCCCATTGAGATAGTCCTGCACATCCTGGCTGAAATATGCATAACTGCAAATGGCAAGAAATTTGAAAACCTGCTTTAATACTATGATAAACAATTGTAATTGATACTCGTAATTGTTATGTCCAATAAACCTGTGTTGTATTATCTGCATTCCTTTCTTTCTGCTTCTTCCTACATCTGTAGTACCCTACGGTGGCGTTTGTGACCACATGTCCCTATGCAAAACGGGCTTGTTTGTATGCCTGACCAACGTATGGCTGACTAACCTTAAAGTTTGTCTAAAACCTTTCGGAACAGCTAGAAATAGTAGAAATATAATCAATAGAGAAGCTGTTGTTGAGAAATTCGTTATGCATGTAAAATATATTGAAAAATATCTTTTAATTCAAATCGATGAAATGTGTTCTATTCATCGGCTTGACTGTCTTTTAGTCAATTTGCATATTTTTTTAAGAATTAAGAAACCGTAAAAGAACAACCATCTTGTAAACGGAACTCATAAATATTAATATTGTTCCACTACGATACGGATTATGTTACAAATCATTGAATCTGAACGTATGAGAAATTTGAATAAAGAATAAAAGTTTTAATAAATATTTAATAAGAAATATAAATAAAAATATTGTTTTCGTTTACTTCTTAATAAAAGTTTTAATAAATATATTAATAAGGAGGGTAAATAAAACTATTATTTTTTTATCCTTCTTAATAAAAGTTTTAATAAATATTTAATAAGAAAGAAGAAGAAAAATATTATTTTCTTTTGATTCTTAATCCTGCTTCCACCACTGGAATATAACTTGCTGTCTTTCTCTGATGTCGCAAAAGCGAATGACATAGCTGTCAGACATAGTTTAGTAGCTTAGTTTTTGAAGCTCAAACTAACATATTGCGTTAGACAGCCGGATTGTTTCTGCTTGAGTTGGTATCTAACAATAAGAGCTGAAGGAAAATAAGTTTAAATGTACGCAAAGAATACGTTATCTTCGATGTGCAAAGTTTGTGTGGTTTTATATTTGTAGAAAGTATTTCTTTTATATCTAGCTTTTTCATGATTATACGTAGAATACGTTGTAATATTTCGCTGAAAATATTCATATTCATATACAAACTATGACTGAAGTACATGTTTTTAAATCTCCAGAAAACAGTTTTGCAACTATCAGTTACTTGTTATCTGTTATGTGCATTAAGGTCATATTTTTTTTAATTTAAATTATTGATGTGAAACATCTCAGGGTGCCGGGTACGGAGTAAATCATGAGAGAAATGGGACAGAAGTAACATGGAAGTGTGTACCGGAAGTGACGTCATATTGTTACTGTGAGACCAGAAATAGATCTCACATTTGATGAGATACTTTTATGGGAAATTTATGGTGGCCAAAACGGCGAACAAAGCGTGTAGATTGGCTGGCACCGAAGTTTATCACTACTTGTACCTAAAGGTCAGAAGACCATAAATTTAGGGGGCCATGACAGAGCGGCTGCTTACGAGATGTGAAATAGAGCAATTGAGTAAAGGAGTAACCAATAAGCGCCAAATGGAAGAAAAGGAGGAGATACCCCCACCACCCACCCTCCACCACCACCATCGA
Organism: Amaurobius ferox; assembly: GCA_951213105.1. NCBI lineage: Eukaryota > Metazoa > Arthropoda > Arachnida > Araneae > Amaurobiidae > Amaurobius > Amaurobius ferox. The sequence goes on from OX578139.1 coordinate 29,375,105, forward strand.
GGGAACCCCAGCCTAGGACCTGAGAACGAGAGCAGAAGATATGGAATGTTGACTTAAGAGCATACCAGCAGAGAATAATCAAGATGTTGACTTAAGAGCACGACTAAAGAAGAATGAAAAACAGACTTGTAGAGTGTCCCGTAGAAGTTCCAAAATAATGGAGATATATCAATGTGTGAGTGCAATCAGAGTACGAGGAGGAGCCACACACCAAAGCCTTATGGCCAGTACTGATAACTGATGTAAGCATTTGAGATATGATCAAAGCCCAAGACGAATTGGAAGGTATGTGCTCAATAACAATCACAGGTCATAGACACGATAGTAATTTTAATAATTCTGGTCGCATATGTCCCCTCCGCTGCAATAATTATTGAAAATAAGTATTGTTGATAAATGTTTTATTGTTTAAGTTTAAATGGTGTGATCAATTTAGCATTTTATTAATTAATTATTCCTTTACAGGACTCACACGAAAGGTAAAATAATTGGAGGGTTTATATAGCGGTAAAACGAGCTATGTACGATTAAATAACTAACTCCACTATATGAGAAATAACGGCCATGTCATCATCTTAATGAATTTAATATTAAAATAATAATTACTTAATGAGTTTAATATTTTAAAACTAAAACTTTAAGCTTTTATTTGTTTTGTGTCCCACAGTTACGAATACCTAACAGAAAAAAATATTAAAATTTGAAGGTCAGGGTCAATTATTTTGGCGACACATTCTGAGATTTTGGCGGAAAAGTCGGCAAAATATCGCCAACTTAATAGAGTTTTGGCGAGTTCTATAACTTCTCGCATTTTGTAGATTGGCTTAGAGCGTCATGAGTTACGTGTCTTCTATTAATCTATGGAAAGTGTATAATTTCAAGTAAGAATACTTAAAAAAATTTCAAAAACCAAAATATATCGGAATTTTTTTTTAGATACCTTGTACCACCGTCACACATCAGCCTTTCCTCATTCAAATACACGCTTTTCTAATATAGGAGACCGGTTATGGATAACTTCTGTACTGGTGCGATAATATATAGTAAATAAACTACATTATACTAAGTAAACTAAATAAAATAATACTACTGATAAAATAGTACATAAGTTATATATTTGCCACAATTGGTGAATTTTTAGACTATGAACCTGGCAATTGCAGACTTGATCAGTCTGAACTGAATCTTTTCCAAATGATCATATATATTCAATCGAGGAAATAATATAATAAATAACATAAATTAATTACCACTAATAATAATATTGTAAATAATGTAAGATATATAATACTAATAACAATATAGTTAATAAACTAAAGAAAATAATATTAAAAATAGTATGGTAAATAAATTATATTAATGCCCCGACTAGCGGGTGTCTAATCTATGAACTTAACCAATGAAGTATCGAGCAGTTTAAACTTAATATTTTTAAAACTTGAAACGACTGCGTGGTTTCATTGAATTTATCAATATACTGTAAAGCATTTTGCAACATTTGCTCATTTTTTTCAGCTACTTTGTTGATAATTTCTGTAAACTATCAAAAAAGCCACAGTTGCAGGCGTTCATGAAAATCCCAACTTCATTTCTGAAATACATATTCAGCTACTTATCGTCTACAGAAGAATTGAAATTTTTTTATTTTACTTGTATTATATATTCCTAAAATTGATCATTAAAAGTAAATGTGATATTTATATATATATATATATATATATAATCTATTATATATATATAGATAGATAATATATATATAATATATATATTATATATATATATATATTATATATATATATATATATATATATATATATATATATATGTATATATATAATATATATATATATATTCCTTACCTAGACGTATACAAGCATGCATTGCCGCTAGGGGGGTTCATCAATTATTGATTTGAAAATTCAATGTGCAATTGCTAACCATTGATGGATCCTGCAGCCTTGATTTCGTAATCATTTTATTACCTGTGTATGAGCTGTAGACATATTTCTTTTCAATAAAAAGAGTCACTTCCTTCATAAGGATTTGTTTTTTTTTTGCAAAAGAATGTATATATATATATATATATATATATAATTAGTTTCTTTTAAATTAACTTTTAAAACTTTTTTAAAGTGTTCAAATCGGCCATTTACCACCAATGATAGAGAAAATATCTTGTTCCCGGCCCGTATAGCCGTAATCTAGATAAATTTTAAACACGTGGTAACGTAAATGGAGGTATTATAATAACCATTGTTGTCAGATAATTAATAAATACTCCAATAACCAGCTTTACTTTTATATATAATTATGAATGAAGTTGTATATATAATGAAAATGATTACGAAGCTGACAGGGTTCGACGGGCTGAAGAAAATATTGAAATAAGTCTCATTCAAAGAAGAAATACAAAATTCAGAGGCAATTAAATTGATATTTTCAGAGTCTTACCGTTACAATTTTCACAGATGCCTCCGCACGGGTACAGTAATATATAATACACTAATTTTTATCTTTCTGAGTGGCAGTCATTGAAACTATAGCTTCCCGTACATTTGAGTATTAGGCTTAGTTTATTATCCTATTTTTTGTAATAATCACTTTCATTCTCTTTTATTTTCTTAGTAAGTGTTTCTTCTAGTTCTTTGAGCTTCAAAATGGTCTGTTTGTTCATTGTAACAAGATTATTTAATAAAAAGTCTAGGTTTTAAAGGGCAAAGAGAAATTGAATGCGCCAGACGATGATTTTACAATTTCTTTTTTCTCGGATATATCCATTCTATCCATCCCAATCCGTTGCATCACTTCCTTAATCAATTGTATTTTTTACGCTATATATATATATATATATATATATATATATATATATATATATATATATGTATATATATATATATATATATATATATATATATATATATATATATATATATATATATATATATATATATATATATATATTATCATAACTATCAGGAACCTTACTCCCTATTACGGACAGCTGAGTTCTCTGGAACTTTCAGCAACATGCTTGCATATGTTTTATAGTGTACAGCCGACAAAAAGAAGCAAGCAAGCATATTTCTTTACAGGCATATTCTATTATTATGAATATCCTTAAAATAACTGAGACATTACATATACAAACATCCAATATAATCAATCCATTTTATCCACCTCTAGAAACATCCAATATAATGAATCCATTTACATCTACAAACAACCAATATATCCATGGTGTCCTTTCGTTTCGTTTATTTGACCTTTTATTGGTGCTCACTGCAAATATTTGTCGCAAATATGTCTTTTGTTCATCAAAGAAAATATTTGAAATCGAAAATTAATCCTCTTTTTCAATTTTCTGTGCTTTCCGATAAACAAAGCAAAGTTTTGTCAGCTCATATTTTACTCATTGTATAGAATTCAAAAGAGTAACTGTCTTACCATCATCAGGTTTTTCTAAGATATGTACTTGCTACTGCGAGACATGCTTGTAATGACTCTTTTAGATATTTTTGACTATACTGCGTCATCTCCATTACTTTTTAATTTCTTATACTACGTAATGCTGTATATAGAGAGCATTGTTTTCACGAAAATTTTCGAATTCGAGATTTTAATGCCGATATATGTTTAAAGACCTCATATGTATTTGGATTTTCACAAAACTTTAATCCAATTTTGCTATAAAATAGATCTATATATCTTTGCTGTAATATAAATCTAGAAATAGAATTTTTTAAAACTAGAGTGAAAACTGCTAAATTTATTTGAGATTTTATATTACTTTCCTTATATACATAATGTATAAGGAAAGTATTGTGACAGGGTCGAAAATTCGAATTCGAGTTTTCGACGAGAGAGCATGTTTCAAGCATCCCTGATCACGAATCAAACATTTTCGAAGTGATGTCTGTGTGTGCGTTTGAAAGTTAGTGTGTGTGTGTGTGTGTGTGTGTGAAAGTATGTGTGTGTGTGTGTGTGTCAGTGAGTCTGTGGAGACGATACCTCGCGAACAAATAGAGCGATGAAATTTAGTACAAAAATCACAATCCTGGAATACTGGAAGCCTATTGTTTTTTAACGTAATCGAATGTTCAGAAGTCCTTAAATTTTCGAGTTAAATTTTGAAAAAATTAACAACATCAAAACTTTTAATAAAGTTCCGCAAATAGACATTTCTTATGTAATTTTTCCTCAGAAAACGATTGGTATAAATTTTATAACGCAAGCATGAACCGTTCTCAAGATATTGCACATTTTTTTAAATAAATTTATCAAAAAATCCCATAAATTAAACAAACATATTAAATATTGAGAAACATGTTCACTTTTCATGTGTCACATCATGCGATAACTTTGGTGAGATCGTTCTCGTAGATCTAGCTCGTTCCATTCATGAGAAAATATACTTTGAGTATTACTTTTGTATTTGAACGTGAATAGTTATTTATCTGCTATAAGAATAACTTATTCTTCCATCCATAACATTTGGCGAGATTTTGGCGCCGAACTTGGCGACTTTTTAAATGTTGCCATATTAACGAAAATATCGCCACATGGATAAAAAAGACACTACATCAATGAAAGTGACGGGTCATTGACGAAAATTCAATATCTAGGTAAGAATATAAATATCTACTATAAAAAAACATATTTTTTTATTTTAGAAGTAGTAAATTTATTGTATTATATAAGGAAAGCCATGTGCTGCCCACATCAGATTTTTTTGTGATATGGCAACATGGGACAAAATTTGACAGAATCATGCATAAAATGGATTGTTTATAGCTCAATGATCACGAGTTTTAATAGTTTCAGTCGTTTTTGTAAAAAATAGCAGCGAGACAATTTTTGTTCGTGACACCATTAGCCCACATATGGGAGAGGGCAAATTACACCCCAGGAGGGGTTTCTTGTCAAATATGGCTTCAATCGAAATATTTTTCAAGCTTTTTAAAGCGAATTATAACACGTTATAATTGTAATCATTTGAACCCACAATACCGATTTTTCAAAATTTCTTCTAAAATTTGAAAAAAAAAATGAATTCTGGGAGGAGAAAGTCGAATTGAGCCGCACTTCAGTTAATTGAACTAGATACCCCGCAAAGTAAAAAACAAGAAAGATCAATCATGCTTAAAGCATTGATGATGAAACACTTTCCAACTTCAATGCAATTTTATTTAAACATCTCTAAAATGCAATACATTCCTCGGTAATATTTTTAAACTTATCACAATACTCTATTAATTTATTATATTTGAAAACATAAACTTTCATCGAAAAAAATGAACTTCATTCAAATGACGGCATTGAAATATAAATTGCCTGGTTTAAACATCTCTAAAATGTTATACATTTCTCGGTAATAGTTTTAGCATTATCAAAATGCTACGATAATTAATTATATTTGAAAACTTCATCGAAAACAACTGAAATTCATTCAAATGACGTCATAGAAAAAATAACACGCCTGGATCTCTCTATAAAAACAGGATTTCATTCATAACTTTCTCCCATTCATTTCATTCATCACAATACTATAATAATTTATTTTAATTAAACATTTTGTTTAAGACCATGGAGCTACAAAAAATTAAACTCTATGCCTGAAACTTCATCGAAAAAAATCGTCCTTCTCTTTATAAAATCAATTAATATTTCATTCATATCAGCCATGCAGACTCCATGGACTAAATTATTTTGTGTTAAAAAAAATACAGGAATTCTAATACATCTCATTCTATATATTTTGCTGTTTACATTTTACATAGGTGAAAAATAGGCTTAGTTGTAGAAATAATCAAATTTAGATGAGCATTTAAACTCAAATATATTGTCATTGCGTTGTTTCAGTATGTAGATGCACAGAATTTAAGCAAAAATAAAGTAGTTTTAGGACGGATACAACATTCAATATGAATTAAAAAGAAGTTAAAAAAATCACGATTTTGAAACAAGATGGATGCCATATATCATATTGAAGTGGGTCATGTGATCGTTTCATATCATGGTCACGTGATCGTTTCATATAAGAGGTGTAATTATTATTTTCATTTTTATTTAAAAACTACTAAATATATTTCGCTGAATTTTTTTTTATATATTTTATGGAACAATTTGAATATTACTTAAAATTTTCGAAGCAATTTGTGAATTTTAAATCCGCTTAAAAATGTTTGAAAAATTAGGTCCCATAGGGCTCAATGTATTTCATTTTTTCGACCCGGGTTCAATCCAAAACTAATTGGGTGATATTATTCATTTATATTCCCATAGGTTCTACAGACCGTCTGAACAACATACTAAAATTTCATTTTGATTAAGTCATTTTTACGGCAGTTATCGTGCTAACGGACAGACAGACAGATGGACAGACAGACAGACAGACAAACAGAATGAACAAAGTCATAAACACTTTTTAACTTTGTTGTAAAGTGTTAAAAAATGCAGTTTTGAGAAAAAACAGTAAAAGTTCAATATGTTCAATAAATGCTGCATGTGGTGCTTCACCATTTTGGCTCTAAAATCCGTACTAATCAGAATTACTGTATATGATTGTTATTTCATTAGATGATTCAAAATGCTTTTTTTAATACTAAAAAAATTCGATTTTTGATGCTCTACAAATAATCTCGTAAAGCACAATGCTAGCAATCCAGCATAAAACAAGTATCCTCAGGTATCAACCAGTTAAGTAGGAAACAAGAAAGATCAATCATTCATAAAGCATTGATTATGAAACACTTTCCAACTTCAATGCAATTTTATACAATCATCTCTAAAATGCGATACATTCCTCGGTAATAGTTTTAAAATTATCATAACATTACAATAATTTATTATATTTGAAAACTTCATCGAAAAGACGTGAACTTTATTCAAATGACGTCATCGAAATATAAATCGCCTCTATATAAAAGCAGCATTTCATTCATAACATTTTTCCAATTATTTCATTCATCACAATACTATAATAATTTATTTTATTTAAAAATTTGAAAAATTATTATCAACCATATTTATTTTAAAATGTGAAACCTTTTTCGTATATAAAATGATTAAACTCTTGGAAATATATTTATTATACAATATATCTCGTTTTTCTTTCTGGAGGATATAACTGAAGTCAGAATTTAATTGAATTTGTTTTTCTCTCTGTATTAAATCATTTTTATTTAAAAAACTACCTGATATATTTTACTGATATTTTTTTATATATTTTATGGGATAATTTGAATATTTTCTAAAATTTTCGAAGCAATTTGTGAATTTTAAATTCGCTTAAAAAAGGTTTGAAACATTAGGTCCCATAGGGTTCAATGTATTTCATTTTTTCAACCCGGTCTCAATAAAAAACTAATTGGGTGATATTATTCATTTATATTCCCATAGATCCACAGACCGTCTGAAAAACATACTAAAATTTCATCTTGAAAAGCCATTTTTGCGTCAGTTATCGTGTTAACGGACAGACAGACAGACAGACTACAGACAGACAGACAGACAGACAGAATGAACAAAGTCATAAACACTTTTATCTATGTTGTAAAGTGTTAATAAAGAAAATAGACAATAGACTGAGAACAAATTTGAGAGAGCTATCTCTGCAGTACAGCTATAGGTTTTTCTAGTGTGGCTGGTCAGTCTTTTTTGAGGAATAGGTAACTGTTTTGAATGATATATTTAAATTAGCCGAAAACAATATTGAAGGAATATGACACAAGGTGAAACAAACACTAGACAATTGCCAAAATTGCAATTAAAACACAATTAAAATTAACTGCCAATATATCGCTGCGAAATTAATGACATCTAACACAAATAAAAAAAACATGTAAAATGTTTTAAGACATGTAATGAAAACACATGTAATGAAGCACGTAAATGTAAACATGTTTCGTAAACTAAACTTATTTTATCAACTACAAACGAACTCTCTAACGAAAAAGAAAATCAAATCACTTACAACTACTCTAAACTATTTTATTTTAATTTTAAACCCTGAGACATGTAGACATCTCTAATCATTTATTGGTGGTAAAAATCTGGCCAAACTATTGTTTTTGCAAAAAACAACATGGTTTGTTCTGTTTGGATTGAGCATTAGACTACGACTAAATTTAGAGCATAGCACTACGACTTAGTTTGGAGCATAGCAGTACGACTTAGTTTGGAGCATAGGATTAAGACTTAGTTTGGAGCATAGGATTGAGACTTATTTTGGAAAATAGGACTGCGACTTAGTTTGGAGCATAGAACTACTACTTAGTTTGGAGCATAGGTCTACGACTTAGTTTAGAGTATAGAACTATGACTTAGACTGGGGCGTAGGACAACGACTTTGTTTAAAGCACAGGATTACGACTTAGTTTGGAGCATAGGACTACAACTTAATTTGAAGCATATGACTACGTCTTAAAGAATGGAGAGAGTTAAAATAAGCTAGACTAGTATGTTTCCAAATGTTTATTTTATTTGTTGTAACAAACACAGTGACATGTTCTTTACATATTTGAGAAGATCAAGAGCAGTAAAACGATACCACGCACAGTCGTTTTGTGCTCACGGTTGTCTTCCAAAAAACCCTGATGTAATCAAAAACATTCACTGGTTCACAAAAAAACAGATTTTAAAATGTTCGTTTTAAACCATTAGGAAATGTTCTTCATAAATCTCAATAAATATCACTAAAAGCTTTGAAACGATTCCATGGCCAGTCGTGTTACCCTCACAGTGGTCGAGATGAAATGCGTAGGTACACCCAAAAATGTTACGTGTTATATTATACGTGAATTGGATTTCATGCTGTTTACGAAAATGTTGACAAGATTATGATATAAAGATATAACGATTTTAATCGATACCTACTTTAGTCATAGGCAGTACCCGTAAGTTGTTCCACTATTCTCGGAGATAGATGAAGTCCTACGTCAAAATTTCCTTGTAACACTTACTTCTCAGGATCTACTATAGATAAAGCCCACCAAAAATTGATTTGGATTCAGCATGAAATCCTAGAGGGTATAGGATTTCATTGAGACTTTCCACTCCCGGCACTTGTTCTATTTCCGGCTCAAAAATTTTAATTTGAAACATCTATTTCTGAAGATTAGCTATATATAAAGTTTAGGTAATAAATGATGCGGACTCAGCATCAAACTCCGCATAGGGTACAGGGGACTCTGTGAGGATATTTTCTCCTGCTTTTTGAAATGTCACTTCTGATTGGAAAATTTACAGTTTTCTTGAAATATTTATTTCCCAAGATATTCTATAGATATATCTTAGAGGATGCCTGATAAGGATTCACCATCAAATTACATAGAAGAATGGTTGTTCACTAAAGATTTACACTTTCGGATCATTCTCCTCCACTGGGTTTCGGTCTAAATTGGGTGGCACTTCCCGGCCATCCAAATGGTTACCTTACACCTTTCTGGTAGGTTGGACGGCCTGGGTCTCAACAACAACAACTTTCGGATCTTTTTCCTATTCTAGTTCGAAACAGTTTTTGAACATCTTGAAAAGGTGTAAGAATGAGCACTCAGACATCTTTTGATAAAAACATCAAGTTTATTCTTAAACTGTAGAAATCATAAAATAAACTCCATTAATGTAATTTACAAATAATAAATCAGAATGTATATGGTTCACCCATAATACCATCGTCTGCATCCACACGCGACACGCTCCACGTTCCAACTCGTACCAACTAGTATCATCTCCTGCCCTCTTATGCTTCGCACTTCGCCTTTTTATAACCTGGTTGCCAGCACCATCTACCGTCCGCGATCTCTGCGGAAGCTATTTGAATGTAGATTAGTCTTTCCCCGGGGAAGATACTGCTTGAAAAGTAAGAAATCGGGAATATAAATTGTTAATCCATACAATCAATTTCTCAGGATATGCTATAGAGTTTAGATGAAGACTGATATAGATAAAGCATCGTATTCCAGAGGGGATAGGGAGGTTTACTAAGAATTCCCGATTTCGGAGATGTCAGTTCCGGTTTTCCGAAAAAGTGTACGTCTGTACGAAATAAGCATGCAGAAGATCACAAATGTACACTCAATTTTCCGCCACATGAAAGTTCTTTCATAATTTACATAATTTTCCTGTAATAATACATTGGGATTAACAAAGCATGTTATTTTATGATGTTTGACACCCGACGTGTCTTAATATTTTGTTACTTTCCTTATATACATAATGTATAAGGAAAGTATTGTGACGGGGTCGAAAATTCGAATTCGAGTTTTCGACGGGAGAGCACGTTTCAAGCATCCCTGATCACGAATCAAACATTTTTGAAGTGATGTATGTGTGTGTGTGTGAAAGTATGTGTGTGTGTGAGTCTGTGGAGACAATAACTGACGAACGAATGGACCGATTCGAATGAAATTTGGTACAAAAATCACAATCCATAAACACTGGAAGCCTATTGTTTTTATACGCAATCGAATGTTCAGAACCCTCTAAATTTTCGAGTGAAATTTTCAAAAAATGATTAAAAATCAAAACCGCTAATAAAGTTACGCAAATAGACATTTCTTATGTAATGTTTCATTAGAAAACGATTGACATAAATTTTAGAACGCTAACATGACCAGTTCTCGAGAAATTGCACATTTTAAAAAAAAATTATCAAAAAGTTATATAAAATAAAAAAAAAAAATCCTATTGAGAAACATGTTCACTTTTCATATGTAATATCATGCGATAAATTGGGTGACATCATTCTCGTGGATCTAGCTCGTTCCATTCATGAAAAAAAATACTTTGTGTAATACTTTTGTATTTGAACGCCAATAGTCATTTATCTGCTGTAAGAATAACTTATTTCTCTGTCCATAACGCTTGGCGAGGTTTTGGCGACGAATTTGGCGCAATGTCGCCAACTTAGGGGCATTTTTAATTGTTGCCAAATTAACAATAATCTCGTCAAATTGATAAAAATGAAGCTAAATCAATGAAAATGACGACTAATTGGAGAAAATTCAATACCTTGGAAAGAATATAAGTATCTACTATTAGAATAACATTTTTTAACTGCATGATATAAGGAAAGTCATGTGTTGCCCAAATCAGATTTTTTTAAATTCGACACCAGTTTGAAATTATTATTTTATATAGACCTTCATGTCCTTAAAACTCCATCTCCAAATAATCCCGATAACTAACGTATCCTTTTCACCTATTTCTAATCCTCGATCTTTTATTTGCCCTCACTGCAAATGTTTGTTGCAATATTGTCCATTGTTCAGCTAAGAAAATATTTGGAAGCCTGAATAGACCTTTTCTTCCCTTTGCTCTCTGTTTTACGTCAAACAAAGCAAATTCCGCCAGTTCATGTTTTATACATTGCATAGCTTTGGAGGAAATAATTGCCTCATTAGCATTGGAATTCCCTAAGAGTTTCCTTTTCTATTCGGAATACAAGCTTTGTAAAGACTATTATAGGTACTTCTTCTTTTAGTGAAAGATGATTTAGGTATCTAGAGTACGTATAATACAAGTATATGGATATGCACGTATAAATATATAGGGTGAGTGAAAATGTCGTGAGCGATTAGAAACTTTTATTGGACCAAAATATTGAGCACAACAATGCGAAACTTGCATTATTACTTTCCTTATATACATAATGTATAAGGAAAGTATTGTGACGGGGTCGAAAATCGAATTGTTGAAGTGATCTGTGTGTGTGTGTGAAAGTATGTGTGTGTGTGTGTGTGTGTCAGTGAGTCTGTGGAGACGAAAACTGACGAACGAATGAACAGATTCGAACGAATTTTGGTACAAAAATCACAATCCGTAAACACTGGAAGCCTATTGTTTTTATACGCAATCGAATGTTCAAAACCACCTCAAATTTTCGAGTGAAATTTTGAAAACTTCTAATAAAGTTACGCAAATAGACATTTCTTATGTAAATTTTCATTAAAAAGCGATTGACATAAATTTTAGAATTCTAACATGAACCGTTCTCGAGATATTGTACAATTTTCAAAAAAATTATCAATAAGTCATATAAAAAATATTTTCTATTGAGAAACATGTTCACTTTTCATATGTAATACCATGCGATAAATTTGGTGACATCATTCTAGTGAATCTAGCTCGTTCCATTCATGGAAAAAGATACTTTGAGTAATACTTTTGTATTTGAACGCCAATGGTCATTTATCTGCTGTAAGAATAACTTATTTCTTCGTCCATAACTCTTGGCAAGATTTTGACGACGAATTTAGCGGAATGTCGCCAATTTGGCGACATTTTTAATTGTTGCCAAATTAACGAAAATCTCGCCAAATGGATAAAAATGACGCTAAATCAATGAAAATGACGACTAATTGAAGAAAATTAAATATCTTGGAAAGGATATAAGTATCTACTATAAGAATAACATTTTTTTAACTGTAAAAGTAGTAAATTCATTGCATTATATAAGGAAAGTCATGTGCTGCCCACATCAGATTTTTTGAAATAGTATTTGAAATAGTTGAAGAGTCCGATTCAAAGATAAGAACTTGCAATATCGTCCCAAAAGCTCAACGGTAGAGAGTCGGCACGCCGGAGAACCGGGGTTCGATTCCCGGTTGGGACAGCTAGGTTCTTTACAATGGCGACAGAACGAATTATTCCTGTAGGTTAGTGCACAAATGAGGGAGGTATGAAAATGACCCCAGTACGACTAGCACGGATTCGAGGGACTCTGGGATATGGAGCGCCGATTTCAAAGCGAGAGGATAACGGCCACGCAGGATATGGGTAAAAATAGTTCTATCAGGAGGCTAACCTGATGTAAAAATAGCAGGAAGTCTTCCATCAGATTACCAGTTGCACGCCAATGTAACATTAAAGCGTGGAGAATGCAGAGGCCACTTCAAAAATAAGAGCTTGCAATATCGTCTTAATAGCTCAACGGTAAAGCGTCGGCTGGCCAATTCGGAGATCAAGGGTTCGATTTCTGGTTGGGACAGCAAGGATCTTTACATAGTTGTACCTTAATTGAGAAATTTCAACGTTTGAATGCTGCCATGCACTCAGCGATATTCAGCGTTTTACAAATACGCCGTTCTTTTGAAATTTGTTGCACAACTTACTAGTAATATAATATTACTACACTAAATATCATTGTCTGTTACTAACTGTTTGTACTAAGTATCGACATATTGCATTTTTACGTATTTTATACTCTTTGAAAGTCTAAACCTCTCTAAAATATTATGCAGAGTGATTCGAAAATCCCTGTACAAACTTTAATAAAACATCGCAAAAAATCCAAAGCAAATATTTTTTGGTAATAAATATAGCCGTATAAGTCACTTTTTTAAGCAAAAAGGCGCTGTTCGGCGGGGCAGTAATTAGCTATACTTCATCATCATCAATCGTAACATAGATTTCGTACGTATAACATGGATATTTGACAAATGCTGAGGTGGCCGACATGCATCTATTGTGTGGGGATACTAAAGGGGATACTTCTGATTCTAGATTATCGGTGCAAGCTGTTTCGTTTCTATAGCTGTTTCATTTCTATAGCTTTTTCGTTTCTATTGACAACTTCAGTCTCTAGCTTTTTGTCCACCATACTAACCGGACCGTCGAGACATACGATAAGTTATCTGTTTGTATAGACACGTAGGAGCCACCCAATTTAGACCGGAACCCAATGGGGAATGAAACCACAGGGACTGTACCATCCTTGCCCTAACCTATTTATTCAATGAACTTTTGGACCTACAGATTATCCGTGCCTATACTCCACGAAGAAATGTGATACGTTTCGAGGGAAAGGAACATGAGACCATCTTGAGCGAGCCTCTCACCATAAGCACTGCTTTATCCCGGGGTAAAGCAGTGCTCTATCTCTATATATGCATGTCACCCATCTAAACATTCGTGGGATGTTTTATTTTATACCACGAGGGTCAAAAATATCCAATTTTTAAGTAGCTTAAAAAAGCCATCTAGTACCAAAAGGTGACGTCTACGGACATGCATTCATCAACGAAAAATATTCGTTTTAGTATTCCCTATTTCCCATTTAAATTTGTACTGGCAGTTTCTTATCACCCTGTATAATTATATATATATTTTTTTCGTGGTGAAAGTAGAAAGTAATGGCATTGTAACAGTAAACTTTGAAATGGCAAAAACAGGAGAAATGCCATTAATATTCATTTAACGAAATATGATTTCAAAACGTAAAGAAAACTCATCTCATAAAATATGCTTAATGGGGATTTAGCTTATTTATTCTACCCAAAAATAAAGTCTGCGATCATTTTAAAGGGGTTGTATTTCATTTTGTTTATTATCCAAGCATTAATATATTCTTCGCTTATGAGGTAAAAAAAACAGTTTTCCAATGGAGGGTATATGGATAATTTTGCGAAGTTATAGTGTTATTTCTGTATATTTACCGAGCCTGGTGGTAATAAAATACGCTTATTATGTAAGTTTAAACTTGAGAAAAGTTTTGCTTAGTCATCAATATTTTTTATTTAAAAACGAGTTTCACAGAACATTTGAAGGAAAATTAATGTTTGAAAAAATATCTCTTGTTTCCCAAAGGAAATAAATTATATATATTTGATTGATGATTGATAAAAACTACACTCCCGCCCACACATTCAACTTTCTGAAAAGCCCAAATAATGAAATACACTAAAGTTTTCATTTGCATTTAGTTGGCCATTAATTTTTTATGTTTTTTTTAACACTTTCCAACATACTTGAAAAGTGTTTATGACTTTGTCTATCCTGTCTGTCCGTTCACACGACAACTGACGTAAAAATGACTTTATCAAAATTAAATTTTAGTATGATTTTGAGACGGTCTGTGAGATATGAGGAAATGTAAATGAATAATATCACCCAATTAGTTTTGGATTAAACCCGGGTTGAAAACATGAAATACATTGAACCCTATGGGACCAAATTTTTCAAACATTTTTTAAGCGAAGTTAAAATTCATAAATTTCTTCAAAAATTTTAGGAAACATTAAAATTGTTCCATAAAATATATAAAATAAATTTCAGCAAAATATGTTATGCAGTTTTTGAAATAAAAATTAAAATAATAATGACACCCATATAATATGAGGAGGTCATTTGACCCATTTCAAAATGTAATATGGCATCAATCTTATATGGCATCAATCTCAATATGGCATCAAAATTGTGATTTTTTTAAGTTCTTTTTAATTTATATTTAGTGTTGCATCCGTCCTAAAATCGCTTTATTTTTGCCTTTTCCTGTGCATCTATATACCCTGAGTCAACTCAGTTACAATATTTTTGAGTTTAAATGATCATCAAACTGTGATTATTTCTACAACGAAGCCAACGAACTTTAATGAACGTAAAATATAAACAAGTGATTGTAAGATGAGTTGTATAAGAATTACCGAATTTTATTCACTCAAAATTATTTAACTCTGTTGTCTGGAATAAAAGTGTATGAATGAAATACTCAATGCTTTTACATAGATAGCCAGGCGATTTATATTTCGATGACATCATTTGAATAAAGTTTGAACGAAGTTTTAAATATGGAGTTAGTACTTTTACCTCCACGGTTTTAATAATGAATTACTGTAGTTCTGTGATAATTAAAAATATATCGTCGCTGAATGTATCGTATTTTAGAGATGTTTAAATAAAATTACAGTTGGATAATGTTTAATAATAAATGCTTTATACTTGATCTTTTTTGTATTTATATTTAGTGTTGCATCCGTCCTGAAACCGCTTTATATTTGCGTATTATCTGTGTTTCTGAATTCTGTGCTTATGCAATAACAATATTTTTTGTTTTAAATGATCATTAACTTTGTTTATTTCTACAACGAAGCATAATTTTAACGCATGTAAAATGTAAACGAAACAAGCGATTGTAAGATGATTTATATAAGAACAACTGAATTTTTTAGCGAAAAATTATGTAGCTCTGGAGTCTGAAATAGAAGTGATATGAATGGAATATTCATTTCTTTTACTTAGAGATAGAGAAGGAAGCGATTTTATAGCATTGTCTTTTTAGCTGAAGTTTTAAATTAATAAATCTTTTGGTTTAAGTGTTTTTCTCATATGTATATATATATATATATATATATATATATATATATATATATATATATATATATTGAAGGGAAAAAAGAAAAACGACGGACTAGGAAAGCTAACAAGCGGAGTGCCAATAAATAGCCGAAAGCCGGTTGTGACCCCTTCTAAACCCCATTACAGCATGCTGCTAGGCAGCGAAAAGCACTCCCGGTAGCTAGCGCCCCTTCGAGGTAGACCCTGATGCACCGCACACATGAAGCTGAAACAACCACAACAGACCATCCAATAATAAAGACCAATACTCGAATCCAAATTAGTTTCATCAAAGGTCTGTTTTGGTCGTTTCAGCTTCATGTGTAGGGTGCATCGGAGTCTGCTTCGAGGGGGTGCTAGCTACCGGGAGTGCTTGCCGCGGCCTAGCAGCATGCTGTAACAGGGGTATAGAAGGCGTAACAACCCCCCTTCGGATATTTATTGGCACTCCGCTTGTTAGCTTTCCTCGTCCGTCTTTTTTCCCTTTTCAATATTTGAGATTATATATAAATATTTATCCTTAGTCTTGGTCTATAGTTACTTATTTGTAACAGATATGCTGGATATGGGATTTTTTGTACATACCGTAGTTTATGTAGGGTTTTCGATTAAAATCTTTTAATTCTTTATATATATATATATATATATATATATATATATATATAGCGTAAGAAATACAATTGATTAAGGAAGTGATGCATGCAACGGATTGGGATGGATAGAATGGATATATCCAAGAAAAAATAAATTGTAAAATCATCGTCTGGTGCATTCAATTTCTCTTTGCCCTTTAAAACCTAGACTTTTTATTAAATAATCTTGTTACAATGAACAAACAGACCATTTTGCAGTTCAAAGAACTAGAAGAAACACTTACTGAGAAAATAAAAGAGAATGCAAGTGATTATTACACAAAATAGGAGAATAAACTAAGCCTAATACTCAAACGTACGGGAAGCTATAGTTTCAATGACTGCCACTCAGAAAGATAAAAATTAGTGTATTATATATTACTGTACCCGTGCGGAGGCATCTGTGAAAATTGTAACGGTAAGACTCTGAAAATATCAATTTAATTGCCTCTGAATTTTGTATTTCTTCTTTGGATGAGACTTATTTCAATATTTTATTCAGCCCGTCGAACCCTGTCAGCTTCGTAATCATTTCATTATATATACAACTCCACTTCATTATATATAAAAGTAAAGCTGGTTATTGGAGCATTTATTAATTATATGACAACAATGGTTATTATAATACCTCCTTTTACGTTATCACGTGTTTAAAATTTATCTAGATTACGGCTATACGCGCCGGGAACAAGATATTTTCTCTATCGTTGGTGGTAAATGGCCGACCCCACCTAAAATTTGTGTACGCGGTATTCCTCTTCAACCAAAAAATAGAAACCAGAATGACGCTTTTAAGTTTGCGAAGTGGCCTCTTCCGTAAGAGTAAGTGCCCTGTATCCCTTTACGTTTAATTTCCGACCCGATAAACTATGACAAAAAATGCTTGATTTGGTGTGTACTATCGCATCGTAAAGCTTGTCCCATCTATATGCATACAGTATGTATGTATGTATATATGTATGTATGTATATATATATGTATATATATATATATATATATATATATATATATATATATATATATATATATATATATATATATATATATATATATTCCTATGAATTACTTGTTTAGTAAGAATTTTCATCTTTGATTCATGTTCATATTCATGATTGCATATATGTGTTATTAATTTTCTGAATTGCTTGTCCGGTCTCCAGCTTAGACTCACTGGACGGGTCTGGGAGTATTACTGTGAATGTTCGTACTGCCTCCCTGGTAGAATTTCGACTTGTTCACTCCGGTGCTTCTAGATAATTAAGCTGTTGAGGTTGATCGTGTATACACGTGGTGGAAGAAGAAGGGTTCATGCCGCATGGTAATACAAATTTTCTTAATGTATCCTATTTTCATTTTTTCATTTTTTTATGCCTGTAGTCTGAGTTTGGGTATTTATAGTAATGTACTATTGCCCAATCTGAAACAGGCATATGTTTGGGTTGGTTAGAATTTAAATACTCAGACCTGAGGAGGAATTTAACTCTGACTAATCATCGAATTTGGCTTAGTGCTGTTCTCTACTCATGTCGGCATTGTGGCCGTGGATTTGCTTCTATGGTGGTGTTGATATATATATATATATATTTTATTATTATTATTATTATTATTATTATTATTTTTACATATTTTTTTTATTATTACATTTTTCTAATATATATATATATATATATATATATATATTAAAATAAGATATAAATAGGATATAAATGGAATAAAAATGGATGAGAAGGCTAACGGGCAATATGCTAAAAACGTCTAAGGGGGGATTGTGATCCCTTCGATCCCCGGTTTCAGCATGCTGCTAGGCCGCGGCACACTCCCGGTATGGCAACAATTCCCGTAGCACTTCTCCAGTGTAAGTACTTCTAAAGAATAGACCTTCATTTTCAAAGGAAAAAAGAAGAAATTATATTGTATTTATATATATATATATACATATGGATATATCCAAGGCAAAGGAATTGTAAATTAATCAAATATTGCATACAGTTTCAAATCACCCCCGAAAACCTAGTTCTCTATATTAAATGACTATATTACATTGACCAAAAAGGCCATATTGTACCCTTTGCCATCTGCTTCCTTTTATGTATTAATATAGAGAATTTACAATACATACCTACAATGTATATTAATAATAAATATATATTTACAATACATACGTACAATACAAATTTGCAGGAAATAAGGCTGAATAACACTCAAAACATTTCAACTATATTGCAACGCACCCATTAAAATGCTTTTCATGCATTTAATGTCGCCTGTATGAATAGCAAGAAAATCCCATTTTATTATTTTCCAAAACCTTATAAATTATCAAAATTTTAAATTTTTGAATTATTTTCTAACTCTCGCAATGACAAACATCCTCCCATAACCATTATACTATTCACCATTTTTTATTTTTATCATGTTGAACGCAATAGCTCTGGAAACGCAAACTTAGGATAGGAAAGAAAGAAAAATGGCAAATATGTCATTAATACTAATTCACCAAAATACGATTTCAGAACATAAAGAAATTTCATCTCATAAACTATATTTAATGAGGATTCGGCTTATTTATTGTCTAAAAAGTAAAAAAAACTCCGAGATCATTTTAAAGAGGTTGTATTTCATTTTGTTTATGATACTAGCGTTCATATATTTTTCGCTCCTACGGTAAAAATCTATTTTTGAAAAAAAAAAAACATGTCTTGATTCCTCTTGTATAATTATGGTGTTATTTCTGAATATTTTCTGTAGAAAATTAATTATTAGTAACGGAATATGTTTGTTTTTTAAGAGTGAATTGGTCAAAGATATTTTTAACCAAATTAAATTAAATAGAATGTGGCTTAATTCGAATTAAGCCGCATTCCATTGTGTTCATATTAAGCCAGATTCCATTGTGGCTTAATATCAGAATCCATTTTTAGGCAGCTTATGGATTTCGTGGTTTTTTCTTTGTTTTGCCAATTTTGCAAAAAAAAAATGTAAAGATTCTGTATTGTTGGTCCAAATTATCACAATTACAGCATGTTGCCTTTCAGTTTGACAATCTGTATAGGACCTTGCTGTCCCAACTGGGAATCAAACGCTGGATCTTCGAACTGGCCAACCGGCGCTCTACAGTTGAGCTACTGGATCAACTGTAGATGGCTCAACTGGCTATTCTGCATTCTCCACCCTCTAATGTCAGATTGGTGGACAACTGACAATCTGACTGACCACCTCCTACTATTTTTACCTGAGGTTAGCCTCTTGCTACTTCTATTTTTATCCAAGTTCGTATCCTGCGTGGTGGTTATTCTTTTTCAAATTTGAAATCGGCGCCCAGTCTGCCAGAGTCCACTGAATCCGTACTAGTCGTACTTTCAGACCTCCGACATATTTGCACTAACCTACATAGTTGATGTGTTCGGGCGCCATTGTAAAGATCTTTGCTGCCCCAATCGGGAATCGAACCATGTATCACTGAACTAGCCAACCAACGCTCTGCAGTTAATCTACTGGAACGAAATTGCAATCTCACATCGTGAAAGTAGCCTCTGCAAATCCACCTTTTGTGGAAGAGTATTTTGCAATCCCTGGGGGGGGGGCTAATAATGTCACGAAAACAAAATTTGTACCGCGGCTATTTTTCCTACAATGACTGAAACTATTAAGTTTCGTGATCATTGAGCGTAAATATTCCATTTTACGCATGATTATGTCAAATTTTATTCTATGCTACCATGTTAAAATTTCAAATGAATTTAGTAGTTTTTGCTCGATTTCCAAAAAATTCTGTTTAGTTCTAGATTTTTCCTTAATAAAGCCGAATCTAAATTTTCGTGAAGATCCATTTGTATTTGTGGCAGCTATTGTGTATACAAGAATGCTACCAGAGCAAGTATAAAATTTCAAATAAATTTAGTCAAAAATAGTCAAAACACATTCAGGCGGTCTTAAAGCATACATTGCAGAGTCCACTTCAACGATAAGAGCTTGTAATTTCTTCCCAATCACTCAATGGTAAATCGCCAGCTGACCAGTTCGGAGATCCAGGGTTCGATTCCTGGTTGACACAGCAAGGCTCTTTACAATATTGGCATCAAAATATCGAAATCGAAACTTTTTGTGAAAGCAATACTTTCTCAATACTACGTATGATAAAGTAAAAAATGTTTCAACATGCATATGAAGACATAATGAATTTTGAAAAAGTTACCTTATTTTTAAGGGGAGCTTATCATTGTCATTGCATTTACATTTTCAAGACAGTAGCAATAGATGAGTTTCTGTTAAGATAAATACAATGTTAAAATAAGATGGAATATACCAATCATCCAATAGTATCATCCAATATGTTCACTTTCCACATACAATATTAAGCAACAGATCTGTTAATATCGTTATATTGTATCTAGCCCATTCCAATCAAAAAAGGTATTTCATATACTGGTTTGTATTTTATCGTCCAAAAAAATACCAACAGTCATTTATTTTACGGGACTTTGATTGCATTTGACGAGGATTTTACACGTATGTTTAAATAAGTCATTCTGTTACTCATAATAGGACTCATAGTTAAGACGCAGGATTTCATTAATTTAGACTCCAATTTCAATTTACGTGCTGTTCATTTAGTACCAAAACCTTTGTGATGTGAATCTTATACACCATTATTTTGCTGTAAAAAGTCAAAGTCATTATGTAGTGAAAGTCATTTGCTGTCCACTTCGATTTTGTTTTCTTTTTCTGCTAATTATTGCGATCAAACTAGAACTAAAAGAACTTCTATATCATCTCCAGCGATCTTTCTATATCATCTCTAGCGGTCTTTGTATATCATCTACAGGGATTTATCTATACATCTTCAGATATCTTTCAATATCACTTCCAGGAATCTATTTTGTATCCTCTACGTGAACCTTTTATAACAACTCCAGGAATATTTTTATATCGTTTCAAAGATCTCTCTATATCATTTCTAAAGATCTTTCTATATCGTTTCTAAAGATCATTCTATATCTTCTCCAGCAATCTTTCTATATCATTTCCAGAGATATCTCTATATCATCTTCACATCTCCAGCGATCTTTCTACATCATTTTCAGAGATATTTCTACATTATCTCCAGGGATCTTTATATCATCTCGAGAGATCTTTTTATATCATCTCCAGGGATCTATTCTATATCATCTTCAGGGATCTTTCTATATCTTTCAGACATATATTTCTATACTTTTCTATATCATTTCCATAGAAAACACCTATACACGAACGTTGAAAGTATTATTTTTAATTTAACTAATGCACGAAATTTGAAAATTAGCCCGTTATTTATATTCCGATTTTTAGAAACAAATGAGTGCAAAAACAGCTGCGGATTTTTTAGGTGGGAAACTTCTGTAGTTAAAAAATAATCTTGCTTCCAGTATTTTCTTATTATTCGCACTTTTTATTCTACTGAAAACCTTATTTTGCAGAATGCTTTTATTAAAAATATGCAATGCCGAACACATTCTTAATTCCTTTTTTTAACATATTTTTTTTACAGATTAATCCACACTTTTTACTAAAAATATAATGAAGTGTGAAAGACTTTATTGCTAAGAAATACGCTGAACTTGTGTTCGGTTTTTGAAGTCGTAGAGCAGCGTAAATGGATTTGCTCTTTAATCAGAAAATCCATGATGTTATCCATCTTTGCATAACTGAACGGAAAGTTTTCCCAGTAAATATTAAAAAATATATCAATAATAATGAAATCCCACTGTCTCTCAATTCACTTAATAATTTACGTTTAATCCATTCACTTGCAAACGATTAACCAATTAACAATACGAAAAATAACTCGTATACTTATTTTTACATGATTCTGTTTTTCAACTTGAACTCCATATACGAGTATATATATATATATATATATATATATATTACATATAAATATATATATATATATATATATATATATATATATATATATATATATATATATATATATATATATATATATATATATATATATATAAATATATATAAATATATATATATATATATATATATATATATATATATATATATATATATATATATTTATATATATATATATATATATATACAAATAAAATACAAAAATGACTTAAAAAGCCAAACTCCCTTCCAAAAATTTAAAAGAACATATTATATACAACGGTAAAGCGCCATGCTGCTTTATACAAGTGTATATCCAAATAATCTCCCAAAAAGGACTAGTGCCTATATACCCACTAAGATGTTAAAAGAGTATTTATGAAGTGACGGCCGGGGGGAGTAGCGACCCCCAACTCTCCGGTTAAAGCTTTTACTGCCATGGCGAAACGCTCCCGGTAGCCGAAACCTTCAAACCACATCCAACAAGACTCTCACCATTACCTCAATAAACGTAAAAACACCTTAAAAACCAAGTCATTAATATAAAAACACTTAAATTACTTTAAACAACACTTAAAACTATCGACAGATCTGAAAAGGTGAGGGGGGGGAAGTACCACATCAGCACAATACAAGCACTGTATGGAATCTCAAACTAAGTGGTTATATAATGTATTTGCAAAACGATATTAAAACACCTAAAAGAAATGTACAAATAAAAATATTAATCCAAACCTGACTTTAATAGTCATGTAAACTATTTTGACTCGAACAATGAAACTACTAGTGTATGAAATCATTAATAATGTGGTTACTTTTATATAATACAAAAAAAACCAAATATAAATTAGAGGTCATAAAAAGACTTATGTATGAAATAATTAATAATGTGGTTATTTCTATATTCTACAAATAAAAAACAAATATCAATTTGAAGCCATAAAGCGACTAATGTTTGAAATCATTCACATGGTGGTTATTTAGTATAATTCAATAAAAAACCAAATAGCAATTTTGCTAGTTCAAAAAGTGAATAAAACCAAACTTTTAAAATACACCATAATTTTCACATTAAAATACCTTCCCCATTCTCATAGAACTTTTACAACAATGCCTTTCCAGGCAACCCTGAATGAATAATCAGGTATACAATACGCGAATCTTTCCAAAATCCTACTATACCTTACATTCCATAATAACTTAAGAATGTACCAAATGCGACTAACCCATCAACCATTCAGACACTCAAAATACCAGAAAAGTCAATGATCAATAGAACAATAAAGAATCCCCATATCCAACCAACCAGCTCTATACGACTTCTCACAAGCTCAGGTTTTAAACCATTTTTTAAGCTTTTAGGGATATCAAATCTTTTCCAAAATAGCGCTTTCTTGTCATGGTCACAGTTAATCCATGAAAATCTGAAACAATCTTTATCAAAAAAGTAGGGGGATAACCCTCCTTAATAGCTTCTCTCAATAAATGGATATCACACGTGTATTGATCCAAGCTTGAAGAATTCAATAACTTATGACGTGATAATTGATTTATAATCACATTTCTGAAAATGTTACGGTGTAAACACGTGGTCCATGACGTCATAAACGATATTCGAATTGTATGGCTGTCCTGATGAGAATGCAATTTCGAACTAACCGCCATTTTTTGTGTAGTTTCAATTGCTTGTTCTCTATTCTTAATCTCTTATCCTGAGCTGTTTATTATTGCCTATTCTCATATTGCCGAGTTTTATTTTCATTTACTTTTATATACATTAATTGTGATTTTTGAATCCTATTATTCTTCTCATCCCCCTTTCCATTATAGTGATATGTTACCTTCTATCCTTATCCTTAGTCTTGGCCTATAGTTACTCATTTGTAACAGATATGCTAGAGATGGGTTTTTTTGTACATACAGTAGTTTATGCATAATTTTCGATTAAAATCCTTCAATTTATATATATATATATATATATATATATATATATATATATATTTATATATATATATATATATATATATATATATATATATATATATATATATATATATATATATATTTATATATATATATATATATATATATATATATATTTA